>SSNR01000154.1:698356-731754 GCA_006937965.1 Callopanchax toddi
CCCCCCCCCCCCCCCCCCCCCCCACCACCTCTGTTTACTACAATGAAACCACAGTTAGAGTAAAGTGGGAGCAGATTTCGGCTTCATACCTCTGACATTTGTTGTTACAACAGAAATCTCTGCTTTGAAAGCGTCGTTGCAAGAGTTGTGAGGATCGTACAGTATCGATGAGAGCTTAGATGAGATGATGTGACCACTGACCTCTTCATGAACTTCAGTAGAGATAACTTTGTTTAGAAGAGACGGCAGTAACCACTGTGGTCAATCAGTATGTTTGGTAATCTGATTCACTTCTGCAGGGATGGATGAGTGCCCCGCTGATGAACTCCAGTGCACGTTTCTGACCCAGTATACCCCAAACTTGCTCAGTTTTCTCCATTTCACAGATTTATTTAAGGTGCAAATTCAAAAAAAATTGACCAAACCTGCTTTTAATTTAACTGATGTAAAAATAATCTGCATTAAAAATTATGACCAGTGAATGAAAAGTCCAAATTTTCCACATTTTTTTAAAATGACAGGTCAAAAAATTGGAAGTCCAAATTTTCCACATTTTTTTAAAATGACAGGTCAAAAAATTGGAGATGTTGAATCAGCAGAGTTCTGTTTGCACACACACAAATGTCTGCATGAAAATTGCAAAATAAAAATCTAAAGGAATTTTGCTTAAAGCTTCACCTGCACACTTAACAGAAAGTGGAAAAGGTGACAAAAACTTATATTATCTTTAACAGAAAGTGGAAAAGGTGACAAAAACTTATATTATCTCTTATTCTATGAGCATTTTTCAGACAGTGCATACTTTTTGATGGTGTTATTGGACTTTCAGTGAGTTTCTGATTCACTGATTTTGATATGCATGTTATTTCATCATTGTTACGTATTTTGATTTTGACTCATTTGATTTTCATTTAATTGCATGTAAAATATTTTTATTTGTATTTAAATGATGATTTCTGGATATTATTTTTTTTCTGTGTGTCTATTGATTCTGTGGTATTGTTTATATATATGTTGACCATACTTGCACAAAAAATTCTATTGTCATCACTGACAAAATAACGACAGGAATTAAAAACTGTGTAACACGTGTATTTCTTTATTCTTGAATACTTTTGTAAAGAAATTAATGAATAAGCTGATAACAAACAGATCCATTAGGAAACTTTAATGCTTATTTTTTGTGGTTTTTTTTCATATTTGTTTTAACTTCTGTGGATATTTCTGTAATAGGGTGACGCATCTGGTATTTTCTGCAACCTGTGATCAAAAATCAACGTATTTGGTTGTGTTTAATGTTTCAAATCCAAAAGAAGAGCATGTGATGTGGTTTCGGCTGTAGAGCCTGAAATCTACTTACATCTTATTTACTGTGCTGCCTTTTCTTTTGACTTGCATTTTTTTATGAATAAAATATAAATAAAGGAGTTCATATGATGAAGTTGACAAAATAAAAAGTTGCAGAATTTATCTTAGAATTGGATAACTTATGAAAAACATCAAAATCCTTTTAATGTTTTCATCTGTTTTTAACTGTTTATATGTTTTTCTGTTTATATGAAGTTTATTGCATCACATTAATAAAGTGTTGAACTTCTACAAGCATTTGAAGAAGAAACCAAATCATCTGTTCTGGTCTCCAAACGTCTCCGTCTCCTCTCTCTGATGAGTGCTGTTCCTCCTGGGTGTGCTGCTACCACTAGGCTATGCTGTGCTCCCAGGCCACTCTCCACTCCATCCAAGAGAAGATAAGTCTTCACACCTCCTCTGCAGCCTCTTCCCCTCCCATCACTCTTTTTTCCCCTTTCTTCTCCTGGTTTTATAGCTCAGCTCCAGCTTTTTCCACTCACCCTCTCCTCATCCTTCATCCCCCTCTGCTTTGCTGCACTCATTTTTCTCACTCTCCCTCCCACCACCTTCTATACTCTCCCTCTAAGGTGCTGATCAATTCACAGTCTCCCTGGGAGGTGTAAGAACCCCTCCTCCTCTTATCCTCACCCACCCACCTGCACACCTCCACCCTTAGTGGTGCTGCATCACCCTTTACCCTTTCCTCACCCAAATCCTTCACCCAAAGATTTATTTTTATTTTATTTTTTGGGAGAAGGGGTTTCACATGATGATACTCCTTTCTTCCTGCAATTCTCTTGTTCTCTCCTCTTTTTATAACTCCATCTGTCTCTTCTGCTCTCTGCAAAAGTGTCTGTGACACCATTAGCACACCTGAAATAATAGTGCTGGTGACAAATGCTGCTGGAAGGGTTTGGAGAGAGACGTCAGGAGGTGTGTGTGATCTCTTTCTTTCTGAGCGCCTAATTCAGTCTTTCAGAGAAAAAGTGGAGCTGCTGACCCGGCGACCAGTGGCACAATGTGAAAATGGACTGGCTGTTATTGTAGGAACCTGCTGTGAGTGTGTGTATGTCTGGATGTATATGTTTAGAGTTCTATAGTTTCACACAGATCTCACCATATAGGAAAGCAGCTGTTTATCATATCGATAGGTGCGATGGAGTGATCTCAGTGTTTCTGTCACATCCGAACCATGAGGCTCAGTCCGCTGCAGTTCTTTGTCATTAACCCACATGTTCACTTTAATGCAACACCTACAGAACAACTGTTGAGAGGCGGAGCAGCAGCTGGAGGCTTTAGGAGATAGATAAAGCTCTAAGAGAAAGTTTGATCTCTGAAAAGCAGAAGGTAGATTGTTTAGGTTGTGCATCAATTTGAATCTTGAATGTTTTATAGTTTATGCATTTAAATTTAGGATTATTTTCATGCAGGAAAAGGAAATGGTGGTCCTTCTAACATTTATTATCCTTTATTTAGCCAGGTAAAAGTCTCAATGAGGTAAAAATCTATTTTATAAGAGAGACCTGCAATAAAAAAATACAACAAACGCAGAATAGAACAGAAATACAACTGATGTTCAGCATATTGACTAATCACAGTGAAAACATCAAAATATTGCTCAAGAGAAATGTCATTGTGCTCCTTTAAAATGAACCTAAAGGGACCAGTTCTGACATATTTACATTTTTTGAGTTTTTTTAGGAAACAGGCAAGATATTTAAAACATTTTTCCCAACGTCCAGTCTGACTCGGTGGAGAGACACTTATGTAGACAGATAAGGTGGTAACAGATCAAGAAAATTATGAAGCAGAATCAGCGTTATTGGCCAAGTTTGTGTACACAAACAGGGAATACCTTTCTGTCCAGACCTTCAAAAATGTGACTTTTTGAATAAACAATCTGTAGGAGACTCTGCAGAGATACAAGATTGTAAGTTAGCAGCAACATAAAAAGAACAGTGATTTACAAAAACAACAAAACACACAAAGCACAAAAGTATTCTCCTCAGAGGTCAGGTGCATTTGTAAAAAGTAGAACACAATAATCCATCAAAGACAAAAACACATTTCTGTTTAGAACAACATCTTTAATGTGACTTTAAATGATACAATTTCAGCCCTTAGGCTTAGAATGGTTTTAAGAGAACAACTCGTTGCCATTTGAGAATATTGTGAAAACTCTTCAAAGGTGCATACCTCCCTGCAATCAATGGCAATAAAACAAGATGCAGTTTGCAAGAATGTTAAGTTTATTGGCAGGTTTAGTTCAAAAACACATGCATAAAGATAATATTAATATAAAGATTTTTAGAAAACTGTTTTCTGGCTCTACAAACTTTCTGAAATGTGAACAGAAATAAAATGCACATGATTATTAACTGAGTTATAGCAGAAACTTTGTCTGAATGGTCTGAGCCGCAGTCCTCTTCACATCACATGCAATTTCCAAGAGTTCCGGTAGAAGGCGCAAATGATTAAGCATTAATGTGTGAGAGGCAGGAGCCGCTCCACAAACATTAGGGACGAACTGCAGGATCCAGCAGGAGGAAAAGTCCCAGAGGAGCGAGCAACCTTTGATTAAGAAAATAGAATCAGATCTCATTTAAATGCATGATTTTGGATGCATTAGACTATTTATGACTCTAAACAACAAACAAGGCAGGATTTACCATGAGATTATTTATTTATCCTATTTTCAGCATGTCTCTTCTCCTCAAAAACAATCAATACATTTACAATCAATCAATAAATCCTCATCATTGTCCATTTTTAATGTCTGTCCCTTTAAAAAGCGTTTGTGTTTCTCGTAAAAGGTGAATTTTACCTGATTTTTAGAGTGATCACACTAAGCTGGAACTCCTAAACAGGAGAGAATATTAACTTCTGCAACAATGCTCCATTTTCTGCCTATAAAACCTTTGGCCGGCGCTCTCTAACGGCGCTAATGAACCCGTTCTGACAGGCGATAACACACAAGTTTTATATAATGAGATGAACTGTGAAAACTTTGCAGCAGGTCTGCGTGCTGCAGTGACACAAACCAGAGAGCCTCGGTGGCCTTCTGTGCAGATCCCGACATGTTTAGGCGCAAAGCTGCGGGGCTGCAAAAAGTTTGACCTCAGTTTGACTTCTGCTGCCATTTGGTCCTGCAGGCAGATCACAGAGTCCAGGCAGAGGCGGACAAATCTGACCTGCTGGGATTTATTTTTTTTTAGAAAAAAACATGCAACCAGTAAATCATGTTTATAAATAAATTCTAAATGAAAATTGTAAATATGCAACAAACTAATAGTTTTTACTTTTGCAGCAGTGAGTTCTCTTAAGCAGTGATTAGTTTCTGCACTCAAACATGCTGTCAGTTTGGAGGAAAACGTGATTTTATTTAAACGACTCAATGCATTACCGTCACTGCAAAGCGGATTAAGCAGAAGTGACGGTATTTGCCCCCCGTGCTCTCCTTCAGGATACCAAAACGCACTGACCCTCACAGAAAGAGCAGCTCCAGGAGAGACAGCGCTGCGCTCATTTGCTTTTATGGATGCTAATTGAAGGCGCTTAATTGCTTTATAATACCACGGTAGTAACTTTACAGTGAGCAGGCGCTGATGTGAACTCCTTTCAGACTTATTTCTTCAGAGTTAGTCGCTAAGATGTTGTGTGTTTTGTGTGACGAGCTGCGTTATCCTGATTATTTCACTAATTCAGCTACAAATTGATTAAAAGTGCAGTTTTACTTTAAAAGAAAAACAATCTATCAAACAATGTGTTTAGTTATTACTCTTATTTTATTATTAACTGTCTTTAAAAAATAAATAAAGAGATATTTGATACTCACCACTAAAACAGCAGCCCGTTTTATCACTTGATCCGGTGATTCTGTGCGTAAAAGTCGGCGCCTCCTGGTTTCTGCGCACTCCGCGCCCCGGAGCCTCGCCAGCCGGACTGCGGGAGCTTTAAACGGTCATTTCCAGCCTATGAAATTGTCCCACCGTTTGGGATTTAGGACCTAAGGAATCACCGCCGCCTGTGTGAAGCCGCATTATCGCGTTATGACACCGACGGTGGCACCGGGGGCAGATGATCGATGGCTGGACGCGCTGCAGATGGAGAAAAATACTTCAAACGGGCTGTCACCGCCAAGCGACACCTTCTGAGTATAATCAGGAGGCATTAAAGCTCTTTTACGCACTCTGTGTTCACTCAGAGTGATAAAGTTGCCCTCCACAGGAGTGTGAAAAAAGGATTTTTAAAATATATTTTAGGAATGTTTGAATTTTTGAAAAATATTCTAATTATGTTCATGTTTCGGCATTTTCTTGTCTCTTTACATCACGCTAAGTATCTCATTATTATTTTATGGACACTGAAAGAGTCAAACAGCTTTAAACTAGACTGAATTTATAATATTAAAACGATCAAACAAATCAAACGTGTTATGTTTCATGAAAGTGTCAAATATAAGTTTGAACTCTTTACAAATTCATCACAAATTAATAACTTTTCTGAACTGTCTCTATATAATCTGAGTTCTCCAAATAAATAGTCTATATATTCCTGAACGTTTACAGTCCGGGCAAAGAAAAACAAGTCAACAAAACAGAAACAAAAGTTCAAAAACAAGAATCTGACAAAAACAACCGTTTTTATCATGAAAAGTTACATTAAAGAATGAGTAAATGTGATAGTGAATAAAAAAAGATGTTTAAAAAATATATATATATGATAGTGTGCACGCACGATTGCAAGTGCGCGCATGAGTGAGTGAGAAGGAGAACCCCAGAGACGTTTTGGTCAGATACTTTGCGTTTTGGTGAAGTTACACACTCTGGAAGCCGACAGACGCACGGAGCGTGTGTTTTCTCCCCGCGGACGATGTTTTCTTTTGCGCCTGCTCGTGAATGTGGCCTAAAAACCGATCAATCAACTCCGGATCGATCACGTAGGGAGCCAATAGGGGGCTCCCATCCCTGTGCCTGTCTGCCATTGGACAGGCCGGGCAGACTGGAGCGACCCATTCGGCGCAGCTGCGGGGGAGACGCGCGGACACCATCAGCTGGGAATTTGGAAATAAAAAAGCGTTTATGTTACAATTTAATTGATAGAAAACAACAACGACACGTTATTGCATTCATAAAAGATTTCTAGGTACATTCTTGACATTCTTTTGTATTTTGTTAGGGAAAAACTTATGTTTGTTGACATTTATTTACAGATTTTTTAAAATTATGCTTATTTACAATAAATCTCATAAAGCACAATGCAACCAGAGGTTAAAACCTGCAAAACTAGATGTTTGATTTGATATTACTGGTAGAAACCTGCAGTCAAAGCACGATTAGACTATAATCTTAGGCATATATTTTAATTACAGCAATTAAATCAACTTTTATTAAGTTAAATCCCGTCACTTATAAGGCTCCTGATGACATACCTGACTTATAAACCTTCAAATGCAGAGAATAAGTATCTGTGGGGCAAATCTGGCTCCAGATTATGCTGTTTTATTGTCTCAAAGTGGAGACTAAAGTCGGTTTGTGGAGCCGTGGACGGTTTTTAGTGTTTCTCCGTGTATTTCCAGCTCGCGGTGCGGCTGGCTCGGCTCGCAGGGTCCTCCCACCCCTCCTCTCCGCGCGACTTGCTGCAGCCCGGTGCGTTGTGTAAGACGCGACCTGTTATGGCCACCACTACTTCCGGGTTTCAGCAGTCTGGTCCAGATCCTCCGCTCCTCCTTAGCTCAACACACACATCCATTGTACACAAAACGGGCAGGCGGCTCACGCACACACACACACGCACACACACACGCACGCACACACTCACAGGACACATTCGAGCACTCACGCACAGCATCGATCGTGGCTCCTTTAAGAAAGCCTAAGCCAGAATTATCACCCCACCTCCTCTTGATCTCCTCTAGACGCTTTTGCATAAGAAAATCAAGCCGGGAGCCGAGAGTGATCAAAGAAAACTAGAGGAGAGCTGCTTCATTTTTAACTCTGATTGTGACCATTAACATTTAGGTGGTGCCGATCCCGTGGAGACGCGCGTCGGACCATCATTCATCCGCTACTTTTGACAAGCCATCGGGTTTTGACTGACAGGCGGAGTGGCAAAAAAAAAAAAAAAAGAAAGAAGCCATGAGAGTCGCCAGTTTTGTTTGAGGAGCTTTTTGAACATTTTTCATTCTGGTTTTGGAAAAGGATCCCGGTGCCGCTTTGCAGCGAGGAGAGCCGAGGACGGATTCGCCTGCGCCTGGGCTGAACTTGCGCTGAGAGCGGGAGCTGGTTTCGCCGTTCCGTGGAGAGCAAAACAGAAAAGCGGCGAACGGGGATTTTGGCTGAAAGCTCTTCCCATTTGTTTGGATTTTCTTCCTTGATTTCGTGTCCACGCTGGCCTCAGAGGGGATTTACCCAAACTGAGAGGACGACCAGGGAGTGAGGAGGGTTATGGCGCAACGGGTACGTAGGGCAATCCTCCCTAAAAAAAAGTTTCTCTCAAGTCCACTGCGCTTGAACACGATGCTTGCTCTGTAGCTCAGCGACACGCACACTCGGACACACGCTCGCGGGGGAACTTTCTGACACATGGAGACACGGTTTTCATGTTTTGGCGTCTTTTGGCACGGTTGTTACGCACGGCCGCACTCGTTTGCTCCACAAACCGGCCCACTGTGGGACTTTGGAAGCGCGATCATATCGCACATCGGCTGTGTTTTTTAGATTAGTTATGACAGGCCAGTAACTGGAAGCGAAATGGGGGAGGGCAGAGAGGCTAAACAAATCCCCGCGTTTCGCTTTTGGACTTAAATTTTAAAGAATTTTGCAGAAAACACAACTTTTGGCTGATCTTTCCTCACCCAAATGGACAATGTGATCCAGATCCAGTGCAAAAACCGAGACCCGCCTGAGGAGTTGCTCCTCACACGGACAGGGGGACGGTGTAAAACCAGGGATGTCGCAGGAACTGCACACATTTAGTTTGGCACTGGAGCTGCACCACGCTGGGGTTTGCACCTCTTTGCCTTTAGGGTCGAAACGCTCAGCTTTAAGTGATAATGCATTTTACTCTCTCCCCGACACTTGTTTGTCACCTCCTGAGAGCACTATCAATAATTCAAGCATATTTCCAGGCTGCTAAAGAGGCACGCAGAAATTTACGCCTCTGACTTTAAACTTTTTCTATTAAATCAAAAGCAACGTGTAAAAGTTTTAATTTAATCTTTTTTTATAGCCAACAAATTAGAACAGGATTGTTCTATTTGATTAAATTCTATAAGGCGCGTTAAATGTAGGATATTTGAGTCTAAAACAAGCCAATCCGCTTTTAGCTGCACCAACACACTCTGTCTGAAATTATGAGCCTTTAAAATTAAAAAGCACTGCAGTTAACACGTTTAGGACACAGGACTGAGCCCCAGCTAGCCCAGTGATAATAAAATACTCAGTGAGCCTCGTTGCTGCAGTTTTTGTACTTTAAAAATTAATTATTCATATGTATTGTTTTCTCTGGGCATTAAGGGCCACTGGGACTGAGCTGAGAACAAAAACCAGTTTGTACTGCAGCGTTTCTGACTATAAACACTGTCCTGCTTCTAAAACTTTTCTTGAGAGGGAGAACAACTTTTGCTAAATTAATTCCTCGTGTTTGTCCTGCAGATTTACGCCTCACTTTGCAAAATAAGTTAAAAAAAATAATCTTATTAAATATGAAAAAAGTAAACTTTTCTATTATATTAAATTATTAAAACTTTTTAACATCAAGCTATTTAATTTACATTTAATAAACACATTTTAAACTCTTTATAACTCATTTTTTATTATTAGTTTTCCAGAAAAAGTTTAATAAATACATTATTATGCATGCTTTTTTATGATTTCTTTTTGTTTTTAATGTTGACCTCCGTGTTTATTGTGTGCAGTACGAAGACTTGCCCCACTACGGGATGGACGGTGTGGGCATCCCCACCACCATGTACGGAGACCCGCACGGCGCCCGGTCCATGCAGGCTGTGCACCTCAACCACGGTCCGCAGCTGCACTCCCACCAGTACCCGCACACCGCCCACACCAACTCCATGCCTCCCAGCATGGGCTCCTCCGTAAACGACGCTCTCAAGAGAGATAAAGACTCTATTTACGGGTAGGTGCGAGCCTTCGGTCCGCGGGGAAAGGCGTTCCCTGGCGGACAGTGTATCCGGGTCTGGACGAGGGCAGCCCGGGAGGGATGGTGGATGAAAGACGAGCACCGAGTTTGGAGCGTTAAAGTTCAGCAAAACGCGTTGGAAATGAAAGATACGTCACTAGTTTTAGTTTAGCTTTTTTTTTTTTTTTTAATTAGGCATAATTTTGACTTTTATTCTCATAAAACCACTTGTTTCTATTTAGGTTGAACATATATTTTTTAAAAGTGTTTCTGTTGAACTTTTAAAAATTGATGTCCTCCCTTTTAAATTATCAAATTAACTTTAATTGAATCTGTTTTTTTTAAAGTATTTCTTTAGATTATTTGTTTTATAATGAACTTTATTAAAGCTTTATTAGTTTTTGTACGAAAAATAATTTCTCCTCCAAGGTTTCAACTTTAAAAAATACGCATAAATTATTAATTCCACATATTTTTATTAAAGAAATGAATAAAAAACGCTGGATCAACTTTTCTCATTAGAATATAAAGTAAATAAGGAACACGTTTGTTTAATTTGGCCGCAGACTTTTTGTTTTCCTGTCAAACACACACACACACACGTTTTCTCTCACTCACACACACACGCGCCTGATCTTGTATAAGAAATTGTTTGACAGACTCTCAGGCTTTTATGCTATTAGACGCGACTAGATTTAATCACAGAGGTCCGCTCTCTGCGCGCAGCTCTGCTCTGAGCCTCTCAGGATCAGAAAGCCCGTTTGCAGCAGCAGTCGGTCCCCATGGATGAGCTGTAGAAGGGGAGCATGGCTGCCTGAATCTAGCCCCGAGTAAGGTTGACCCCGGTGCTGTTCTCTCTGGTGACATTTGCTATTGTGTGTGTGTGTGTGTGTATGTGTTCCCAGGCACCCCCTGTTCCCCTTGCTTGCACTGATTTTTGAGAAATGTGAATTAGCGACTTGCACCCCCAGAGAGCCCGGGGTGGCGGGAGGAGACGTCTGTTCATCGGAATCTTTCAATGAAGACATAGCAGTGTTTGCAAAACAGGTCAGGAAAGTTTGACTTCTAGAAGCTGCATCCTGCTCAGGCTGGTCCAGCTCCATAGCCTGCATGCACCGACTTTTAGGAACACTTAATTTAGCCTAAACGTAAAATCAGTTCATGCATTTGCATATATTACAGCATCGTTTTATAAACATGTGTGTTAAATCGTGATAAAATTATAACAGTTTTCTTTTTGTTTGGTGCTAAAACTTTTATTTCTTGTTTTTTGCTTTTAGATTCGTGCAGAAAAACCTTTATTTTCGTCCAATCCAGAGCTGGATAACCTGGTAAGATTATTCTGCATCATGCCTTATATTTGAGATTATACTGGATAAAGCAGTTGTTGTTCTGCTGACTCCTCGCAGGCTGAGTTCATGTGTCAGGGAACCACGTGGTGCAGAAACTTTCAAACGGGATTGCACATTATGCTCCTCCGTTTTTGCCCCCGGTTGTATGTGCACATAAAGAGCCGCTGTTTGAAGGCTGTCACGCACCTTTGAACTCTGCCTGGAAAGTTGTTTTATTCAATCTTTTCACTTAGTACAGTCTGATGCGTTAAAACGTGATGTTAGAGCAACATTTTTCTCACGATTAGAGGGGTGGCTGATGGATCTCTGAGGCTTATTGCAGCGCTCTGCGCCTGCTATCCATATTGCAATAAGTTTAATATCAGTTCCTCATAAAAAAATCCACTCATATGAATATTTTCCTCATCCTGAAGTTACTTGTATTGAGAAAAACGCGTCTGTTTAATACCAAGAGATGTGAACAGCTTATCTTTTTACTGTTATTTTAATTTTTCAGATGATTCAAGCCATTCAAGTTTTACGATTTCATCTTCTGGAGCTGGAGAAGGTAATATTCTGTCCACTTCCTTCAGACCTATATGGACTGTATTTGCATAAATGCATTTTTTTTTTTTTTTTTGCTGGTCGGTTATAATTAGCGTCAAAATCAATCACGGGGCCATTTCTCGTCCGCGTTTAATCACGACGCAAGCTGTTACAACTGGAACGGATATCTCTGCGCCCAAATCTCTGCCATGTTTTAATGAAGTTTAATGTTGGCAGCGATCGCACGCAAAGGTGAAACATGCAAGCAAAGTTTGCGGATTTTAGAGATTTATTTATTTATTTATTTTTTGCGGAGGGTCAGAAGGCCCCAGGCGGCCATCTGTGGATAAACCGAGTGGGTGTAATATTCTGATTTGTAGACGCACTACAGTGGCCTGTACTGTCAATTTGAACATCCAAAATGAAAATGTAAACAAATACAGCTGTTGTTCTTGCAGTTTTGCGCACTGATTTTGCGCAAAATTAGAACAAACATCACTTTTGACACATTTCTCCCCCTCTATCTCATGATGATGACATTTTACCCTTCATGCACTGCTGTAGTAGTCTCACATTGGCAGTGATCATGTAATAAGTCGCCTAAATTAAACAGAATACCTTAAATGTCAGTCACGCGGGTCGTCCCCCCCGCTAATGGCCACTACCCGGGGCACCGATGATGAATTTAACACGGGTGTTGAGTGTGTTGTAGCCTCCGAGCCCTCTTGTCACTGTCAATTTTCGACGATATCTCTATTTTGAAGGGAGAGAAATTAAAAGTCACAATCACAGGATGGAGTGAGCGCAACGCCAGCGCGGCGCAGAACGCACTTCCGCCAGAATAGCCCCAAACTCACGTCACATATCAGCTTTTAGCATAATAATCAACAAAGATGTGTTTGGATTTAAATTAAAAGTTTTGCAAATTGTTTAAAACACAACTTTTATTGTTTTGGTATGTTTTAATCAAGATGGGACGCGCATAGATCTTGAAAACTTTCAGTTTTTTGTTTATTTTTGCGCATCAAACAGCTGGATTTTACTGGGTGACCTTCCCTCTGACTCCTCTTCCTCTTCCCGCTGCAGGTACACGAGCTATGTGATAATTTCTGTCACCGGTACATCAGCTGCTTGAAAGGCAAGATGCCCATCGACTTGGTCATAGACGACAGAGAAGGAGGGTCCAAATCAGACAGCGAGGAAATCACAAGATCGGTGGCCCTGGATCAGGTAGGCTACATCTCTCCATCTGTGTGTGTGTGTGTGTGTGTTGCATGTGTGTATATGTATGTGTGTGTGTTCTCCCTGCTGGCTATTCAGCTATTCTGGGTCACTGCTCCACTCCGCTGTTATTTGCATATGATTAAAGCCGTTTTACATTCCATCCATCGGAATGAAAAAAAAAATCTGAATAATGTTGCTATTATTGGTCCATTAAGACTTGAACCCGGAACCGACCTGGTAAGATTACCTCGAAAAAGCATCGCCATAAACTTGACCTGTTCCGTGTCGATTTTAATTTAGAGCCTCTCCTCCTATTTTCCTCTTTTTGAACCTCCTAAAACGAAGCTGCTGCTGCTGCTGCGTCGTGGAGCGCGGCACCATCACGGGGCTGCACACTGAGCTTCAGATGCCTCGGTTTTCTCCACTGTAGAGTTCACGGTTCATTACGCGTCTTGTCAGTATTTTTCCTTAGACATGAGTGCACATTGCTTATCGGAACCCCCTCCTCCTCCTTTTATTTCGCTCCGAGCGCACAGATTCAGCACCAATAAGACGGTTTATTTTGGAGAAGCAGCGGGTATTAAAGGTAGATTAGGAAGTGTTTCCTTTTGTGCAGATATCACAGATAACCACAGCCTTCATTATGTGCTCCACTGACTGCTGGCACTCCGGGGACGTCGTATGCGCGCTGGCATGACCCTAATGGTCCGTGCACTGCCGTTAGATAATGATTAGAATTATGCAAATCGAGATTTCGGACATTAACAGCGTCAGCCAGTTGGGGAAACTTGCAGGTTTTGAGGCAAGTTTAAACATCCTAGAGCTTTAAAGGGGTGTCTTTGCATGAAACCTATGGATGGAAAGGAGGGGGTGAAATTAAGTGTCTAAATTAAAGGGATTAGCTGGATAGTCCGACATAAAAAGTAATGAAGCGATTAGGCTAAATAATTTAAATCCAAGGCCTTCCATATGGTTGAGTGGTTGGTCTGAGAAGAGAGCAGGCAGCCAGCGGCTTTTATGTTCTGGGCTGCTGAATGGCCGGACTGGGAGAGGAGCTGGGGCCGACTGGGAAGATCCCCCCCCACCCCACCCCGCCGCGGCGCGCATGCACTCCTCCGTCCTCGGCCCTTCTGTCTGATTATGGAAATGAGAAAAGATCACGCGGAAGATAATACTTCATTTAATCCAGGAACATAATTAAATATCACAGACGCCACTTGTGCATTTAAGTGTCTCTTTGAACAGTGTTGTATTCTCTCAGGGATTCAGAATTAAAAAAAAGTTTCTTTTTTTTATAGATGGGTCAGAAAGAAGCCTTTATGTTATATTGATATGGAAATAATAAGTTAAAACCCTTGGGTTTTTAGGTATATGAAGAAAATGATGTTGTGCTCGGGGCACTCAGATCTTTAATTGACTGTAAGATGAAGACATGGCCTATTTTAATATAATGATCCTCCCCGTGAAGCCAATTCAGGACAAATCCACATCAGCTTATGTTTGTGCTGACAGAATAATATAAATGACCTGCAGGCGTAGCTCATATCAAGATATAGGAAAAGTTTTTGACAGATGTGTAATGTTGAGGGATGGCCTGATGTTTTAGCATAAAGTGTGTGTGCGCGTGCATAAATGGGCATATCCAAACAGGCAGAGCGTGCACGCCTCTTGATGCTGAATACGTGTATTGTCTGTCTATAACACTTCATGACTCACTTGCAGCTGCTGAACATATATGTTTATTGAATTTTGTGGGTTATTTTTGTGTGTGACATCTTATCTGTGGTTGTTAGGTAGTGACACCCCCCTAACAAATTTGCATTGTGTGTGCATTATCTCTTTCCATATGTATTTTTAATATATGCCCTCGGGCATAAAGTTGAAGTGGACTGGAAAGAAACGCTGTGAATTTGCACGAAAGAACAATGTTAACAAGATGGAGAAAGTGGGCTCATTTATTCATAAACCAATTTATTCCAGTGAGGCGACTGTAGCAGAAGGGAAAAAATGTCAGAGGGAGGAGAAAAAAAATACTTTGAATTGATTAAACTCAGCAATCCAACTTTTTGCTGCATTATTCACCCTTGCGTCATGAAAGTAATTTTCTGTTTTTTTAAGCCTTTATATTGTTTTGTTATTTATATTTTTTTCATAAAGGCACGTTGAGCGTCCCTTTCTGAAGAAAGCAGAGCATAGCTTAGAGGTGAAAAAGTCAGAGGCTCTGCACTGGCTTGTGAATGCAGCTCAGCTAGTTTGGGCTTACCCTCCGATTTTTGTGTGTGTGTCATTCTCTGTGCAATATGTGTGTGTGTTGGCGTGTATGCTTGTGTGTGTTCAGACTGGTCTGATAAATGCAGCACCCCCCTCAGGTGCTATGTGAGTAGAGTGACTGGTTAGCACCAGTTGGACTTCCTTAACTCCTTCCTTGCCGGCCTCTAAAGTTTCCATGCATGTCTGAATTCTGCACTGGAGCTGCAAGATTTGTGTTGCCCCATTAGATGAACTTTGAACTCATCTGTAAAGGACACAGTCACTTGCAGAATGATTTATTTTGAGGGGAAGGTTGAAAAAAAAAATAGCGGTGTGTGTTTCAACTCTTCTTGTTGTTGTGGAAATATGGCTGCAGCAATCTGCTGATTGTGCCTCATTGTGGGTCTCATGCACACATGTTCACCTCAGTCTGAAGAACCAGGGAGTTTTTTTTCAATGCTGCAGTACGTTTTGTGCACAGTTGCCTTTAATTGCACGGAGAGCACGGGGAGGGGTACGGCAATTTGCTAATGAACTCAGAGGGCCTGGGCTCTTTGCCGTAGAGCTGAACACTACTAATAGTGCTGAGGACTCACTCCAAGTCTCAAGAGCTCCTCTATTTGATTGAGCCATGCAGGCTGAAGTGGGGCTGGAAATAATTGAAACTTCCCTAAAATTATTCACTAGCTGACTTTTTTTTTTTGCGGATGTAGGAGTCTTAAATGATTATGAATGCTCAGCAATTGATGTGAAGTGAGTTAATTCACTTGAGAGGTATTTTTATATTGAAGAGGTAAAAAGAATGAGAGGTGGCTGACACTCTGAAAAAACATCTATACGTTTGTTTTTCCTCCATCCTCAACTCTTGTGCGAGTTTATTGTTGTGGTCACTGTGTAAGAATTTACTCCTGATACCACTATCACTGTATCTTTTCCTAACAAATGACGCTGTAATGCTGCACGAGTGCGGGTTTCCAGGTCAGTGAGACCCAGCAGTGTTGGTTTAGGTAACTCTGGCTGTCAAAGAGTGACCCCCCCTCCTTTCCCCCCCATCTCCCTCTAAACTCCCAACCCAATGGAAACCATGACTTCTGGGGTCAGCCTCTATTTTCCTAATCAGTACACTGCTATCGCTAATCTATCCGCCTCTCGTTGAGGTATGGATCGAGTTTCACCCGACCTAACAGCCGCGCTCACTCGCTCTCCTACAGTGGCGCACTGCTGTTCTTAATACAAACTTTTGAATCATTGTAGTGATTGTTGGTAATAGCAGCTTTTGTAGTTGAATAGAGGAGAGGTTTGACCCCCACAGTCACCCCCCTCACTTCTCTTCTCCTCCTCCTCCTTCTCCTCCCCTAACCTCCCCTATTTTTTCTCTTTTGGGGAGTGAATGCTGAGCGGCTGTTGAGGATTCAACAAGTGATACAAAGAAGGGACCACGTGACTCGTGTGTTCCTTAGCCTCTTCATTATTGTGGTGGAATAACAAGTAGGGGTGATTATGATTATGCAACTCAATGCTGGAGTGACATCAAACATCAGGAATGTCGGGAACCTTCAAAATGCCCACATTTATTCAGACATCCTCCATGCATTTGTGTTTTTGTACTTTTTTGTGGTTGATTTATTGTTTGTTTTAAAGTATTAGTGCTTAGTTGAACCACAAGATCCCAAACTACGAATAACGTTCTTGGCATGTGACTCCTGATACTTATGATGAGCGGCCATGTCTGTCCCTGAGGCCTGCTGTGGTTTCTTTGGTCTAAGTAAACAATAACCTGGCTTAACACATGTGTACTTAGCTAATGGAAAGTTCCTCTCCCCCTTAACCCCCTGCAAGTCCCTGACAATGGCCACCATCACAAACAGCTTGTCTCCAAGGAATCTGTTGAGAAAATCCTACCGCGACGGCTGCAAGTTAAGCTAGGCTAGGCTAAAGACGAACCCGCTGCGAGACAAGTCATAAAGAAATTAGCCAGCCTTTTTATTCACAACTAAAAAAAACAAAACAGAAATATGCTTTGTTTGGGGTTAGATAGCGTGGATGGAAGAACACTTGATTTCGTGTTTTTGTTTGGATTTCGGCTCTCGTAGGATAAACACGGAGCATATAGCAGCAGTTGAAGTGGAAGAGGCCTCAGAGAGAAATAAAATCAGTTTGTCAGTTTCCACGAGTGCCATCTAAACAGACTTTGAAAGCTCTGGTAATTATCTCAAACATGTAATTATCTTTGCTTGTCTCTGTGAGGTTAACCTACCAGTTTTAAAAAGCCAATTGAAGAGTACCTGACGGCTATTCAACGTAGCATACTTTACACACTCAAGAGACCAAATCCAGTTTTCTTCCTCGCCCCTTCAGCAATTATAAGGTTATTTCTCCTTTCTTTGTCTATTGTCGGGAGTTAGAGGGGAAAGGGAATGGAGAAGGGAGGGAGTGAGGGGTCTTTTGCTTTTTCTTCCCCCCATTTTTTTCCACGCATACCATTATCAGCCCCTCTTTTCATTTTTGAAGCACTAATATTGCATTGAGGGGAGGAGAGGGGTGGAGAGAGCTGAGAAAGCAGAGTTAGTTGGGCAAGCACTTGCCCGGCCGGTTATCAGAGAGGCAGATCCTGCTTTATCTAGTCACAGTGGAAAGCTAAGTAAACAAGAGTTTACAATAGCTGGCCTTTCAGCCCCTTTCACTTACAGCTTTCTCACCAGCGTTCAGCTGAGTGGGAGAATGTGTCCGCGGTTATTGCAGGCCATCTTGCTGCTGCAACACATGGCATTCTCGCAGATTTCAGCTCGAGGAGGCAGCGCTGTTGCAAAAGGTCAAAAACTGTGTTAAAGAAAACAACCACAGAGGAAAGATGCATCAAAAATTCTGAGGCGCGGAGTAACCTCACTGTCATCCTCAATTCAGATGTACCACCGCGGAGGAGTGCATACATGGGGGGGCTTATTTGGATATTTATGTCTGTGTCGTTAAGTATGCACATACGATTATTTCCGCGCGCTCACTGGCACCGGGTGAAAAGTAAATATCCAAATCATCACAAAAGACTTTTCTGATTGAAGAAAGAAGGCAGAGTCGGGTGGCAAAGCACAACAACCCTAACCGTTTTCATCATTATTGGAAATGAATTGGCAAGGCAACATTTGTTGCATGAGCCTTTGTATGATCTGGGCCCTGGCGCAGCGAGAAAGGGAAGTTCCCTTTGCATCTTAGGCTAGGCACAATGAGAATGCATGGGATTGGAATGCCTCACCGATCATAGCGGAATCAGAATTTCCAGCAAGGAAAATCTTTTCACGGTGAATTAGGGTGGTGTAGAGGGGGGGGGAGAAAAAGGTGTTGGGGAGAAAATAGAAAAGAAAGAAAGAAAGAAAGCAGAGAGGTATGTGGCTTAAAAACAGGGTTCTCTCTGCTTGGCAGAAGATTTAAGAACTTTAGCTAAATCTAGCTTGAATAGAAGGTGGAAAATTGAATTTATTGAACAATTAAGCATTGAATTAATCTGTATTCTGCACAGAAGACACAAAGCAAGAGAGAGAAACAGTTTAAAAGTGAAGGGAGAGACCATGCTGGCTCATTAGGGGAACAAACTGAATCAAGTGTGCAGCTTCGGGTGTAGGGAGCTTCTCCTTCCCTTCTTCAAGCTTTTTGTTTATGCATCTCTTGTGAATTTACATATTTTTAAAGTGTTGTTGGCACAGGGTGTGTGTTTTTCTTGCTTTCTGTCTATCTCCTGGTCAAGGTGAGCGCTTTTGTTAATATGGCAGGTGTGCATGTATTTGTATAATGTAGATAAAAAGCATTTGTATGTGTAGGAGTGTTTGCACAAGCTAAGTGACCAAGAGGAGTGCGTTTGTGTGCGAACACACATGCTGCGCGACCTGTGTGTACTTGTGCTATCTCAGCCGTGTGCGTATTAATTGCGTGTTAGATCAGTGCTGGGCCTGTTCCATCCAAGGGCGGCCTGTGATTATAAATAAACCCTTCGTCCCCACAGAGATGCCACCAGGCCCTGTCTCAGCCCCGCCCCATTTCCCATGGGGCCTCAGTGGCCACCTCCCAGCAGGCAAAGCGCTCTTTTGTTCAATTACAGCAAATGTAGTAGTTTGCCATTCACCCCCTCCTTAACTTTCTAATTATATTTTCAAATGGAATTTGTAAGAGAATTACAACAAAAAGTATGGAGAAAAAAATCCACATCCTTTTTGCAAGCAGAGGCTCTTGGATTTCAATTTTTTTAATAGTTGCCGCTCAGCATCCCTGGGGATACTGTGCAATTCTCTTTCACAGAACTCTGAATAAACAAGTTCTGCTCATTTTCGAACGCTGAAGCTTTTGGAGGAATTGGCAAAAGCCACAGTTAACTGTTTGTGTTTTGAGCATGTGGTCTGGATTACCTCACTTCTGATGTTCTCTGGAGTCACTCGGTCATGCATGGGTGTTTCATTTTTTTCTCCCTTCTTCTATGGTCAGCAAAAAAGAATTTCTATGAGTTGGGAAAAAAAAACAATCATCTTGGAATTTTATCCGAGTCGAAATCAACATTTATCTACCCAATCACAATCCCATACATGCCTTTGTGTGGTGACTTTAGGCTTTGTTGCAAAGCCTCAGAGCCTAATTTGGAAAACGATTATATCGTCCGTGTAAGCACTGGATTATAATTTCATAGCCTGGGAACATCAAACGAGCTCTAATACGCCCCAAATGTGTTGAATTTGCTGACTTGTATTTTCTTTCTGTTATTCTATTCCATCTATATTTTGTTTTAAACAAATTCTGTTTCATGAAATAACGTCTACTTTTTTTTTTTTTGTCCTCATAAAGCTGAAGTCAGAACCGATCTCACAGCGGCGGCAGCGCCAGCCGTAGAATCCCAATTGAAACCAGTTGTTCCCCACAGTGTTCCTCTCCTCTCTTCCTCCGTGTGGGTTTCTATCACTCATTTCGTCGCGAAGCCCTAAAAGCGAGATGTGAGCACCACATTGCCCCCTTGATATCTGCTTCATTTGATTTTCACAGAGCAAAGAGGCTCGCGCAGGCGGTGGAGGAGGCTCTGAAAGTGTTCCTGCTGCATGTGTTTTGTTTGTTTGTGATATCAAGTTGTATCTAAGACATTAGATTCCATTTCCTTTTATTCTGAAGTCTCTTTTCTCCCCTGTCTTGAGCACTAATGTTGCTCTGCAGAGCAGTGGGAGACATCTGGTTTAGCTTCAGTTAGCAGCTTTGTATGGGGGCAGATTTGTGTGTTTTTTGCAGCATTTATTTACATTTGTTCATATCTCTATCTGTAGCCGTGTGATTGTATTTGTTGTCTGTTTACACTGTTTGTGGTGTGTGGTTATTATGTTTTCAGTCCTCTCTGGACCGTTTGCTAACCGCTGTCCAGTTTACAGCTGACACTCATCAGGACTTAGACACACTACTATATATAAGCCCAGGTCTCCTGAGTCCGTCTAGTCAGCTGAAACATTTTAGCATCATTCAAGTTATTTCTTGAAGTTACCTATAAAAATATTTCTCTTTCCGTCAGCCTCAGTTGGATTGGTCATGCGGTATTGTGTTTCATTTTGTTTGACTGTGAGAAAACATTTGCTTATTTGATTATGCCTCTGTGCTGATGCCCCAAATGAAATTTAAATCTTTATTAGTAAGACTCCCTGTCCATTTTTTCCCTCCTTTTGTTACGTTTTTGGATAAAAACAGAGGATTTATACTGATGTGGCAATCCTTGACTTATTTACCTCCTGCTTTCTCCCAATGACATCACTCCCTGGCGCTTGCCATACTCTACCTTAAGTTGTAGCTGTTTTGTATTTTCTTCTGCTAGTGGTTTGAGCCAAATGGAGGCAGCCACAGATTGCATGCTTCAGAAAGCTGGGAACTAAAACAACATGTTTGCTTTTTATTCGCCTTTTCATAAAGTCCTAATAACCTGCATTCCATAAAAAAGTTTCAGGGCCGTACTGCGTGACAGGCCTGGGAGTTAGGAGTGATGGTTTCATTTTAAGTGTTATTTTATTAAATAAAACAGGATTCTCTTCTCTTGACAGACGTCCTGGAACAGAGATCACGATGACACGGCGTCCACGCGCTCTGGAGGGACACCGGGACCGTCCAGCGGCGGACACACATCACACAGCGGTGACAACAGCAGCGAACAAGGTAAGAGTTAATGCAGCAGAAGAGTTTAACAAGTGCACAAACACTCAACTTTTACCAAGACTGAGTGATGATCAACTAGATTACATCAAGTACACGACAGAAAACTTCTTTAGTTCATTAGTTTCTGCAGCATATCACATTTAGGTTGTTTAACCAGTTCTTTTAGGAATTCTCAATATTATTTCTTAAAGCAAAATAAGACACCTGTAAAGAATTTTTGAGTGCAATCAAATGGTGAAGTTGTGTATTTGTGTGAATTTACGGATTCATGATTTAAAATATTTTGCATGCAGTTTCCTCCTGATTATGTCTGTGTTTTATTAGTTTTGACTCCTAAATTGAATAGACCCATTCTCTTGTTGGGTCATGATGTTCATGCAAAATATGAGACACACACAGAAATATGCAGTAGTAGGAGAACAGACTTATGTTTGTGCTGCAAACAAACTATGCAAATAATGCAACTTTATGGATTATTGAAGGTGGTGTAAGGGCAAGTTTGCAGAGGGAATCAGGTCTAGAAGGTAGAACCTGGTTGAGGAAGGAGCACAGTGTCATGCCTTCAATCCAAAGAGCAGCCACTTATAAAATCTCTCACATACTTTCTTCTTCAGTAATGGTCAGTCTACAGAATTTGTACATTAGTTTAAACAAAAATGAAGCATAGATCACGCGAAAGAGGAGACTGATGAAAGAGCACTGAAATGACAGTGAAACAAAGCAAGACAAAGAGTTATTGTGTAAGTGTGTGTTCACTGCTCTACCTTTGATGAGTAATAGTCTGGTGCAGCCAGGCAAGAGCTGATTGGTTGCTCTAATGAGCGTGCTCTGTGCCGAGTTTGGGCTCCTGCTTCTGTGACCTTTGCCCTCTATTGACCAAACTGACACTTCATTTTTCACATCTTTCCAATTATAGACTCACTCCTTATGCTTGCCCCACTCCAATGACTCTATCTCATCATCTCTCTGTCACCTCGGATTTCTGTTTCGCCGACTCCGTCTGGCTGTAGAAGGTTTTTGTTTGTTGTTGGAGTTCATTAAAGGGTAAAAAGTGGGGTAGAATGTGTTGGTCATTTGAATTCAGTGGCTTTGAACAAGATGCGTTTAGGTTTCCACAGGATTTAAAAATGAGCAAACTTGGAGACAATAAAAGTGTGATTAGTGGCTCAGAGGTCTCTTTTTTCCTGTTAAATTTTTTATTTTAGTTTCATTTGAAGGAAAGTTCCAGAGGCGGTTGAGTTTAATTCACAAATTCACCTCTAAATAACAAGATGTGGTGTTTTGCAGCTAAATTTGTGATGTTAAAATGCTTTTCAAAGTTAAAGAGCTAAGTTATTAGAATTTAAGCACCTTGAATACAACTTGGTGCTGTTAATTCTCTCCCCAGGGTGCCATTTGACCATGTATTCTTCATTTTTAGAGCCAGGTATAGCCTTAAACAGCGTTTGCCTTTTTAAATCTTTAAGCTACAATATGTTTGTGTGAACCCCAAAGAAACAAAAGCCCATCAGACTGCAGTGACAACAGTTAACGCCGCAGGACATGTTGGACTGATTTCAGGTTTATATGGGTTAAGAGCCACGTCATATTGGCTCCAGCAAATTCTGTGTCATTCACTTGATAATCCCAGTAAGCTGGTTATTTATCTGTTTGGCACTTTGCTCGCTCTCTTCCCGAGAGCTTCACCCCGTTGTCTCTCCCCCCCCCCCTCTCACGCTTTCATCTTCACGTCCTCCCTCTCTTCTGCAGTTTTCCCTTGTCTCCCACCTACTCTTCAGTCTCTCTTTCATTTTAATGTCTGCTGTTTTCTCTCTCCTCATCCATCCCTCCCCCTTTTTTCTTCCATGCCTCCCACTCGCTCTGAAACACCACCTTTTGTGTTTCCTGCTTCTTTTCTTTGCTTTTACCTCTCTTTGTTTTTTATCCTCTTCCCCATCATGTTTTCTTCTGTTTTTCAAATGGTCTTCATTTGTTTTTTAGTCCATTAACTTTTGCCAGTATTTATAATAGTTTAATCTAAACCAGCAACATTCAGTCCAGCTCAATATATAGAGGAAAACATCTTTGAAAGTAAACAAATTGCATTGATTATTAATTTTGCTTTAATTCTCCATCCTAAAGTTGTGAATAGTGAACAGCAGAGAGGAGAACCTTGATGGAGGAGAACCTCAGAGCCAGACTCCTCTTCCTCTCAGAGGAAAAACAGACATAATAATTTCAGTTTTTAATAATTGAAGAACTCTTAAGTTGAAGTTTATGTAGCTTTTATTTTGAAGGTTGCCATTATTCATGTTTAAAAAGTCAATTATACGCTGTAAAAAGTCCAAATAACCACTGAGGTTGAGGGGAAGACTTGTTCCTTCTTTTCTACTTTTACTATTTCCTTCCCCTTTCCTCCTCTTTGTTACTCCTTTTCTTTCTACCTCCTCCTCCTCTTGATCTGTGTGATTCCTCCCCTCTTGTCTCCTTATCATCTACTCTGCATTCCTCTCTCCTCCAGCCTTCCCCCCTCCAGCAGAGCGAAGCAGCTCAGAGGAACGATTCTGGAAAGACGAGGCCCTTTAACTAGTGAACTGGCCTTTCTTCTTCCTTTTTTGGGGGCTATTCCCGAGAAAAAACACATGCTCTGCTCTGTTCTCTTGTCTTAACGGGTCACTGCCCAGTGGTATAAAAATTTCTGTTTGCATCGGGAAGTGTACTCGCACTCGAAAATCAAAGGGATGAGGAGGTTTCTGATCTATGTAATGAAATAATGTATTTTATTTTAACGGGGGAGAAGGATAATGATAAGTCTTAAACGAGCAGATGTTTTGCAGAGCTTTGTCAAAGAGGAGATGTGGAAAAAAAGTCTGCCTTTTATTTTTACATGTGGTGACAATTCTCACATGCTGCATCTTCAGTTATGGTGTTTATGCTTTGACCACAATGCCCATGGTATTTTTTAGCGCTAAATTCCATTGGCAGTAACAAAAAATAGAGGGAGGATCACATTTGCTTCACACATGTCATTAAAATCAGTTCTGGGTGTCTCCTTTCTCCCTAAAGAGCACACAAAGAAGAAAACCTCTTATTTTTTCTCCTCCCTGTCTCCAGGAGATCTTTGTAAACATCCAGCAAGCGCTGACAAGAAAAAGTCAGAGAGCAGCCCTGTAGTTAATTAGTCCCCTTTATTAGTCCAGCTGTGTGTTAACTAGCTCCTACCAAACAGCTCGCTTTGTTTAATACCCACAAGTGCTCTGGAGAAGTCCGTCTGCAGCCTTGGATCTGTAAAAAGTCATGCTCGAAGGGGAAGGGAAAAGCTAACAGATCATATGCGCCCGCGATGGCGGGGAGTCCCTCATGCACATGAGCGAGCCGTCTCTTTTTCTCGCAGTATAAAGTGCTCCTCTTTGCCTGTGTGAATTTGTAAGGACACCCCTTGGCTTCTCCGAGGGCCTGGCGTGCGAAGGAAACAGAATAACATTCAGGCGCTGAATCGGTCGGCTGCGGCGACGTGGATGCGCGCACAGAAGTGTTTGCTCTCTTTTTGAAAGCTTTACACGGTTCTCTTCTTTGCTAGTCGGAATCGTCCTGGGAGTGAGGCGATGACTGGAGATATTAGATATGTATCACCAATTACCCAGACTGTTTGTAAAGAGGACAGAGTGCTGAGCCAAGACAAATGGCTCCCTGTATGGCTGTGTGTTAGTGTCTGCCGAAATTGTTGTTGTCTGACTAGTGACCTGAGATTTCTGCTTGTTGTGCGATATCAAGCTCTGAGATTTAGGATTCAGTTCAAGTCTCATATTGATATTTCCTGCTTGACCCACTTAAATTCTACAAAATGATCTAAAGTGACCGATATTGTGGTTAATTTCTTTTGTGCATGAGATTCTGATGTTATTCTTAAGATATTTGTGAGATTTATGGATGTGAGTAGATGGTGATAAATAAGATCAGAGTAAGGTGCAGCATATTTGTTGTTAATCCCTCTATATAACCTTCACTGACTGTTGTCATCCATCCATCCATGCATCCTCTCCAACGTAACGTGCCCTCCGACAAGGTCAGGCCACAGACTTGCTGCTGTTTCCAGTCATCTTATTGGGCCGTTTCCAGAGCTAGGGTGGGCAAATGTGGACATGGACAGAGATTCCACGCAATCAGGAGTCTGCTGCTGCTCGTCCAATCGTTCGGCTTCACGTGGCCCCTTCAAAATCAACGATTAATTGGTCCGATTGTCCAGTAGACCAGAAGAGAGAGCCGCATTAGTCTGTGTGCTCCCCTCGCTTTGATAGATCAAAAATGATATTGCATTCTTCCTTTTGAATACTGGAATTACACATGGAATGCACAACTTTTTGTAAGTGCTATTAATTAATGCCAAATGTATTCAGATAATTAGAAAATTTAACCAGCATGTTTCTATAAAGTTCTCCAAAGGGGGTTGGGTTTTCTCACCTTTCCAAATTTTGTCGCATCACTACCTAAAACCCTAGCACACAATTCCTGATTGAACTGCACATTTTAGGGCATAATTTGCATGTTTTTTGAAGCTTTGCGGCACAACAAAAAAATCATAGTGGAATATCGGTACCTTTATAAGGAATATTAAGAGATAGAGTTTTTAGATTTGTGTCTATTGTCTAGACATTGTCTAGACATAATCGAGCAATATCCTCGGTCCGGTAATTGTCTTACTGGTGTCCAGCTTTACCAGTAATCTGTTTAAATTTGAGGCTCTGTGGGTGGATAAAAGGTATGTGGTTGCCTTGATTTTTCTTCAGTCAGTATTACTGGAGGTGGAAGTAGAAGAGTTGCTGGCAGACACAAACAGGATTCTCTTTTTGATTTCCTCAGGGTGTGAGTACAGGGGAGAGAATGAAAAGACATAAAGAAACAATTTAAGATGAGCTGGAGAAGCAAAAATCTTCAGCTAAATGCTGTGAAAATGCAGCAGTGTGAGAGCTGTTGTGTTTGCATTGGAAAAAAAATGTTGGTCTAACTTTCCGTTCACATGAAAATTAGTATGTGACAGTCGTAAAGGGTAATTGGTTCTTAAACAGCTTTATAAATCATCCCTGAACAACTGTGTGTTGCTGGTAGCAGTGTTTACTCCACCTTCACTAAATTTACTGCATCTCAAACATTATTACCTGTAGTTACCTGGGAAAAGTAAAGGCTTTTCACTGCGCTGCTACAACCTTCCTCTCACAGACTCGCTGAGAGTTTTACAACCTCGCTCGCTATCACAGCGGCTGACTCGTCCACCGTCATGTAATGACTCGTGTTGCAGAAAATGACGGCCCTTGATGACTTTTTATTGCCTCATATGAAGCAAGCAAACTCAAATGGCTTGAGTTTGCCCCTCTTAAAAAAGAGGAAATTGTATCAGGTTCCCACAGTGAGGAGCCAGTTTGCTTTTAGGATTAAAGCTGTTGTCGCACAGCTGCTGAGGTCACGAGGAAAAAAGGGGTCTGAGATAAAAGTAAACACAATGATTTCCTCTTCTCTTACTCTATCCTTTATCATGAGGTGATCCTCTGCTTTTTCAATCACATCCACTAACTCTGCTTTATTGGCTTGAGTCAATATTTCACGTGTGAGAAGATCATAACCATAAAACCATTTGATAAGTTGTCCGAGCCCGTTTAAGACTTTGGGAATAAAGTATGTTTGGGTCTGAGTCTTTTTTTCCTCGTCGCCTGTCTCTTTCATTTCTTCTTATTCATCTTTCGTCTTATTTTTGACTTTTTGTGAAAGCATTGAGAGGAATTACTAGCACATTTTGAAGTTGAATCATTGCCCTTTTCAGATCTCTGGTACTTTGAATTTCCTTTAGATTCGTTCAGTTTGTGTCTCCATCTGTGTGTTGGTTACATGTGGGCATGTTTGCATGACCAAAGAAATGCAAAGTCTAGCCCAGACTATTACAATATGCCTTGTGTGCAGAATTTACATGAAATACATATTCATTCATGACATGCATCTGCACAAAAAGTCTTTCTTCTCGCTCCCCCTGCCTCTCATATGCTCCTGCTTGTACTCTCTGTGCCTGCTTAGGATGGCTTAAAAATGCTGCAATTCAGATATTTTACTTATTTTAATGGGAATAAAACTTCAGTTTTAAATGAATTAAAATGCAGATGGATTTGTTCATGTTGCTCAGAGATTAAAAGAAAAGTTTCACTTCATTTGCTCCACTGAGGGAGTGCAAGCGGGAGGGAAATGTATCTTTAGCTTCCATGTTATAATTGTGGCACACTAATGATGTAGACACATTCTCACTGTCTGTTTACAGGAAGCACTCTTCTTTAATTTGTGACTGGTGTGAATGCCAAATGCCTATATCTAATTACTGGTGTTTGCTAAAAGATACTATTTACACACCCTCTGTAGCCTTGCTCTTGTGTGTCAGTGTGGGGAGATTATAAAAAGAAAAATCTTTATGGGCTTAAAATTTTATATGCAATATTTTTCTGGTCTTTTCGTGGAAATATTTGTTAGAATAAAATACTTGGATATGTGTTTAAATATATAAATATGTGTAAATATTATATAAAAGGTCCTTTAAATGGATCTTTTCTAAACAGTTAGCTTTATTTGTGTACATTTTTGTACAAGCCACCATACTTTGCTCAATTGTAGTGCAATTCTATCTGGAAAGAAGTAGCCACTTTAGTCAAATTACTAGATATCTTTTAGAAGAAAATCCTTGAGCTTTGATTTACAAATGTAAACAAGTTGAAATGTGGTGTTGCACTTGTCATGCAAATAAAAAAAGAGGGGAAAAAAAAGGATAAGTGGTGTTTGTCTGTGTGAAAAGTCTTGTGTCCTTGCTGCAAAAGTGCAGAACAGTGACACTTTTGTCGCCAGTTTGTGCTCCTTATTTTGTCTGTTTTCAGGCCCAGAATCACATGCGGAGCCACAATGGCATACACACAGACCCAAGTTCACATGCTGTTGAAGAAAGAAAGTGCTTCTTAATCGTTTCTGTACATATTGTTTAGTGAATCTGGCTGTAAAATTGTAGTATTTCATTGCTGATGTGTCACAACACATAAATTCGCTCTTCTTGTGTCTTTGCACTCCTGTAAGTGCTGATGGTGCCTCCCTTGTCCTTGCCTCATTCTCCTCCTCCTCCTCACTTGAAATGAAGCTGAGCTCAGGACCCAAGAGGCCTCTGATCAGATAGATGTTAAGTTTTCACTGATATCAGACTGAATGGACTAAGATGAATCAGGCAAGCTGCGAATGACATAACTGACGGATAAGATGAGAGTTATTCTGAATGTCTTCTGTTTAAGCAGAAATTACCACCTTTAAAAAATAAATTGATATGAAAAATGTTTTTGCAGAAAACTGGAGAAGCATTGTGTGGTCCATCAGCAAACAAAACACACTCTAAGTCACACATAAGCACTCGTGTTTATTTGGGCTTTTGATAAAGAGATTAGCCTCATCATCCTGCTCTCTTTAGGGGGTCCATGTTCAGGAAATCCAGGCTTTCATGCATATTTCCTTTTATTGGGAACATGCTTATAGCAACACTTGTATCATTACAGATTTTATTGATATTATTTAGCCTAATTTGATCCTTAAATGAGTGCAATTTGGCTGGAATGTCATATTTCAGAGAAGAGTGGAGTGCAAAAAGCAAGAAAAGTTGGAAAAAAGTAGAGGTGGACTAGTGCCAAGTCTTTTTTTTCTTCCTTTTTTATTATTAGCTCAATGGCAGAGGTTGGAGTCCAGCTTAAAGCTACAAACAGCGAAGTGCTAATTTTAGCCTGCAAAGAGGATAAGGATAAATAGCTTGCTGCCAGTTTGCCATATGGTCCCCTGCCGATTATATTGTGTCAGGAATATTTTCACCCCACCTCCACCCTTATACACACAAACATGCACATACAAACATGCATTGTTTTAGTATAAAGTTAGGAGATTAAATAAAGCAATAAATATGTTATTGCTAATCTTTTGGTAAGAATACAAAAATGCCCGAATTGAAATGTTCAGATGGGACAGTACGTTGTACCTTTTATCCATTATTATAGCTTCCAGCTGCAAAGTAATATTTGGCCTCTTCTGTAATCTTCTGCAAGTTGCTTTATATTCTCACTTGTAAATACGAACCCTGTAGAAGAATAAAAATGAGCCTCTCTGGACCAGCACACATGCATATGTTCACATGTAAATTCAACACACACACTCACAGCTACTCTCCATTATTCTCTCACTCTCTCCCTCAAATTGAAATAATTCAATTTATAGACACAGTTCCAGACCTCCCTGGCTAAGAGCATTATGCATGGAACCCCCCCCCCCTCCCTACTGAACAAAAGGAGGAGAGAATTTACCAGCCAGCTCTCCAAACGGCACCAACACAAAGCCAATTTCATGCCAGGAAAACACCAGCAGAATCTCCATATTTGGTCACAACCTTCTTCCCAGTGGATTTTATTTTCATGGATATGGGCCCATGATACATACACTTTTTGCCAGCACTTATTTTATAACCCTCAAATGACACATATAGTCTTCTCATAATGTTCAAACCTGGCTTTTATATATGTGTAGATTCAACCTGAGATCTGATCCCTGCAATATCAAAATATGCTGCTGCACATATAGCTTGTGCAATTAAGCATAAAGATGTGAATATACCACAACTGGGATGCCACGTTGTGAGCCCAGGTAACCTGGAATGCAGTAAGTTGGAGACAAAACAGGGTTTAATGCAAGTCTTCTGGTCTAAAGCTTGACCCAAGGCTGACCCAGACCAAACATGCTGTCCCCAGAGGCCCCCTCCCATTGGTCCCTTTGACATGGATACCTGCTATAGGGATTCAACTGAGAGATAAAGACCTCGCCAAGCTTTTCTAAGAGTTTAAGGAAGAGGAAAGAGAGGGCTAGATAACAAATACCTGTAGATAAACACAGGAGCAGCAGGCTGGGCTGGGGGGCAACATCGGCGTTTACTTTGTGTGTTTGCAGAGCAACACAAAGCTTGCCACTTGCAGCGCACACACTTGTGAACAAACACATTTGGATGTAACCTGATCATCCCTTCTTGCTCCAAGCTAATGAAACTCAAAGAGATGAACTGGGACTGATGGCAGAGATTCTCACTTGTGATAACCTTTGGAGTAAAAACCTGAATGGTGGTGTTAAACACACACTCACACACACAAACTGCGTATTATAGAAATTGTACACACCAGGTCCCATGGGCAGTCCTGAGTCTTTGTTCCATTGAGATTCTCTTAAGCAGCAGGGAGGTCATACTCTTACAGGAAGTCACCCCCAGAGAGGGCTGCCTCTTTCAGGAAGTGACTTGGTGGGAATGTGTGGTGAGAGCACCGGCATCCATGGGGGGCATATCACTCCTGTCCACATGGGCCCATGCTCCACAGGAAGTGGGTCGCTGTAAACCCACTCACTTCCTCTTCCTCTTCTTCAGTCTTAAAACTCTTATCAGGGCTGTGTGTGGGTCGGCTGATAGGACTGCTAATCCTCCACATCCATGCAACGTAGCATCCTGTACCTATCAAGGCAATGGCAGGTAGTGGGGAGTGGAGATGCAACAGCCCTTTTTGATCTTCTGGCTTTCGGGGAATTTAATCTTTATTACTTCAGCTTGTAAACTAGAGATTGCTTATTATGAATAATGTGGAGGTACATGTGAAGGAGTTTAGGAAAGCATCCTTTGATAACAATGTCCTAAACCCTTAAAATGTAAATGCAACAACTTGACAACGTTTTTTAACTGAGTGGGTTGTGGTTCAGATAATGACTTATCTTGTTTACCTACCGTCCTCTCACTAATTTGAGCTGGTGGGTGCAGGCCGTATTATACTAAATACTACAAGCTTCTGTTATTCCAGAGGAAAAAAAGCTATCTGGAAGCTGATGTGCTATTATTAGCCTGTGCCACAGCATGCCTGTACTATCTAACTACATATTTCAGTTTGGCCGGTACTGATAAGTTAGCAGTGGGAAAAGCAATGTGCATTAATGCTTTTATCAGGGTTTGTGTTATTCATGCAGTTACAATGTGGAAAGTTGCAAAAACACATAAGTTTATGATTCAGTCAGTGTGTTCTGGAATTTTAAATTATTGCATTTAATTGAATTCATATGACATAGTTGGATACTTTGAAGGCTCAATGAAACACTTTTTCAAAATTTTGCCTCAAAGTAGAGTAAAATAGTAGGTTTTTTCCTTTTGATTGGTTAAAGTTTTCCTCTCTTTTGTCCCACATCTACACTGAAGGACTTTGGAATGCCCTTCAGCACACCAGCTGACTTTTGGAAAGAACCGCCGTGCCATTGTGCTGTTAAGTGCTTTTACCTTTTGTTATAGTCCTTGTCCTCTCTGCCATCCCCTCCCCCCATCCCCTCTTCTTCCATGGTCCATTTTCCCTCTGTATCTGTTCACTGTGTGTTAAGTCTGACTGAAGCTTTGGCGTGTTGCTGCCTGGTGTCAAAAGCCCTCCGAGAGGCAGTGAAACAATTGAGAGCAAAGATCTAAGAGAGTGAAATCTGCAAAAGACACACATTTAGGAATCTTACTCGCCCTAGTGTTTTTCTCATAAGTGTTGCCATTTGAACCAATTCTGGCCTTCTATCTTCCAAGCCAAAAACAAAAAAAAAAAAACAAAACAGCAACACAAAAGCAGGAAGGGAAGAAAAATCAATAGTTACACAGAAAAAGTGCTCAACATGAAAGGGTGAATTCATCGTCCTGCGCTTTCATTTTAGCTCGCGCTGTGTGTCTCTTTCCACCTCATTCTTTTTATTTGTCAGCTGATCTAGAAGCGGGAATACAAGGCGGTCAATGTGTGTGTGTGTTTGTGTGTACTGCAGTTTAATGTCGTGTCGGTGCCCTGCGCTTGAGGCAGTTTCCAGCGTGTCAGGCAGCCTGTAGTGATGACCCTTTTCGGGAAAATGGCACAGAGAGAGCAGTCACATTTACACTGACATTTTTGCCATCACCTATGGCTATGTCAACAGGCCTGAATCCCCCCACCGCCCACCGCTTCCCCCCCTCTCCCTCCCTCAGCATGTGGATGGGCCTCAGCCTTAACATAAAGAAGCACAAGAACCATTTCAGAGAGAAAATGACACTCAATGCACATATTGTTATAAATATTTGATAAGGTTTGGACTATAAACAGCCCAAGCTGCCAATTTAGTGTTTTCACAGAGCTTTTCCAAAGAATTATTCAAGCATTTTTCAAAATTCCGGGAAGGTCCTGCTGACAGGGAGGATCTTTGTAAACTTTTCTAGTGATTCTGGAAACTCCCTTGCAAATTTGTCACCAGCAGTCACACAGCCCAGTGAGGACTTTTGTTTTCTTTTTGCAAACGGACTTATCAAGTTTAGCACAAAAATATACAAATCCAATCTAAGCGCTCCATTTCTCTACTTGTAAATCATTCCTAAAACATGCAGTAATGACAAACACATGAGGACTTGTGCATTCATATTCACTTACAGTCAGAACTTACAAGAAAATACATAAAAGATTCCAGCAAAAGTCACATAAATCATAGAGATCTGAGGTTTTGACAGTTTTAATAATTGTATAAATATGAAACATGGTCTGTGTGTTTCCTTAATATTCTTTTTTTTTGTGTTGAGAGTTAAACACTGACTTCCTGATCTCCCTCCAATCAGATCGCCACAAATGAAATAATTGCTCCAAACTTGGATCGGATTTTCACAACAAGAGGACTCCAGTGTGCTTTAATAACAAATAACCTTTTGTTAATGGCTCACCAGTTACTGCCATTATTGAATCTGTCAGTGCTGATTCACAAAACTGTCATCATTCAAAATAACGGGCTTTGTTCTTGCAAAGCACTCGTTATTTACTGTAATTACTTCAATGGAATTGTCTTTGATTACAGGAAGCAATTACTTTTCTTCCCCCCGATTGTTTACCTGGCAAGCCCCGTTTTATCCTTTTGTATTAATGACAACCTTCTCTCTAATCTGTTTATTCATTAAATTGTAGCTTTGACAAAGAGCAATATGGTCTGTTCTTCAGAGTCAGCTGATCCTGGAGTTTGAAGCAAAGATCCAAGAGGAGTGGAGACTTTTTGGCAAAGGCAGGAAGAGAAGTCTAGACTAGTCATATTGTTTTCTTGACAGCGCATGTCATTATCCGCAGAGCAGTCGTGGGGATTTCTTTCCATCTTTCTTCCTCGCTGGGAATTAAAGGGAGGCAAAACAGCATTGGTCACAGAGAGTGTTTTGTATTGAAGTGAAAGTCTGTGTGTGTTGGTTTAGAATACTTTTGTTGTCCTTATTGGAAAGTTGCCTTGTGGAAGAGCTCAGGAAACAGGAGCATGTGTCTGTTTGGGTGCGCTAAATGGGGGGTGGGGGGGGGGGGGGGGGGGGGGGGGGGG
>SSNR01000154.1:739654-777158 GCA_006937965.1 Callopanchax toddi
GGGGGGGGGGGGGGGGGGGGGGGGGGGGGGCAGCAGCTTCCCCATCCTATTTTGATGCTTGTTTTTGTTTGACCTCCTTCATTTAAAAATACTGCTCAGTAATTGACAAAATTGTACATTTGACAAAGGAAATCTTCTTTTATCTATTTCATTTCCACATAAACAACACATCGTTAATGCCCTACGGAGTGGTAATGATGAAAAATGTGGTTAACAAAATTACCTTAAGTGGTGAAAGCAATTCTAAACCGATTGCATAACTGATGCTTTGTTACTTACAACCTAAGAAAGGGATCTTGAGATGAAGGAGCAGCTGCCTCATCCTCTTCCTTCAATCCTTCAATCTCGTCCCATTCAGTTGGAATCCACCCGCCCCACCTAGCCCGTACCCTCCCCTCCACACAAACGGTATTTTCTTGTTTAATTTAACAAGAAATGAGTAGTAAATGAAAGCTCAGGCCTCCAATCCCCAACGCGCCCTGTGCTCTGCTCTCCACTCCCCTATGAAAAGGCAATTTGTGAAATTATGTGATAGAGTAATTAGATGGAATTCACCCCCGCCTGCCTGCCTGCTGCACACAAACCATATTCCCATTTAGATTGTTGCAAGACCAATGCAGATGTGTGTGTTTGTGTGTGTGTATGAAAGGGCAGTGGGTTTGGCATTTGAAGTGTGAGCACTGGTATAGTCACAGACTGGGGCGCACACTTTTATACACATTATCACTAACACACTCACATCCTGGCTCTCCTCCCCTCCTATTTGTACACAGATGCAGTGTAACGAGGGGCAGCCATGATCGCAGCTCATAAAAGAAGCCAACCCGCAAACCCTCAATGAGCTGCTTAACCCCCTTCCCTCCTCCCCCCTCCTTTTTTCCCTTAAAATGTGTAAAATGCAGAGGGAGAGAGTATAAAAAACCCAACTGGAAGGCATAATCCAGCGTTAATACAATTAGAGGATAATTTAACCGCATGCGTACGCAGATGTAGCCGAGCTGGGGGAGCGCTGTTCCCCCCGTGGAAATTTTATTTCTTTGACAAAGCAGAGTGCTGAGGGGGTTTGAGCAGAAACAGGTGTGAAAAGTGATATAATTCATTTCTGCACTTGCAGGGGAGGCCAGACAACTTGCTGTTGTGGGTGCTCGTTGGTGGAGGAATCTAGACCCATCGTGCCTCATGGGAGGTGGTTGAGATAGACGGATGCATGGGTTGGATGAGTGTGTCATTGTCCAATTTAATCCATGCATGCTTTGAATGTGAGTTGAATAGGTGGAAAAATTTATTTCCTTGGTTTATGTTGTCTGGAATCCAAACTTTATATGAAAATAAGTCACATCTCTGAATTAGAACATAATCTTTAAAGCTAAACTAAGCAACAGCGGGCAGGAGAAAAAACATTCAAGGTCAGAGTTCGTCATTGCCTCAGACGCCATTATTCGTCTGCTGTTTATTGCTGGAACCTGGATATGTCAGCACCCTGGTCACCCACGGCAACCCTGACCCTCCATGGAAACCCGTTTCTGGATCAGTGCGATCCCTCTGGGCCTGTTTTCATACTAGGATCAGAAGGTTACTTCTGGCCACTCTCATCTGCATTTGTGGTGATAAGAAGGAACAGGGAACACAGAAACATTCTGTGTAAGATACAATGCCTGGACGGCATCCAGGACACAGAGACATTACAAGTATTTTTGTCATATTTCTGGCTCAGTTGTCTTGTGATTGTTGTTAGAGTTGTTTGTCTTTATCTATCTGCTGCACATATTAAGTTCCTCATGAAAACTATTTTAATTGACCCTCCAAGCCACAAGGACATCATGGTAATCCCTTTGAAGAAACAGAATGAAACAAACTTTAAGAAGAGCGTCAGCTGACTGTTTATATGTTTTCATTCATTCATTCATTTATAAATGACAATAAAAGCACGTCCGTCTTGATACCGTATAGTAATCTGCAGACTGGTGTCTCAGATTAGGTTTTAATTTAATCTAAGTGGCAGTTAGAGTCTTTGGCGCCACTGCATTAGGATTTCAAAGAGGTCCTAAGAGGCGACAGACAGATGGACAGATCTGCCAAAGGCCTAGCGTGACTCTGTGACAAGAGGAACAAGTTTGACTTATTCTCAGCATTTTTATTTGGTTTCAGATACTTTATCAAATGGATTTGGCTCTGGGCTGTGTTTTTGCGTGCATCTCTCTTTGAAGGCCAGTGTTTGTGTAATCGTGTGCGATTGCTTTAGTTTGTGTGTGTGTGTGTGTGTGTGTGTGTGTGTGTGTGTGTGTTTGTACGAGGGCATTTGGAAGCAATGACTTGTCCGTACCAATCGCAGGAGTGGTTGGTGTCAAAGAGGCGGCAGCTGAGTCAACCTGCCCACCCCCACTACACATACACACACGGAGGCACAAACACACACATATTGTGCTCCAACCCCCACATTACCCCACACCTTGTAATGAAAACATCATCAATTATCCCTCCTGACAGGTCCCAGGAACCAAAGGCAGACAGATCTTTTGGGGGGCTTCTTTTTGTAGACTCACAGACAAACACACTCACCCACATATTTTCTAACTATTTTTTTTATAGAGGACAAACACAAATTTCTTGCAGCATTTTTATTAAAACGCCCTCACCAAGAGGGTCATGATAGTCGGACAAACTGGCAAAGGTGTAGGGGAACATGTTTGTGCCTTTTGTGGGGTACTGGTGGGGGTGTAAGGGGGAGGGAATGGGGGTGGGGTAGAACTGGGACTGAGGGAGGGCATCAGGCCTGACAGAGACTCCTGAAAGGCCATCTGTGTCGTGATTGATGGATGGAATGATGGATGACTGAGGAGACAGAGCAGATGGATAGAGCTATACAGTATAGAGCGACTCACACATGGCATACGATGGCAGCTCAGAAGATAAATGTTGCTTTCCTACAATGTTGGCATTTTCATGTCACTTTTGAAGATACTTGGCGAAAGGAAGTATTTTTTAAATTCATTTTTTCCCAGTGCATTCCTTTGCTTTTTTTTACAGATGCAAAACTGAGTTTCACTTATTTTGGTTTATAGTTTTATTCTAATTGTAGAGAGAAATAAAAAGCACTTTTTAAAAGTAACTATTGCATAATAGAATACATTCTCATGCAAGTTTTTAAAAATCTGAAAACAATCTGCAGCTGTTAAGTGCATAAGTGTGATTTTATATAGTTTCTCTTTACAAAATTAATATTCCTAATATCCATATAATCTAAGCAGGCTGAGAGTTTAGTTGAATTGCATGTAAATGCAAGTTCGGACTTCACAGTTTCTCCCTCTGAGCTCCTCGTATCGTTTTACCCTGCTATTTAAAAGCCCTCTAGGGCAGTTAACTTTTAATTCATGTCACCTTTGAACTTTTCCTAGATGTCTGCCATGAATCTAGACCATGAACAGGCATGTGTGTGCGTGTGTGTTGATCTGGCTTTAGTCAAGAGGTGAGCCGGTGGGTTTCCTTGAGAACGTGAGAACTTTACAGACCCTCAAGGTCGGTCAGTAGCACTGGAAGAGATCAAGACGTCTAATGGCTTTCAAGACTAAACAGGCATATACTTAGTGGTCAGTTGAATGTTTAATTATAGGAACTTTTGTGTTCTATAAATAATTTCTGAAAAAACACATCATATAGAATTATTTTTCCATTTAACTATAAATAAATGATCATTTTGCTTTTTGTTTCACCAACAGCTGGACGAAATAAATGACTTTAAGTTATCTAATCGATAATATTGTGCCTGTTTTCTTCTCTTTTACTGCTTTAGGCTTTCCCTCCCCCCAATTCCCATACAGCTACATAGTTGGGAAACTGAAACAGTTCAGTGTGTGGTTTCATTGTTGTACGTCAGAATGATTGATGGCCTCATGCTGAAGCTGTGTTTCACACTAGTTCTATTTTTCATTATCAGCTGTGTGTGAGCAATGTGTGTGTGTGTGTGTGTGTGTGCTTTTTTTTCTGGGCGTGCATTGAGTGGTTACAGGCCCAGCTACTCAGATATGTGAAACCATTCCTGGTTTGGTACCCACTAATCAGTTTACAGTGATCTGCAAATCCAGAGAAGGAACTCACTCTCAACTCTCAAGCACACACACTTGAATGCAAATTTAAACAGTACACACACACACACTGTACTTTCAAAAATGACATCACTGCTTGGTGAGGGTGTGGGGTTGTGTATTATTACTGTGGAATTTATTAGAGTGTGCAGCAAGTTGGTGTGAAGTAGAATAAGTCTGTTGTTAGCTTGATTGCATGTTCCATCTTCATCCTAGTGAAAAATTAACAATGCTAGCTTCTCGTTCCCATGGTAATCAAACACTTGATATATAAAAAATACTTGTTTAAACGAACCCAAGGCAAAGAAATGTTTACCACCCACTGAGAAACATAGTTTTGCATATAGCCTTTGAGTGTGTAGCCTGATTTTGTTCAACCAGTGATATAATAACTGTGCTAAGTGTGAAATCACATTAGCAGTAGCTGTTAGCCATTATCCATTAGGCTGCGCTTGGCGATCCAGAGGATTGGTGGATATTTTTTGGCTGGAGTCAGCAGCTCAGTACCTTTTACTTACAGCCACTACAGCAGCTTGCCCTAGATACATTTGGTGTGTGTGTGTGTGTGTGTGTGTGTTCATCCTCATGTGACTGTGTGCAGTTGTGCTATTATTTGTAAGTGTCAGCCTCACGTCTCTTTTGTTAATGCAGAGTGAGTGTGTGTCTCACTGCATGCGTGCACTTGATAGATGCTCCGGCTCTGCTGTTGTGGTAATCAGTTTGCACGTTGGCTGAACTAATTTATCAATTCAGTTCCTCCCACTTGTATTCTCGCCCATGCGTGAACCTCCTCTCTTTCGCCTGCTCTCTTTCTGCTTCTCAGACAAAACGCTTCTTCCTAAAAGAGCGTACGGGCTTCCTATCTTTTATGCAAGTCTTCTGCCTCTCTGGCTTCTTTCTCCCATTACTCCTTTCTTCCATGACTCCTTCTCGTTTCATTTTTCTATAACTTACAGCTGCACATTTTTACGACTTTGCTCTGTGATGTCCATAGTCACATTGCTGCACTTGTGATGAGGGTTGTGATTTATAGAAGAAATCTTATGACTTCCTCATTATTTTTGCTTTTCCCATAATCTTGCATTTGATCTTTTCTGCATAAAACATATGAAAGTTGCATGCAAGCTACATCTATAGGCTGGTGGGGTGTTTACTCTTGACCAACTGACCCAAAGTGCCCTTGTGGTAGGGGACAGTCACGCACACACACCCAAACACACAAGTATGAATGTCAATGTGTGTGCATTTTGTGTGTGTGTCCAGTGGAGTGAAGGAAATCATAGCTAGTGAACCAGGTGGAGAACGCAGACAGGCAATAACTCATGGCAGAGGAGTCTGATTGTCAACTGGGAGAGAAGATATGTCTGGAACCAGCAGCAGTGCTCATTTGTTGCCATGTCTCTCATTTCTTCCTGTCTTGTAGCTCCTTTTCATATGTTTTCTAACATAAACTGTGCTGCTCATGTTTGTATTTCCTGCTTTTTAAACCCACAATCCTCTGCAAACAGCTTTCTTCTCTCATTACTCCTTTTGCTTCTCAGAGGTGCTCTGTAATGTCAGCAATAGCAAGGGGAAGTGAACAAGGCCGAGGGTGCTGCTCACTTATTTGTTACGACAGATTAAGTCATTGATTTGTAAAAGCGGTGCACTGATGGAGAAAGCCCACCGCTGCATAAGATGAAGAGAAGGAGGGGGATAAAGCAGAATACAGGAGGCATTTGGTTGGAAAGAAAGAGAATACAGAAAACGCCAGAGCTAATTGTAAAGAGGAGAGTTAAATGAAAGATGGGGGAAAAAAATAACAGGAGGGGAAAAGGAGGCAGCCTAACAGATAGTTAAGCAAAATGCTAAAAATAGAGCAGAGGGATGGAGGGGGCAGAGACGAGTGAGAAAGACAGGGAGAACGAGGGATGTAGTGTGGAAGGAAGGAGGGGTGCAAGTGTGCTCCGGAAAAAAAAGATCTCAGAGAAAGACTGAGAAGGGAGGTAGAGTGTGAAAGCTTCATCTTTCAATAAGAGCTCTGCATCGTCCTTCTGCTTTCCTGTACTTGCTGCTTCAAAGAGCATAAGGGAACAATTCTGAAATACCTTCACCTAGTTCTACATTCCCCCAATTCTAGTCCTTTTAACCCCCTGTGGGGCCAACGGTGAGTTTCTAATTAAAACGTTGGGGGCAAAAGGGTAATTATGATAATAGTATAATAATATCGCCAAGGTTATTAGAATGTTCTCCGGTTCCCAAATTGCTTCCTCTGAGAGATCAGATTTCAGTGGCATTACGTAAAGTCAAATTTCCTTGAAAGTCAGGTGAAATGAAATGGATTCCCCTATGGTTGAGATGCAATCTGAGATTCTGATTCCCACTTGTATGTCATGGACATGAGTCTAAAAAAAGCTTTTTATTCTCCCATCACAATGACGTCCCTCCTCAATTACTCCCGGGCTTGATTCAGTTTGAAGGGTTAATGCGTTCAGGATATCTCTGATGTTTGTTTTGTTGTTTTGAACTCACCGACATGCAGCTTCATCTAATGACTCCTTTGTTTTCTAGCTGTGTCAAACAAGAGAACGCTTGATTTTACGTGTCGGCATCATTGCTAAAATGTTAGCTCGAATCATTGTTGCTTGGAGCTTGCTGATGGTCTGACGGGCATCCTACTGTTTTCTCTCAGCTTTCTGCACTACCTGACTGGGATGAATCTTTGTAGATTCCTCTTCCTCCCATTTACACACCCCCTCATTCCCAGGCAGCCCTGAGGCAGCCCACCTCCAGCTGTGGCTGCTGTTCTCTGCACCGCTTGGTGCAAGCACCGATTGCTTTGGAGTGCCTCCCTTTGCTCAAATAGGCGGTAATTACGGGCTTAAAGAGGTTTAGTGGTCCAGCAAACTACATAATCACCCCTTGAATTAGCCCCAGCTCATCAGCCTCAGTCCAACGAGCAGCAGTTACCACTAGCACTAGCTAGCATGCTGCACCCCCTTCCATTTATTGCACAGAGGGAAGCACAGCGGCAGGTGTTGTGCAACATCCGGCCCCCTTAATAAATTTAGCCTCCCCAAGCTGGAAGATGGAGAACTAATGAATCACGCCTTCACTCTCACTGCATGCAACCAGAGCGCACACACACCTCAAACAGCAAACAATACAAAATGCTTTCTTCAGTCCCATTACCATAAACACAACTGTATTCTACTTTAGGACCTGCAGTTTGTGCACATGCTATAAGCTTCAGCACACAGGTTAACACCCAGCCAAGCTCATGGATCATAGCATCAGAGTCTGTGATGCTAATCGTCCACTATCCCCACGGAGAGCTCAGTACATTGTCTAATCCACTTTGTAGTAAAGCATTAATGACAAATTTTCATCCTTTGCCTTACCAGCTAACAAGATTTATCTCATTCCCACAGACAAGGGTGATGTACGATTTCACAAAATCAACACAAAAAAAAATCAATTTTTGAGAATGCTGATTATTAGGTTGAAATGAAAGAACATCTGTTTTTCTTCTTTTCATTAATTCAAAAAGAGAAATTTGACGAGAACAATAATAAAGTGAGGTTAGGCTGCCGTTTCTGATGCACGTTTCTTTTTTAAAAGTCAGTGAATTATTCATGTAGGCTTTGAGCTTATTTACCAACTCCACACAAAAGGCTGTTTCTTTCTTCCTTTTTTAAGTTTGCACACATTTTGCAGAGGGCAGTCTGCAAATTTTCATCCTGTATTTGCTGTGCTCTAAGTCTGTTTTGTGCTGTTTTATTTTGCATTGGAACTGACTGAATCAGAGGAAATTAGGTTAGGGGTGCTTTGTTTTTTTTTCTGTTGTTGTTTTGTTCACTCTCACTCCCTTTTCTTTTCGTCTTTAATCCCCCCCCTTTCTGCCAGAGCCAGCTTTGTTGCTGGGTCCCTGCTCCCTAATGAAGTCAAAGGGATGTCAGTCGATGCCACCTACATGGAAAGGAATTTGAAATGGCAGTGCTCTCACAGAGCGGCATGAACACAGAGCACACAAAAGTGTCAGACTTCCACAGAATGAGCAGGAAAATTTGAAAATTGGAGGCTTTTTGTTGCAGAGATACTATGAGCCTACAGTTTGGAACACTTGTTTTAAAGTCTGCTCATGCTCAGGGCTCAGGACATTTGTTGGTAGCATAACAATGTGCTTTGCCTTCCCAAAAATGTAAGGTAATCTCATACATGTCTGGCAGATGCACACTTCCAGTAGAGTCTGCGTGTGCATGGATATTTGTATGAGACAGTTGGAAGCAGCCAAAAGGCCTGCGGATTAGCTGTCAGGCATTCCTGATGGGCAGCTTGGTTTCTATGGAGATTTGACCCGTGAACACTGAGAGGAATGGTTCCATCCATGTCAAGGTGTTTCACCTAAACTAAAACAAGTCAAAAATCATAATTTATTGTTTTTGTGTTCAAATTTAAGTTTAAGGCATCAGAACAGATAAAGAGAGACATGTGAGAGATGCTTTTGTTGAACTATTTTTTGCCTCCTGCTTGAAGCCAACCTGGTAAAGTAACCAAAGTCAGCGTAACTGACTCATGTCTCCTTGTTTCTGAGGGATGTTACTTTGCAACATGTGATTTTCCTTTTTTATATTTCTCCCTCCACGCCTTTTTTCTTGGTTTCTGTTTTGTAAAGCTAATGTGTGTCAGACCTTTAAATAGGATGCACAAAGGCTTTAAATATAAACACACAACACCTAATGGCTAAGAGGGGATTGCTTAAGAGTGTGTTTAGTGATGAGAGTATTTAAAAATGTGTATTTTATGTAATTATCAAGATGCTATTTTTCAGTTTCAGGGTTTAACGATCCAGACTTCCACTGTCATGCCTATGGTTTAGTCTTGTGGAAGACATGGGACAGGGGACGATAGTCTCACAGAATATTTATGCTCTTATCTCTTTTTTAAACCCTGGAGCTCCAGATATCCATTTCCACATCTCCTCCCCTGCCTCCTCATTCTCTTCCCTTCTTCTATCTCTTCCTCTTCTTGTCTGAGGAGGCCTGTGAGGAAGACGGTCAGACAGGGAGGTGATATTACTGAAGCTCTCACCCACACACACATCTGTGCACACACACACACACACAAACATGCTGTGTATGCGCACCAAGCTGAACTTGCACGAGTCGAGCGGCTCCAATTCGAATATGAACATTAACACTCAGATTGCATTGTTTGGTAATAATGGTCACTTAATAGATATGCGCGCACACACAAATAAGACACACAACAGAGAGGAGGAGAAGACACGCCCCTCCTGGCACCCACATGCTCAGAGTCCTGTAGAGCTTCAAGCAGGGTGGAAATTCTCATGAAAGGAGTTGTATATTTGGAGAAGACATATCATTAAGATAGGCTCGGGGAAGAGGGAAGGGAGGGAAGGATGCTCAGAAACTTTCCATCTGCTCTTTTAAAGAACTTGTTATTGCTTTCCACACTGAAGGCCTTTCTCACCCCCCTCTTCAACCCGCTGAGCCACAGCCAAAGGCTGTTAAAACACCAGAATCACTCAAAGACAATATTAAAACTGGGTGACTTGTTGCAGCGAGAGAAACTAAATCAGAGTGTTTTGACAGATAGGAGCTAATTTGGAGGTTTAGGAATAAGGAGGACAAAAACTGTTTTCATGTGCCAAGATTTGCTCTCAACTCTGGAGTTGATCTTTTTTTTTTTTTTTTTGTAAATGCTGTTTACAAAGTTTTGAGTTAAAACTGAATGTATATTTGAAGGAGACTTAATTACCATATTTTATCTTTTGTTGATTTCTTTAAAATCATCTTCCCCCTGCCTGTAATGCTGAATGTTTTTGAGTGGTTTTGTATTTCTGTCTGTCTCAGTGTGTGTGTGTGTCTGGAAGCTAGAGGGTGGGCACCATTGAAACAGGATGTATTTGTGCAGTATTGTGGCCCCTGGCATCACAGAAGCCCCCTGATATCACGAGGCAGAAACTCCTGCCTTCACAGTTTCACGACACATAGAATGGACTCATTGATCTTTATATATTACGTCTGATTTTTTTTTCACATGATAAGCTGACATTAATATGTCGACAGAATTTGTGATTCTTGTGTGTTGGCTTGAAGGGGCAGTCACAGACTGCACTCCTCCACAATGCCGTGTCTTGTACTTTTAAATGCAATGGCTCCTTTGTTATGGTTAATATTCCATGACTTCACAAGTTTTATGAAATTATTATTGCTAGTTTTTATATAATCCTGTTGACAGACAGACACTGAAACACACCTCAGCTCTAGTAGATGTTACTCCCCAAAAAATATTGTTTTTTTTACACCTAAATCACACACATTTAAAACAAGCAGTTCTCCAGATTGCAGCAGTTTTTGCAGTTCTTTCAGTGTTGCACAATAATGGATGGACGGTTTCTGCAAATATGCATGCACAGACACACACAGAGAAGCACAAAAATGTCTGTTAAAAAAAGAAGTGGACACAAATTTGGCCAGAGGCGACAATGCAATTATAACTTAGTGCATGAAATTAGCCTCCTTGTGTTCCCATTCCCTGCAACCAATCACATGGACAAGGGAACGCTGGGGGGAAAAAATCAGTCTCCTCTCACACTCTCTCTGCTGGGTCATCAGAGCATTAAACACAATCCTGTTCATTATGCGCTGAAAAAACTGTAATGAAAAAATGAAAATGCTGGCGCCGTGCTGATTTTGCTCGTCTGATTGACTATCAGGGGTGTGTCGTCTTGTTAGTGTAACAGCCAACATCAGCTGCGCATGTGGCAGCTATTGTTGGCCACCCTCATTTGGGATAAAAGTAATAAAGTTAACCAGAAACTAAAGGCTTTGTTTACAAGAGAGAAAAATAAAGGATTGTTGTTTTAAATGGCAAAATATACTGGACTTTTTTGTTTTACTGTAACACTGGCAACTTATCCATTTGGTTACACTGAAAAAAGAGAACATTGGTCTAACTTAAAAAAATTGAAGTCATCGGTCACAAGTAATTTAATTAGGTTTATCCAAGTTAATTTTTAAAAGTTTACTTTGAAGAAATTTAATAAATTAACTTCGACAGAACTTAATTTGATTACATGTGACCGATTACTTCAATTTTTTAAAGTTAGAGCCCTGTTTTCTTTTTTCAGTGTATTCTCCGTAAATGTCTATACATGCATTTGGAATATGTGTAAATTTACAGCATTTGGCAGCCATTAGTTTATAAGAAAACAGTGACATTTACGACTCCTGAATTAAATGAAAATTTGAATTAAAAATTCCTGAAAAATTGATGGATCTTCAAACAAGCTAGCTATTTCACACAAACACATCTCAGAGCTCTCACCCCTCCCGTTGGCTATAATCTCTATGTTGCACCCCCTGACACGGGGCCGTGCATTGCCACATTAACAAGATAGAACAAAACGTTGAAACGCTACGCCAATGTTCACCCTGCATGGTTTTTCCTCTTTCTACGTTTTGTTTTCTGCTAGCTGAAAAGTTGTTTTTCTTTTTTGGGACTCTGGTATTTTTTACTAAAATTTAAGCGGTAACAGTCGGCCATTTATCTCCTTCTCTCGCTTCGGGAATGTTCTGCGAGGAAACCACCTTATTGATTTCTTTTATTTTTTTAAGTGCCACAATATATTTAAGAGCTATGAAAAAAAATGTTTTAAGCTAATTTGTTTTGCAAATTACCTATAGGACCTTTAATAGAAACATTGAGAGCCAAATAAGGATTTTAAAAAATCCACAAAATTCAATATAATTTAATCATCTTTTTGCAAAAAAAAAAAGTGTGATTATATTCAAAAACTTTAATAAAGTCTTATTCAGCCACTAAGGCTGAAAAACAGGATTAAATGACAAAACAAATACAGTAAAACTAGTGATTCTGCAAAAAAATGCAAAATTAAGAGTCACATCAGCAGGAAAAAGGCGATTTTAGGATTTCAAACCGTCGTCCCATGTCTATTTTCTGTCAGGTTAATGCTATACATTCCCCATTCTCTGATTATATATACAGCGGGGTGAAGGGGGGTCCGTCGACTCGAATATATTTGTGTTAGAGGCTGCCTAATTACCAGAGCTGGTTCTCCACTTCACTTAACTTTCTAATTGGCTTGCCTTTTTGGCTGCCATTAATTACAAGATTTCATATTCCATTAATGAATGGGGTGGGGGTGGGATGAGGGGGGGGGGGGCATATTAATGTGCACATACTTACAGTATACATCTCTACTCACAGGCATACTGACACCTACGCACCAATAAGCATGAACGCATATCTCTCATTACTGACGGCTGTTTTGTGCATGTGACTGCTGCCTTCTGACCTTCTGCTAAAAGGCACATCAAGCTCATTCTCAAAAAATAAAAATAAAAAACACAAAAAGCTTCATTAAACAATTTGTGACCTTTTTTTTTTAAATACATGTGTTTGTTTTTCTCTTCCGTAGCATCCCTACCCATCAGAAGAACAGAAGAAACAGCTGGCACAAGACACAGGCCTCACCATTCTACAAGTGAACAACTGGTGAGTCATTTCTGAGTTTACATGCAGTCGATTTTATAGGACGGACCCCCTCCGGGCGATCCCAGTTGTTAATGATTGGAATTAATGCCTCCCCCCCTCCCCCTCTGTTTTCATCTCTCCCTCACACCCAGTGCTTACTGAATCTTCCTCAGCTAGATCAATGCATCTGAAGAGATTTGGCCCGGAGTGATTTTTTTATTTTTTTCTTCCAAACCAACTGCTTAGCTCAACCCAAACATGAGCATCCATGTAAATGAACTGCTATCTGGGAAAAAAAAATCCAATAAAACCATCCAGCATGTGCAGTTTATAATGATCACTTGAAAAGTGGGAGATTAAAGACTAATTATAGGGGCTGAGTTTGGTTTAGTTATTTGAAGTTGGCTGCTTTTTGTATCGCTCTTATTTTTTTCTTTAATAAAAAAAATTGGCTATACTGTTACATGTCAAAATAATAATAATAAAAAAAACAAGACTTGGATCAGGATTTTCCCCTCATCAAAGCAGGGAATCATTCTATTAGAATTAGGATTATTTGAACACATTCAGCATTTGAAGTTGTTAACAAGGAGCTTGACTTAGAAGGCTGCATTCTGATTGCTAAATGCCTTTTTGCAAATTACTGCTCTAAGTGCCAACTAGGCAGCTAATTGGGCACAAGTGTGACTGGCCAGAGCCATAAAGTAAGGTTGCTAACTATCCATTTTAACCTTAGGTAACACAGTAAAAGGTAGAAAGGGGCCCTGTGTTCTTGTGCAGCTAGTCTTATCAGAGAGATGGCTATCAGCACATGCTTAGTGTTATTAGCCATGTCTAATTAAAGGGGCTGAAGTCTGGGTAACTGAGGCGAGGCCCAGGCAGAATGTGTTTGATCTACCTTAAAATAATCCTTGAAAGTATCGGTGAGCTGCACAAAATGCAGCAGAGGAAGGAAAAAAAATGAGAGAGTTAAACAGCCAGAAATGAGTGAGAATCAGATGAAGAGTAAAAGAGTGAGATAAGGACAGAAGGAGGGAAAGAGATGAAGCACGATAACTCCCCATTACCAGCAGTCTAATGATGTTAACATTATTCCCAGCCATTGTTCAATCTGAGACCTCAGAGAGGGTATGATGTATCAGTCTTAGGAGAATTACGCACACCCACATGATCACACACACTGTCTTCTGACCAGAGGGAATCCTAGAGGTTATCAAATCACGTGACCCCTCTCTCAGAAATATATCAGGGATCAATTCTTACAGCTGTGATAAAGCCAAGCTGTGTGTGTGTGTGTGTGTGTGTGTGTGTGTGTGTGTGTGTGTGTGTGTGTGTGTGTGTGTGTGTGTGTGTGTGTGTGTGTGTGTGTGTGTGTGTGTGTGTGGGGGGAGAGAGAGAGAGAGAGAGAGAGAGAGAATCAGTCACATGAATTGCAGCTTGGTCACTTAAAGCTTTCTACATGCTTTTATTTTGTGTGTTTTTTTTTATTTCTAGGGAAATAGCAACAAACCCTGAAGGTGTGCATGTGTGTATTTGTTCAAGGCCACCACACACACTGTGTAAATCGTAGGTGGCTAGCTAATCTTGAAGATGTTGTATGTGTGTGTCTGTGTGTGTGTGTGTGTGTGTGTGTGTGAGATATGAGCCGGGGGTGGTTAATCTAAGGGGTATTAGCTGTTAAACCTTGCATGCTGGGATCCCGCTGCCCCCTCACATTTTGTTGTATACAAGTGTGTGTATGGGTTTGTGTGTGTGTGTGTGTGTGTGTGTGTGTGTGTCCACAGGCACATTTCCATGCATGGTTCAGTTGTCTGAGCCAGGGAGTTGTACATTGTAGCATGAAAGGGTGATCAAGAATTTAAGCAAATAAGAGAAATAGTGATGAAAACAAAAAGACAGAACGTGGAAGAAAATTTGAAAAAAGGGAAATGTGATTAATAAAGGACAGCGAGAAGATCACAGAAAAATCAAGAGAGGAAGACAGAGAGAGGTTATGTTAGGGGAACTGCCATTTCACAGGCGTGTTGCTGCTCTGGATGGGAAGCCCCGTCATTGGGTGTCTCCATAGCAACCCCTAGTGATGTTACCTCCTGACCCACTGATTTGGTGAAGTCAATTTCCCTAGATGTGATTCTGTTTGTCAGCGGCTCTCATTCCCACATAAGTGTGTGTCAAAATTCACACACAAACATTTTTTCATGCATTCAGTGACACTAAATCAGGCCTGTAACTGTAAAATCAAACCAAAGGCGACTTCAGAAAGCATAAACCGCTACGCAAAACTGTGTTAAACAAGTTGTTAATGTCTAATTTATATCAGTGGCTGCAGATGAACTGTGGGTCATCAACGTTTGCCATCCCCAGAGAGGAGGACTTAAAGATGAAAAGCTGCGATTCCGTCAAATTAACATTACGAACACACACACACACACAATCCCTTCATCATCATGTGCTTCACCTCTATATAAAATACAGTATCTCCCATATATTCTCTGCTGCTCTTCCTCTCACGCACCATAGACGTGTTAACACACATGTCTGCGTGCATTATTGATGAGCGAGCACGTGGTGGGGCTCAGCAGATTAAATAAAAATGCTAAAGGCCGGCAAGGGGCGCAGATCGCTCATGAATTATTGGCAGAAATACGCCGCACCAGGGAATCTCAATTTGAATGGAGAAAGAATCGTACAAAAAACACAGGCCTAAATAGACTTCTCTCACACACACACATATAACACACACTCTTTATGGACAGGTGCAGTTAACAGTGTTCCAGTGCATCAAGAAACAAACATAAATATGATTTTGGTCACATGATCAAAATGTTCAAAAACATGATTTTATGAATAAGACAAAAGGGCTTGTATGATGTAGTCTCTGAAAACAAAGAAAAGCTTTTCAACAAGATATCTAATTACATTTAAATGGAATAAGTTTATTTATGTGGTTATTTATTTATCGCTTTCTATGTTGGAGAATACAGCCATCATAAAAGTCCTAATAGGCCCAGAAATAGACAATCGGAATATTTGAAACTTTTCAAGACATAGTAATAGTAATAATAGATCCTTTATTGTCCGATTGGAGAAATAGTTTCTCTGCATTTGACCCATGCTGCTGTTTAGAGGTTCAGTATATTGCCCACGAGTGGTTCAGCACATGATCTGCTGAAATTGGGGATTGAACCACTCACCTTCCGATCAGCAGACAACCGTCCTTACCTGCTGAGCCACGGCTGCTTCATGATGCTTCTCATCTAAGGAGATTTCCCAACAACTCCTCAGGTGAGAAGCAAAACATCTTTAAAAACTTCAAAAAGTCAAATTAGCCATTCCACAGCACTTGATGCAAACTAAACATGAACCAGCTGAGAAATGTTGCTGTAATCTGATTTGCTGCAGGTGTACCTGCATCTCTCCATCCTCAGCATCTAGATGTTTTTTGAACAACCCAACATAATTATCTGTCTCTGAATACAGGCAGCAGCTAAAAGCTCAACATATAAAACGTCTCTCTCCGGATGCAGTCAGTATCTCTGTGCTAAGTTCTCCTAACGCTCCGGTGATGTAAAAATCAATGGCGAGGTCATCATGTTTCCCTTGTTGGCTGGCCCTCTCCTTCCTGCCTGCAATTTAATAATACACCTTTAAAGGCAGTGTTTAAGCCGTGCCGAGCAATTGTTTTGTCAATAAGACCTCCTTTTACGAACGTCTTAAAAGCCTGGACAGAGAGGGAGAGTTAAGGAGAGAGAAAAGGAAGGATTCAAAAGGGCAGAGTGGATGAGGCTACTTAGGAAGGAGCGGTATGGCACATATGTATCTGCTGCTTATCAGGTTTCTGGAAGAACAAGTTGAGAAAAAACAGAGCTGGAGAATGAGAGGGAACAAAAAGTGGAGAGAAAAGAACGAGCGCAGAAAGTTTTTGTCAATTTCTAAGCCATGAATATTTAAGATGTTTATTCTAATAAAACTTTAACACCTTGGATTAAACTTTACTGGAATTTTAACTAGATTGACATTTTTGTTGTAGAAAAGAGCTGAAGGAACAAACTTGTGAACTTTTAAATCATGTTTTTTTTTTCAGAACAAGACAGTTATTGCTACGTTTAGTGTCTAAAATCTGTTTTAGTGGCCATGTCAAAGAAAACAAATGAGTATTAACATGAATCTCATGTGAAAGTGCATCAATTAAGCCTTTATTTGAAAAATGAAATGTTTTATTCTGATAGACATGGAAAATTGTTGGTACCTTTCCATTACAGAAAAGAAGAAATAAGGTCTTTGTTTAAATTCTGCTTCCTGTTTTTTTGCAGTGGTTTATTCCTATAAGGAATTATTTCAAATAATGTGTTGGAATTTGTCTTTACTCTCCTAATAAATGCATAAATAAATAAATGTACTGATTCAAACAATTCCATCAAGTATTAGGTGAGTTGTGTAACAATACCAGTTATCACTAAGGCTATAACTTAGGCCCAAGTTGTACCTAATGAAATGGTTAATTATATGGGGAAGAGAGAAGAACAGGTAGAGTGAGGTGAGTTGTAAGGTTTGGTATGTTGACAGTCTAGAGAAAGAGAGATGCTGGAACTTGTTCACAGAAAGTTTTCAGAGGTGTGTGTGTACGTGTGTGTTTTGGAATTAGCAGGCCAAGTTTCATCCCATGCCCCGAAGCCTGTTTTGTACACCGCAGCTCTGTCAAGTTGCTTCACTCTGAAACTCCCTAACATTACTGCAGATGAAATGCACTAAAGATATGACCTCACCGTTTAACTTAATAATTTCAAAAACAACATTTTCATCCCTTAGTTGGCAGTTTGCATCCAACAATAGCCTCTTACAGGAATCTTTAGCCTGTGCAGACACAACCCGTTCTTTAACTGTGTTATGTCAACAGAAATCTGTGTGGATGTGTGTGAGTACACACTCTTACGCGCATAGATGTTCATGTGCAAAGACACACACTACAACAAATGCCATCTCTCCTCCCCCTCTTCCTCCCTCTTTCTTCCTCTCTCTCCCCGTGTTTCTCTTACATCACAGCACGCTGCCTCAGGCCAAACCTGCATTTCTCTTCATTCGCCCCTCGCTCTGTCTTTTTTATTCCCTCCTCCTTTCTTCCCACTCTTCTCCCTTTGCTTTTCAACCTCCTTTTGTAGTGAGGAAGGGGGGCTCCAAAGCATGAAAGGCGACAGAATGCCAGTGTCTGTGTAGAGGCACACATGGTCGCTGTCGTGCTCGCCGCCATCACTCAGTTGATGTTCTCACTCTGATAGTTTCTTATGTTGATCAAGCAGTTGCTGTGAAATGAAGTCAGCAGGACACAAAACAAGTGTTTTGTACCAAAAATAGGACTTTAATAATAAGCAAGAGGCCTGACATTGATTTTATGCAAATAAAATAAGTGATTTACATGATTTAAAAAAAACAGAAAACATTAGTTTTCTTAATATTTTTCTGGCTATTTGCTGCCAGCTAGTCACTGGGCAGCCATAGGGATCCCCTATAGTGACAGCTGCTGTGAGTTGGTGGGGGAAGTGACACGCTCAGAGACAGGATATGACACAGGCAGTATGGAGTGGGATTTAGGTCAACCAGTCTGTTTGCTGTGGTGCCCACTGCAAGCCCTGTCAGCAATACTGGCTCTGTGGGGCATTGTTCTTCATTTCAATATTTTTTCTTTCTTTTAATGAGCAGGAGGTTGCTATTTTTTATGTGCATGACTACCTACACATTTTAAATAAGCAAATGCATGTGCGATACACACATAAAACACACACTCTGTTGGAAAAGAGCTCTTCATGCATCACAATGAGTCACACATTCAGTCCAAGCCCAAAGGCTAAAGGACACGGGGTCTGTCCTGTGTGTCTGTGTGGATGGAACAGGACAGCCATGTTGTTTCTGAACAAAACCAGGCTTCAAGCGATCTCCTCTCTCTGGTATCGACTCAGTCCAAGCCTGATTAAATATGAAAGAACAAAGACTGATGTCACATGTGACGGCTAGGTCTAAATCTTTGTCCTTATTGTTTTGTTGTGGTCAGCGTTCCCCTCTTTCTTGATTCTCTAACTCTCTAAGTTTGCTTTTCGCCCTTTGGCGTGTCCCATTTAGAGGTCAATAAGAGCTGCCGAGCCAGTTCCGTCAGAGTCAATGAGTTCATGAATATTTTTCCAGGGGCAAACATTTTCTCTATAACTGTGAGGCACCTGGTTGTCATGGACACATACATACACACTGAGTTCCTCTTTAGTGGCTTCCCAGCCTGTTGCTCCACTCTGTAAAACCAGCTTTAGAGGTGGATTCATGACTCTCCTAATGGACAACGAGCAACAGGGACTGTGTCTGCACTTGTGCACATATTTGCATTTTATGTGTGTGGAGTAATGGGGATTAAGTCTAAAGCTCCTTTTTAAAATTTCACACTGTTTTCATAGGTTTCCCTCCATACTTGGCACTGAATCCTGCATATCCACCTTGTGTTATTAGAAGCTGCAGGCCTGAATGTACTGTATGTGTGTGTGTGTATTAGAGGGTGTGTCTGTGCATAGCGACAAATGCATTTGGAGATGGTTCAGGACCTATTTGCCTGCCAATAAAGACTTGTAAGTTATGCTGACTCAAAACACTGGCCTCTTGTCTAATAACAAATTAGCTGCAGCCAAACGGCACTCCGATTCAGAGCACGACATCACTTTAACTCTCAAGTGTTTGTGTGTCCATATTGTATTTTTAGGATATGTCTTTCTTTGCACATGCTTTTACAATGTCACAGCTAAAGCAAAGGTATGTGGCCACTCCTTTTCTACAAAACGTTTAGCTGTCTTCTATACTAGGTATTGAAAAACAAGCTGAATCCTGCTTTATGTTGCAGTTACAGACCTTAGATTTTTGGTTGGTTAATTGGTCAAAAAGTTCTTTGGAAAAAAAGTGAGAATGAGGCAACTTGCTGACAAGTGAGAGCATGTAGCAGCATTGTAGGTTTGTAACCATGCCTGTAGATGTTTGTACTTGCTGAAAGCTGTACAGACAAATTAGGGACAATACATAATCTTTAGGATCAGTACTAAATATGGCTTACTAATGAATAGTTGCAGCCTTTTTTTTTTTTTTTTTTACACAATCCATGTCTAAGCTCAGAGCTTAAATTTTCTCAGAATCAGTGGCTCCCACTTTTTGCTCAGGATTCCTAAAAATGATCTGAAGATGCAACTGAGAGTAACGAAGAGAAATCTTTATGTAAAGCGTTTGAATTAACATCACCTAAATGACTTACCTTTATTGTATTGGTTATATTTGTGCAACATATCAAAGCAATGTCCAAAATAATTTCTCTTTCCACTCTGTCATTGGAAACTTGTATTTACAAAAGGTTAGCAAGTGTGTCGCTTGTCAACATCATAACAGAAATTACAACAATAATCCACCCAGAACTATGGAAATTCACTTCTGTCAGTCCAGTTTTTATCACTTATCTGTGAGTTTGTGCACATTGCATGTAGAGTTCTGCAGTCAGCTCTAAAAGTTTATTTAAACTAATTTAAATGATCTAATGCAAGCGGCTCTGAGGAGGAAAGCAAAAGAGAAAGAAGGTGATTTATGAGTTAACTTGACAGCTGAGGGTAACAAGTAGCATAAGTCTTATAAGTGTTATTCCCTCACACACCCACATGCAGTATGCTTCCAAAAATATACACAAATACAGGTGAATGTACTGACACAACCTGCTAATGCATTACTTTTATGATTAAAGAAATTGAAGAGATGCTGGCGCAGAAGAAGGTTAGCCCCCCAGAGACAAACATTAGAGGTGTAAACTGATTTCTCTTGCTGTTACATCTTCATTTAAACATCAAATATACAATGTTTGACATGACTAATATGTGTCCAAATCAAATTTATGGTAGCAGGGTTTATTTACATGTGTTATCGGAAGAGAGAAAGGATGTAAATTAAGCGATTTATTTTGTATTAGCGTGTGTGTTGCAGGTATGCAGGGAGGATATATTGGTCGGGCATTAATTGTGGTTGCAAAGCAGACAATTGATGGTAGCCACGCAGTGACAACCTGATGATAACTACATGACTACCCGTCAGAGCTTGCTTTCTCTTGTTGTCTTTTAAATCACATTGATTGGCAGCCAGGAGGAGTGTGTGGTTACACAGTTATTTTAAGTGGCTCTCAGATATGAATATGCATGCAAACCTCTGCCCGCGTGCGCGGAAACACACCGACCGGTTCTGATGAATGGATGTGAGGTGAAACATCCAGCTGTGTGCAAACGTGGGGTTTGTGAAGGCTGGGAGTGTGCAGGTTTCCGCAGGTTACTAGTATTGAGCACTGGGGATGTGCGCACGTTTGTGTGTTTCAGTGTGTCTCGTATTACTAATATAATATTGGTTGTAGGCTCAGGAGACGCGCACGCGTGAGAATGTGCACAGCAGATATTGAGAACTCTGCATGAATTCAAATCAATGAGCTTGCGGAGTAACCTTTTGTATATCCAATCTGCATCTTTCCACCACTCGTTATTAAATTATCCCCTAATTGGTCACGCAACAAAGGCAGCTGATGAAAAAGACAATTTCTTGCTTTTAATTGGGCATTTCACGTGCGCTTCGTGTACACCTGTGTGCAGCTGACTCGGCTCGCTATGCCTGTGTGTGTGTGTGTGTGTCTCTGGTGTAATGAGAATAGGACATTAGCAAGGGCTTGGCAGACGCCGTCGCAATCAGTTCCACTCCTCCCAGTGAAGGAGGGAGAGAGGTTGGAGAATTAATCCCAACATTAGCAAAAATCAGAAGGAGAAATATATTGGAAACAAAAGGGATAAAACTTATTCGGACTCCTTACATGACTTCAGTGGATTTAGTTCTGGTAATAACATATGGCTGGCATGTTTTTCAGTTCGCAGTATGATGAGTTCATGCATATGTCAAACATATGTTCCCCTGATGGGAGTCCAACTCTTTTCATATTACATTTGGTTTCTTGAGCTCTACAAGTTTCCCTTCGTTTTCTGTGTTGTTGGTGGGTTTTCGCCCTGCTTTGGGCACACCATCAGTGGCGTTTCTCACCAAAATAGTCCAGTTATTGTTGCTCGGAGTGGAGCTGGATAGTGAAGCTCATTGTGTTGCGATGGGAGGCAGGGGAGTGAACAGGCCATAAACACCGGCCCTATAGCACCCAGGGGTCATGAAAAGGTGAAGCCTCACCCTGGTTTACTTTTCTCCCCCTTTTTTATTTTTGCCCCCTCCATCTTTTTATATCTAACTGACTCCTCTCTCTTTCTTCTTTCCTTTCTCTCCATCTCTCTCTCTGTGTCAGCTTATTAATGAACACAGCAAGAGTGTCTGGTTTGCAGAGCAGAGCCTCTTGCTTTTTTTTTTTACTCCCCACTCTCTTACTCCTCCTTCCCTGCCATGCTCCTGCTCTCCATCTCTCGGTTCCCCTGGCTGCTATTATGAGAGGCATTTTATCCTTTGTTCCAGGCTCCATGGTGCATCTGGCCTCAGATATGGGGACGACAGGGACAGGAAACTGACGAGAGTTTTTGAGAGGAGGGAGGAGGGAGCTGAGGTCAGACTGTAGATCCGTTGCTCTGAGTTGGGCTGCCTTTTTCCACCATAAAGGGAAGGAATGATAAGGAGGCATTGAGCAGGAGAGGGAAACAGATACAGAGAGGCAGAGTCACTGTTGTTTAGGAGTAGTGTTCGTAACACTCTTAAATGTTTAGTAGCAGTAATTAGTTTACACATAGCCTTAGAGTTCACCTCAAGTTTCAAATTGTACCAGGAACTTTCTAAGAAGCCCACACCTCCTGCTAAAGCAGCCACCTTTGTTGCATCAGTGTAGTCGACGGGATGTAGAAGAGCACCTTAAAAGGAAGGAGAGAAAAGCACGACAGAGGAAGAACAGATGCAAGGAGACATCACTGAAGAGAAAGAGAGGTCAATAGTTAGTCAGTGTTGGCCTCAAGTTGACCTCGTCCTTCTGTAAGGGGTTTGGAGAGCAGAGGAGAGGAGAGCTAAAGGAATGCTCGGGCCTCCTCAACCCTTTTTGCCCTCACTCCTTCGCTCCTCCTCCCATATCTCCCCCAGCAAAACAGGGTAGCAGGGGAGGAAGGGAGGGAGAGTGCATTGGTGATAAAACTCCAGACGTTCCCTCATTTGATGGTGCTCTGCCATGTCAGTGCATTCTTGCATTCCTCCTCTTGCTCGTTCTATTTCTTTCTCCCCCCTGAAATTCCAAATCTGCATACTTTATTGTAACAAATGTTGAACACAACTGCTGAAAGCTCAGCCTCCATTGATAAGAATCCTTCTTGACCTTAAAAAAGTACAATCTGGCAAAAAAAAAAGGGTTAGATATGTCTAAGTCAACAGAACATTGTAAGGAATTAAAAACTAAATGATTCCATTCATCTTGGGTTCAATATCCCCTTCTTACCATCCCTTGAGCTCATAAATGCTCCGTTTTCCAGCTTTTAAAAGTCCAACGGTACCATTGTTCTCCTTAAGTTCAGCTAATGCTCCTCTTTTCAAAGATAAAATAGAAGTGTCCGGTGGGGCAACAGCAGGAACACATAAATCAGGTCAGAAGCCCCTAGAGTCCTCTCTCCTCGGGGTCATAACAGGCCAAGGGGTCATTTCAAAAGGGGTTCGCCTGAGCAAGGCCAGAGCGGTTCTTATGTGAGAGCATTAATGGGTGTGAATACATGTAGGAGTGGGAAAGGGATTAGCTGTGTGTGTGTGTGTGCGTGCTGAAAATGACTAAAAAGCTGATTTAAATATGAGTGTGTGTGTGTGTGTGTGTGTGTGTGTGTGTGTGTGTGTGTGTGTGTGTGTATGGGTGTGTTTGTGCTCCATAAAGGGTTTGACTGAGCACTTTTATTAGAGGTCATGGAATGAAAAGGTTAGTCCAGGGACATGTTTGCAAAATCTAAACCCCATGAAAACAGACACGCACACTCTAAAAAAAGTAACACGCAGTCACCTGTCGTAGCGGAGTATCACCCAAAACAATGCCTCTCACCGGTGGCAACGCGACATGTTTCTGTTAGCAACACCTCGCCACGCTGCCACACTCGGAGCCCGAGCGAGCGCGTTAAACAGTCAGCAATCTCGGCTCGTCGCGAGGTGGAACATCTCCAATAAAACAGGATGGGCTGAAATGTTTCAGACAGGCAGAGAGAAAATCCCGTTTAAGCCTCGCCCCACAAAGACCCCGGTGTTCAGGCTGACTGTTTGTACGTTGAAACAAGTTTGCACAAGTTGTGGAGTTCTGACTTTTCAAAGACAACTGCCTTGGTTGTTAAAATTGTTAAGAAGTGACTTTCGCTGTAGCTCCACGGGAGCTTTACTGGGGCTCAGTGATGCTTATGGGAGAATAATTACTCCTTATCACTGTTATGGTTAGCTAAAAAAAAAAGAGCCTGCTTTGGAAATGTGGTTGTTTTTGTGCTGGATGCCAAGATCTTCAGGGTATTAGTCAGCGTTTTTCCTTAATCTTGTTTTGAGTAAAGCTCTGACTACGTTTCTATGTTTTTTGTCTCTCCTCCTTCCTCTTCTACCCCCCACCTCTTCTCCTCCTCTTTTACCCTCTTCAGGTTCATTAACGCGAGGAGGAGAATAGTGCAGCCCATGATCGACCAGTCAAACCGTGCAGGCAAGTCTCCTATAGTTACTGTTTTCAAGTCGCACAGGCGTAAGCCGTCCACACTCCATGCACCAGGAGGCCTCTCTGCTGGTAAATACTGATGCTTCCATCTAGGAATGTCCAAATCCTTCAGGGACTTTCCCCCCTTCTCTATCATTACTGACCAGTGGAGTTAAGAGCCAAAACATTACAACATTAACAGCAACCATTAATCAACCCTCACTTGCCATTTGAGGTAATAATTAGAGAATATAGTAGTTTGATTGAAATGAGTAACAATGAGTGGAATTTTTTGGGTGTTATCCTGTAAACAAAACTAGTGAAGTTTGTCCTTAACCCCTTCATTCACATTTTCCTGTCCAGGCAAATAAAAAAAGACCTCTATGGCTCAAACCATAACAGAAAGAAAGTTACTCGCCTTTCTTTTCTTTTCTTTTTTCTTGGATGACCGTTGATTGGCTTTTTGGCTCCAGATCTGTTTTTACCCCCATCCCCTCCCAACGTCTTTAAACACCCTCCCTCTACCCTGCCTGTGGCTGTTTCAGGCAAGGAGGGAATGAGTGAGCGGTCCCCCTGGTGCATGGCTTGGTTTGGACTGCCGTAAACTTTATTACCTGTAATAGGGGTCAGAGGTCAGGGTGGCATTAGGGGAGCGTAGTAAAGTTCAAAGGCATTCAGTGGGAGCTGAGGTCTTGCTTTTGCTTGACTGACCCACAAACAGCCTAAATCGAAGGTAAGTGGTCCTCTATGAGAGCAGAACAATGCAGGGAAGCAAAAAATAGGAACCGTATCAGGTTTCACTTATTCTTGCTGCTCAGTTTTAAGCAGTATTTATGAGATAAAGGGTTTAGATAGGAGTGGATTCTGGGACCAATCAGTTAGAATGAACTTTTGATGAAAACTGGTCAGAGCTTCAACCTGGAGTTCATTTAGGACCTTTGATCATATGTGCAATTATACATGGAGAGTAGCAGCAGATACGTATGCTAAAAGCTTTGCAGCAATATGTGCCAACATGTTCTTTATTAAAAATTTATTAGAGTGGCTGGATGTTTTAAACTTGTCAGTCAGTATTAAATCGATGGACAACATATAGAAATGTTCTTTAACTTTTACCTGTTGGCTGGTTGCGCAAACAAAGGCTACACACAGTATTTTTATTTAAATTTTTTACTTATTTGTGTATATTTCTTTATGAATATTTCAAAATATAAGACATTATTTAGATCTTATAAAAACTCCAGCAATACTAAAATGCTACAATTTTGGTCTATATTTAAACAATGACATTAAAATCAAAGGTCTTATGCATCTTAAATGTATAGCTTATATAATAAACTCTTAGGTTGATCCCTGTTAGAGCATTTAGCTGCATTAAAGTCTACCAGGAGCTTACAGTGGAGAGCCGGTTGGGCAGAATGACGTTGAAAGACAACGGTGGCTTCCTGTGCGTGCACCAGTCAACAGATGATCCTGCTCTGGCCACTGAGCTTTAATTAAAAGGACTAATTGACCACTCTGTTCCCTCCCTCCGATCCCTCTATCCCTCCTTCCTCGTCTTCTCCTCCATCCACAGTAAGTCAAGGAGCTCCCTACAATCCAGATGGCCAACCAATGGGGGGCTTCGTCATGGACGGCCAGCAGCACATGGGAATCAGACCACCTGGTAAGGCTTTCTCTGCATGTCTGTCCCTTTCTTGACTCCCTTGTTCTTTCAGTGTTTCTTCTGTCTGTCCTTGCGGTTGTTAGCTATTTTTCATGTCTTTGTCTTACCATGTCTTGGTTTATCAGCTATCTTTCTTTGTCTGCTAAGGTTCATCTCAACTTCCCATCCCTGTTTGTCATCCTTTCTGTGTCTTTAGATGTCATTTTCACAAATTTTCTCCCCTGTTGATTTGATATAGCATCCTAATGCTAACACACAGGCACTTAGTGGGAAATTTATGATTCCCATCTTGTGGTTTGGCTGATAACAGAGACACACACAATGTCCGCCCTCCCCCTAAGTACACCAGAACAGGTGTGCTCAATCACATTACACCACCATCTTCTTCCTCACTCCCACTCCCTCAAATTCAGTCCCTCTCTCACGCCATCAGAGTTTAATCCCAGAGTTTGTCCTTAAGCTCTCCTCCTCCTCCCATATCCCCTGTTTTCTGGGATTCTCTCAAGTCTCTAACCCAGTCTCACCCTCCGCTCAAAGTCAGCAGGTTTGGATAAACTGCTGGCCGACTTAACCACCCTCAAAATTTTCACACACCCCTACCCAGCAGATCCAGAAGGCTTTGATGCTGTATTGTGTGTCAAATTAGCTTCACAGCTAAAAACAGGATGATGCTTTGCACTTTTTTCTACTGGTTTGACTAATAATAAAATATATATATGTGTTTTTTATTGTTCTTTTAATTAAGTCTTTGTATTTTCCAGGGCCTATGGGTGGAATGGGCATGAACATGGGTATGGAAGGTCAGTGGCACTACATGTAGCCCTACCAGAGTCTGACCAATCACAACACAAAGGGAAATGTAAGTATGCACCAAAGTATAGCATCTAAGACTAACTGTTTACAGCGTTTTATGACTTATGATTTTTTCTCTCAAAACTACGTTTCAAAATTCCTCATTTTGACTTAAATGGGTTTGTAGATACAAGCGGGCTCTTGTTCCTCCCAAGCGGATTTTCATCTGTTACTTTTTCCTCCAACCCTCCCACCCTTGTGTGGTGATAAGAGCCTTTGATCACATCCTTGTAACTCTTTGTGTATGTAAAGTCTGTGCATGTGCCTTGCCGCTTTGCTCTCTCACACATCCAAAAAGCTACAGAACCAAATGTTTTTCACATCAATCAGGAGGAGGGGAAGAGAGAAAAGCAAACGAGATGAAAAACAGAAGGCTAAAAATCAACATATAAAAATGGTTATTAATGGTAATCAATGGTAAAATGTTTATGTGTCAATAAATTTAATGAGAGGCAATTGAGGATTTCATATGCTGGTTTGGTGCGTGAGTTATATTAACATGGGGCAAAGAATGAGAGAGAAGAGGGGAGGGCCAATGAGAAGGAAAGAGGGCGGGGATGGGTTGGGACAGGGGATGGGTGGGGGACTTAAGGAGGGGGGGGCAGGTAGAACGTTACTATGGTAACAGACTGATTGGCAAAAATGTAAGCAGTCGTTGCTGGTGCAAGGAGAGGGAGAGAAGTGAGCGCCCCTTAAGTGTCATAAATCTGCCGGGTTGCTGTTGATGCATGAGCTACATTAATACACACACACTAACCAGCTACAGGACCCCCCTCCAACACAGACACGCTCACCCCCTCTTAGTCTTGCCTATGCTTGCTGTGTCTCGCTCTTTCTTTGTGGTCTTTCTCACTGTCAATTTTCTTACTCCATCTCTTTCACATAACACCTTTTTCTGCCTTTTTTCCCCTCTTTCTCTCACTTCTCCCCCTCCCCTCCTCTTTCTTTCCTTCCCTCACTCTTGCCCCAAGGCAAAACAGACTCCCACATAATTCTGGATGTATACAGGCTTGGTGGTGTCACAGTGCAGTGTGTTGGGTCCCATCATACTCGAACACCATTGTTTTGTGTGTGAATACCACTAAAACCAAATGTGCACCACACAAAATGTATATATGAAATGAGTGGGTGTATGAATATGTACAACCATGCAGGTCTGCATCACTGTATATGTGCATGTGTGTGTACGGTAATAGGATTACTCCTGGCACAGAGAGGGGACACAAACTAGTGCAAAATGGAGGAGGTAGCCAGCAGGGTATGGAGCTTAGCTGGGCCTAATTGACTAGATCCAAATTAAATATGCCATCACCAGAGGTGTGACCAATGGATTTGACTTATTCAGTTTACAAAAATAGGGACCATTAACCCACCACACAATGCGCATGCACTTGTGAGTGCACCAAAGTGAAAAATACGCCACAAATGTCAAGAACAAAAACCAAAAAAAAAAAAACATGGACAACCTTTCATGGAATGACATCTTTCAGGTTTGCAATGCAGGAAGTGGAAAAAAAGAAAAACGGCTTCAGAATGGGACGTGTGAGTCGGTGTTTATGTGCAAGTGTGTAAACACAGCGGCTGGTTCGTGTGTCCAAGCAGCTGCTAGCTTTCCCAGCAGGCCTTGCTTTAAACAGCCTCAATTTGCCTGCTGAATCTCGTAATTGGGCCACCAGAGGAATCCTTTGCGAGACGGACGAAGCGCAGAGAAGACGGGTAGAGCGAGGAAGGAAAAAAGAAAGACAGAGACGAAGAGAGGGAGGGGCAGCTGGAGAGATGGCAAGTAAATGACAAGAGGGAGGGGTAGAGGGAGTAAAGGGAGGAAGGAGGAGAGAGAGAAGCAGAGAGAGGGATGATGACAGAAAAATGTCTACTCTTCTTAACGGCTTCATCTGCTAGCCACTTCCACTGAAGCTACTCTCTATCAAATTTTGCTACTTTCCTTTCTAGGTCATTTAAAAGTAAGTGATGTGTTATATTCTTTCATGACCAATTAAATTAATAGGTTATTAAGTGAGGAAGGAGGGGGACGTTATCTTATTTGATTAAGAGAGCTCAGGTTCATTATTTTTTATAAGCAATTTTCATTAGCAGAGTTGAGATTTCGTTACTTCAGGGGCTGAATTGAGCGGTTATTGTGCCGGGGAGTTCTGAGCCTTGATACCGAAGGTGTGTCTAGCAGTCACACTGCAACATTAGTTAAAACTAAAGCCAATTATTCCTGCTTAGTGAAGAGCGTTATGCTTTCCACCCAGTGATGATTACAGAGCTTATATCCCCATGCGAAACAATACACCTGTCAGCGGAGATGAAGCCCAGCAACTGAAGCAGAAGGGAGCGGGGCCTTTGATAGTGACAAGAATGACTCTCGGATGACCCTTACCCCCTTTTCCCCCCCCTCATCCCTCTTTCCTGTTTTTCCTCTTCCGCAAAATTAGCCACGTGTGGCCCCCTGAAAATTGTAGGTTTCAAGAGAATTATCACAAAATTGAAGAATTAATTATGATGTAGAGCATGGAATTTTTTTCTTGGTCCTGCCCATTAGGAATGTTTTCTCAAAATGTTGGATAGAACGCTTCAATGAACGAATGATTTTGGTAGCAGCCTCGGCTGGAGACCCTTTGTCCCAGAATTCATTGCTGCAATCATTAAGCCCAAATTTGTTAACCTTCTGCTGAGAGGTCAAGATCCCGTCCCTCAACCCCAACTTCCACAAACCCTCCCACTGTCACCCCCACCCTAAACTTCTTTTCCTGGTGGATGAACCTTCACTATTAACGAACAGTGGAAGGGGGAGAAAAAAAGGAAAAGAAAACGGGTCCCGATGGGGATTGTGTGCCCTCTTGTATTGTCCATGTGAATGTGTGTCCCTGTTGATTTGGCCCCTGTGGAATCCACCCTCAGACTCTAGGAAATGAGACTTACAGCTCAATTTATTGATTGGCTTATTAGGTGAAAAACCCCTATAAGCAACGCTGTGCTCTTTCAAGCACTCATAGCATTATTAGCCCCTTGACATGAGTTTACTACAGTAATCAGTACGCTCTTGTTAACCAGGGGTAAAAATAGCAAACAATTTGAAACTGTAACAGATGAATGATTTGATTTCAAAAATATACGATCCCCACAAAACACCTAATCTTTGTACAGTATGGTGCAAACATTTGATACTTACCTTCCAGTGAAAGAAACTAGAATGTTTTAAAGTTTCTTTAACAGCAGTTCTTTGGGCTTTAATTTTAAATTCAACCTTTATTTAACCAGATAGAAAACCCATTGAGATCCAGACTTTTTTCAGAAGGGTGACCTGGTCAAAGCAAGGTCTTAAGGTTCTTAAGGTCAAAGCATCTCTTTCTCCATTTATTTCTTATACCCGACCATGACAGCACGGTGGGATGTTTGTGTCTAAAAAATGAGGAAAGTGAACAAATAGAGGATAAAAGAAGAAATGTGAGGCCTAAAAATCTATCTTCAGCAGAGTGTCCAAAAGTCATGTCTTCAGGGAAAAATCCAGCAATGACCAGACATGAGATCTAGTTGATCATCGATTGTATGTTGAGCTTTTAGCTGGTAACACCTTGGGAATTGTCTTTTTGGTGCTAAAAAACTATTTTGTATCTGTCAAACTGTTACCGCTGGTCTTTTTCAAACATCCAACCAAATAAACGGGAACAAATTGTGCCTTTGGGACAAGTTGGTAACAAAGAGCCTAAAGGCCCCATTTAAATAAGGTTAAGTTGTCTGTAACACAACATCATCCCTTGAATTAAAGAGCCTGTTTATGCCTGAAATGTTCAGTTAATTAGCTTAATAACAAAGTAATTCTTTTGGAAATGATCAACTGACTATAAAAGAGCTGTCAAAGTCCAAAGACAAACCTTTAGAAAACCTGAAGATCAAAATTACCTTTAAATATGACAAGAAAATCACATTTGTCTTAGACAAGTTGCTTTCTTCTTCCGGCTTCTGTTGAGAGCGGTCGCACTGTTCCTTCTCTCCCTTGTGTGTTCCTCCTGCAGCTGTTTTTGTCTTCTGAGCATTTTCCTCATTCCTTCTGGTTAAATATTTTTATTTTTCTTGATATGGCTTTGGTTTGCTGGCTTCCCAACAAAATGGATAAAAAATTTTTTACACTCTCAAAACGGAGGAGGGGACTCCGCGGCTGACTGAGACAAGAGCTGTGGGGTTCGTAATGGATCAGATTGCGGGTCCTGCAAGTCTGTCTCTGGAGGTCTACAATTTTGGATTAATGATGATCGGGTGCACGCTCATTGGAATCTGCATGGACCTGGTTTATCGGAAAACAACGGAGCTAACAGGTGCAATTGACAGGATTCCTGTGCTTCAAAGGGGGCTGATGCGTGCTTTGAACACTGAAACACTCGCGAGGACTGAGTTGTCTCGTAGGACTGTCTGCGAACGAACTCTGGCGCGGAGTGAATTACGATCGATGTGTCGAACTACACGGATCAGATGGGACTGACCAGGTTTTCAAATTTGGACGGGATGAAGCCAGTGACGGACATTTAAGGCAGCTGTAACAAACAGGACTGCCTGCTCCAAACACATTCTGTTATCTTATCTGGTGACCCTGAAAACATTCTCCTACTCAACAGAGTGAATGAAGCGACTGCTCAGCCCCCCCCTTCTCTATGCTCTCTCACCCTAACTCGCCTCCCCCCCCTCTACTGGGAGTGAAGGTCTGTCAGCTGTGCCGTGTCCTTGCTGCTGGTGGAGATCCTGACCCACCCACCCTCCTTGATGTGTTTATCGGTTGTTGTGACTGTGTGTAAAATGCTACTCCCTCCCTCCATTTTGTTTACATTTTCTTCTGCTCCCATCTTTATTTATTTATTTTTTTGCCCAAATATTGTATTGAAGTTGTCCCAATATTTCTGCCCAAGACTTTAGTTCCTTACACAAGCCAATGTCCCACTTTATCTCATAATTTACAATGCAGGTCCCCTGATGGTACCCCAAATCTTGCCCAAATATTGTATCTGGCTCCCATCTTTATTTTTGGTCCAAATATTGTATTGAAGTTGCCCCAATATTTCTGCCCAAGACTTTAGTTCCTTACACAAGTCAATGTCCAACTATATCTCATAATTTACAATGTAGATCCCCTGAAGGTACCCCAAATCTTGCCCAAATATTGTATCTGGTACCCCCAAATCTCTGTTTGGTTTGTTTTTTATTTTCAATGTATCTCATCATTTACAATGTACGTAGATCCCCTGAAGGTACCACAAATCTTGCCCAAATATTGTATCTGGTACCCCCAAATCTCTGTTTTGTTTTTTATTTTCAATGTTTTCTCTGTTTTTTTTTTTTTTTGTTTATATTGTCAAGCGCTTTGTGATGTATATCTGTGAAAGGCGCTATATAAATAAACTTTACTTACTACTTACTTATGGTAAAAAGGCAAATTGATGAAGGGAAAACTGAATGCTATTGTTGTTCTTCCACTCCTTGTGCTTTTCTTTGCTTATTTGTGTGTTGTCTGGTAATAGTCCTCCTGTGTATTTATGTATAGCGAACACGTGGATGGGCCCGGGGCACTCTCAGGTGACAGGCATTTTTGGATCTCATCTCTCTCTCTCTCTTTGGTTTTGACAACAATGTCGGCCGTGTGCCCTCAGTGGTGACTTTCCACCTGCTGGGTTAGATGACTGCTATTGTTGCCGTTAAAAAGAGAAATCCAGAGAATAAAAGAGGGTATAGGTGGATTTCTTTACATTTGCTTTTGTCTAAGCAGGTTCCACCAGTTTGAAGTTATTTCGGCTGAGCTCCACAGTTCAAAAAGTCTTGTGCATCAGTTAAAATAATTGCAAGCATTTTAGAGAAAAGTCTAGGGTTAGTTTAAGGTTTCCTTGTAGTCCGGATCAACAGATTATCCAGGAAATGTTACGCACTCGACCTCGTTATCGCTTCAAGTTGATCGTGTGTGTTTGGTCTTTAAGTCCTTTCCTCCTGTTAAAGTAGCATTACAGTGGGTGTAGGATTAACTTACTAAAGCTCTCTCCCTCTCTTTCCTGCACTCACATAGTAAGAGGAGTGCTGGATTTGGTCTCTGTTTTGACCCAGATTAACACTGTTTGCTTTGCAGTAACTGATGCATAATATACTGTTACAACATGGCACTAAGGCCTGGTCATGCAATGTTCATTTGAAACAATATGAGTAATCAAGCTTTCTTATTATCCAGTCCTTGTTATTGATTATTAACCAGTTTGATTTTCCCTCTTTTCAGAGCTGCAGGGGAATCATGTGTCTCACAGAGGCCTGTGGAGCTTGAAAATGGGACTCCCTGACTTTCTGAAGACGATAACCAAGATAAAAGACCCAACAACCTTTTCTTTGGCCGGTGCCTGCAACATGGAAGCCTTCTGTAACTGCTTACAGTTTTTTTAAAGAACCCAACAAAGATGAGAGCAGAAACGACAAAACCCCGTCTCCTGACAGACTCCTGCATCTTCTCTGGTTGGCACAAGACTTCACCCCCTTGCCGCACTAACCCCACGTGGAATCCTCCATCAAAGTGATTGTGATTGACTTACTGGGTCCTTTGCCTGTTTGGCAAAGGTGTCACTCGGTGATGTTTTTGACTTTTTTGGCAAACAAAAGAGACTTCCTGTGAGGGGCACTCCACTCTTTGGGACAATGGAATTGGACCAAAGAGAAGCCAACGTCTGTATCCGACAGGACGCTAGCAAAGCAAAAGAGGTGCCCTTTAAAAATATGGTGGATTGAGACCTGGAGGACGAGAAAGCAAGAGAAAAGAAATAAAAAGTATAAAACTATATCAGTTTGGGACATGAGTGGACAAAGAAAATATACTGTATACTGTTGTAAAATTATGCTGGACTCTCACAAGAACTGGGAATTTAAGTATTGTAAATGCTATTGTATTGTTCTGCATATTATGTTGTTTCTAATAGATTTTTTAAAAAAGGATGTGAACTTTTTTCTCTTTTTTTCTGGTTTCTTTTCAAATTGAGCGAGAGAGGCTGTGTGTGTGGTTGTGTGCGTGCGTGTGTGTGTGTGTGTGAAACATTCACATCAAATCTGCCTTCCTGCCTACTTCTCTCCATTAAATTAAAACACATTTTAAAAGAAGAACGTGCAACATCAAGCTAATCTTTGTCGTTTTTACAGCCTTTTTAAAAATTCATCCAAAAATGATGATAATCCAGAATTTTTAAAATATGTATGACATACAGCACTCATCACCTTCTTGTGTGCATGTGAGATGCAGCCACATGTTGGTCCAGCTGCACCCTATACCTCCATTATGGGTGATCTCTTTAAAAATATGTTTTCACATCAGTTTATTATTAAATAAGCAGTTTAAAACTTTTTTTTGGTGCAGAAATGTATCAGACAGTGGGGTCATGAGCACTTTCAAAAAGCAGACATTTAGGTTGTTTTCTACTTTATTCATTTTGTACTCATGAATACAGCCAGATAGCTTAATCATGAGCTTGGCTTACAAAAGAATTCAGTTTAAGTTCACAAACCTTTATAACATTACAGCTGATGAGGAAGCTACAAGCCACAAACATGTTGTTTCCTGTTATTTTTTAAAAACCCATGTGTGTCTGCGATCGAGGGCCTCTGAAAGTCTGTTCCAGTGTCTTATTGATGTGTTTGTCACATGGCTGAGCACTTGCATGCCCAATGGATTCTCTTCCCCTCATCATTTGATGCTTCCTGATAACAGAGAGAGGCAGAAGCTGTGGGAAAACACCATCTATTCCATTCATTTTCATTTAACCAGATGATGTAATGCTGATCAACAGACAGGAGAGAATGTAAAAGTCACTGCCTGTGTGTGTGTGTGTGTGCATGTGATTAAGAACATGCTTGTGTGTGTGGGCGTGCGTGCGTGCGTGTGTGTGCATATGTGCCTGAGTGTGTTATCAATGCTTCCATTATCCATTGCTTCAGACATGTATTACGCACATCTTGAAATTCCTTTGAAGACAAGTCATGATTCTTATGCTTTTACTTTGAAGGGTATATATGTACATCTGTGTTGTAAATAAATACTTTTGTTCAAATAACAGAATTCCTAACTAGTCTCAAGTTATATTCCTACACAGAGATGATGTAACACATCAACCCTCGAGCTTACATGTGATGCAGCAAAGCTAAATCAGGCACAAACATGTTGAAGATATGAACTTCAGCAGTTTTGCTGCCACTGCTGCGGAAAATGTGCAGCCAATGCATGCGTTCTGCTGCACTTCCACACACGCTTAGCGAGAAAAGAGAGCTCTGCAAGAAAAAAAAAATCAAGCCATCCTTCATTTAGCATTAAAATTCATTTAGGTAAAATTGCCACAAACGTGTAAATGGGAAGATTAGTTCTCCCTCACGCCTTGTTGCCCGCAGTCAAAGGGCTCCGCTTGACGCGCAGCGCGCACGCAGCCGAGGTTGTCTCCGGGATTACACTGCGCTTCAGGAGGGAGAGGCTGAGCTGAGTGACGAGACGAGAGGAATAGAGCCGAGCGACTTTTGTCTGATTAATACATTTCGGATAACAGCCCTGGATGTCAGAGTCACTGTCTTGTTTTCTCTCTCCAGACCAGCGAACAAGAGAAAGTCTGTTTTATCCATAACAATATGGGCGTTATAAATCAATACTCTACCCTTCTTTCTCCCGGTCTCTCCACCCCCCGAGCAACTATTGTGTTTTTATCGCTTTTTTTTCCAGCGTGAATGCTGTTTACACTAAAAGAAGAAGAAATAAAAAAGGCGCGCTCTTAAAAAACCGAGGCGACGTATTAATTGCTTCGCCTCTCCACCATGGCTTGCGGATCCGAGGCTGTGAAATGTGAATTCCTGAGCCCGTGGCCGCTGGGAGCGGTGGAAACACAGGAGAAAGCCCATGCATGACTGCCCTCTTTAGGGAGGCCTGGTAACTGTCCGAGGCATGGGACGCTTGGAGACGGCGCACAGCAGCACGCCTCCTTTTTACGCACGGACGCAGAGCGCACGGAATGTTCTAAGAATTTTTAATTAAAGCTGGAAAAACTTTGGTGGGTTACAAAAAATCACATGACTACACGCAACACAGAACTGCATCATTAGTTTAATAAATAAATAAATAGATATTTTACTATTTAATTTAAACATTTAATGATAGTCCAGGTCACTTTTATGAAGATTTTTTTTTAATAAAATATGTGCCAGAATTGTTAAACATTTGTGTATTTTATTTATGCTTTTAAAAAGTGCAATAACTTCACAGCACACCCCCACACACACACAAGTGTAAAATAAGAAAACAAGCCACTTATTCTTTTACAATTTTATGATTTTCAGTAGTTTTAAAAAAACACGGTTTGATTTTTTATTTATTTATTATGATACACGTTTAGAAAAATAGTCTAAAAATAAAAATGAATATTTTCATGTTATTTATAAATCAGCTGACCTATATTTAACACTTTTATTTTTGTGTTTAAAGCCCGTTGCTGGTGTTGTATCATCAAAAAACGGAAATAAACAAAAATAAATGTTTGTCGTTGATATAGATGCAGTTTTTTAAAGATGACCGCGGAGTGAACCGGAGCAGAAATGTGTTCCAGAGCAGCGTAGGTGTCCGCACAGGCCTGTCCTTCTCCCGCGACGCAGACATGTTTGGGTTTATGGAGGAACTTCTGTGATGAACCGTGCGCCTTGTTCCGTCCTTCAGAACAAACCATGACAAATCTCTGCTGCAGTAAAGTGTTCAATCTTAGCCACTAATCCAAAAACACCTGCCAGACGAAACTCTCTGAAAACGGATTCAAATGTAAAATATAATCTTTATTTTATGGTAAACATGCAGCAAACACACGTTTCTATTATTTTAAAGCATTTTATTCGTTTTCACATTTTTACTATTTGAATTTAAATCAGTTTTAGGCCTGGATAGTTCAAACTTGACACATTATTTGATTTATTTTCACTTAAAACTACTAGAATATTTGTCTAAAATGCACAGCAATAAGGAAACAGGCAACTAATAACCTGCTTTTATGTTTCATGAACCTAAGAGAAATAATTATGAAAAAACTTGTAAATATTTTAAATTGGCATCGCCCAAAATAAAGCAGAACCCATCAATATTCTATAAAAAACATTAAACTGTAAATATTAATATATACTTTACATTACAGGAACAAAATACTTCATGAAATCGACGCTGACAGATGATATTAAGGCCTACAAACACCTCACAGGACAAACTTTGCAACCCCCTTAAAAAACCTCCACCTTAAATGTCGCGTGGCAGCTGGTTTTGAAACAATAGAAGGAGAAAAAAGGGAGGGAGAGAAGGCAAAAAAATCTGTTGGTTGAGAGAAAGAGAGTCAGAAAGCTAAAGAAGAGAGAAAGACTGTTGAGCAAGGGCCATTTTGGATGTCATCTGTCTCCTTGGCGACGGGGCCCCGGCCCTCAAAAGCCCCTTGGGCGCACGGATTGTTTGAGAGGAGCCCGCTATTTTCTGCAGCATCATTTATCACTGTCACCACATAATGATTCCCCTCGCAGCTCCTTATTGATGTTTGTAATTGCATTATCTCATAAGGGGGGGATGATCAATGGAGCCGAGAAGAGCATCGAGGGGTCAGGAGATGCCGGATTGCTGTTTGTCCATTTAATGCAACCAGGCTCTCATTATCTGCGGCTCCTCTGCGTTCAGGCTAAATAGCCTGTACTGGTCTCCTCTGAGGGTTTGAGGAAAGGAGGGGG
>SSNR01000154.1:778727-796117 GCA_006937965.1 Callopanchax toddi
CTCTCTCTCTCTCTCTCTCTCTCTCTCTCTCTCTCTCTCTCTCTCTGTCTCTTTCTCTCTCTCTCTCTCTCTGGTAATTGATGGACCCGATGCCGTGAATCTGCTCCCCCTCTCACATATTCATCAGCCTCACATCAGTGACGGGGAAAGAAAAATGTCAGCTCCGTGCGCTCTCACCCTGTCAACCGCTTTCCGCCCTCCAAACCGTGAAAACGCGCGTCTTCATCTCTGCTGTTGTTTTCTCTGTTTTTTTCTTCTTCTTCTACAAACTCCAATGTGTGAGCGCGTGTTTGTGAGGAGGGGGCAACTTTTTAGAGTGGAAGCAGCTTTGACCTCATCATTTGAACGTAACCCCAATTCGGATTTAACTTGTGAAGGTTGACAAATGATTACATTCAACAAACATGCAGCGATGAGGCTATTTTTGATCCATTTAATGTGATTAAGTGTTTTATTTTATACACTTTTCCCTAATTAAGTAGATTGACACTGGAAGACTTTTTCTAAGTTATGAATCATCCTCTGAAGAGTTTTTCAAAGTAAAAGCTTTTCAGAAAACTAACTATTTTGTCTCCAGTGATCTTTTTAATTTGAGTTGAACTGAAGTCTTGCCATAAATTCCTCAGCTTATGTTTGGATTGTTTATGTCAAGTGTTCCAGTATTAAATATAGTCATGTTTTCTTTTTAAATATTGCCATTTCAACACAAAATTAAAAAAGGACACATATTTATGCTGGGTTTTTTTTTTTCAAATCAGTTTTAATTAAAAACAAAACAATCTTGATGGAAACATCCTCAAACTGTTTTGGGATGCTTCACTTTTTAACAAATACAAGACTTCTACAAGATACAAGATAATGTTTATGGGGTATTGAATAAATATTGTCACTTTGTGATATGTTCAAAACAATGTCCTGTTTAAAGAGTTGAAAGTATGCAAATATGAAAGTATTAAAGCCCTTTTTATTTTTATTATTATTATAATTATTATACTATATTATATATAGTATTTTTCTACTCGAAACTGATGGTCTGAAAATATATATTTTCTTTTGAAGGGCATAAATGGGTTACCTCAACATATGAAATAATCTGTTCGATTCTTCAAGAGATTACATTTTTTGCAAGATTTCTTTTCTTGCATATTTTTTTCATTAAGGCATCATGAATGCTTCACAAAAAGTAGATTCATACTCTCAGCTTTACTTCAAGCAATAATTGTGACGTTGAGTGATTCCTTTACCACTGAATCACAGACCGACCACATGATTAGAACTTTTCTCCTTGTCGGTTTTTCCTTGTCTTCCCTCCAAACTCCAGGATTTCGTCACACAATTTGCAAAGCAAATCTCAGCCCGGTCAGAAAAAGAGAAGAAATGGGGGTTCTGAACGTGCATCTCAACACCGTGCAGCGTTATGTTCACCGCAGCACAATTTATGGACCATGGATGGTTTATAAGAAGCAATGTCTATCTGGAGAAGCAGGCGAACTGAGGACAGGGAGGATTGTTTCCATGCGGGAAGCTGTGTTTTGGAATAATATACACCATGATAAAGATGTTTCCCCACAGCAGGAAGCATCAATGGCCACTTACTCCTCCAACCAAACAGGAACTTTTGATTTGTCTTTATTTTTCCTCCTGAGAATTTTTAAAACAGTGAAATGCTGAGAATTCTTTAATCTGTTTAGTTTCCAAACTTATTCTTAGGATTTGCAATATGATGAAATAGTTAAAATAAAAATATTATTTGCATTATTTACTTAGATTTCACATTGTGCAAGTTTTTCAGCTTTTGGCTACCAATCAGCTGTTACATTTTCACTTATATTGTGCCTGGATCTAATATAGAACACATATAATTCAGTTTCTTCTAAAAAACAACCTGCATTTTCAAAATTTTAAACACATTTTTTAGTTTTACGAGAGCATTTTTCCTATTTGTTCCTGCATTGTTAAATCTGCAAAAATGTATTAAGAACAGAAACAGAAAACACAAATCCACATTCTAATGGTTTGAGGTCAAACTATTGTAAGACATTTCCAAACATATTTTTAACATTATTAAAGCCAGAAAGCTTGTATCATCTTTTCAGAATAACTGACATATGAGTAATGATAAAATATACCAAAATATTCCAAATTAAAATAGCTTTTTTTGATGAAACATTAGTTTGTATGTGCCCTCATGATGCTTCTGGTTATCGTGCATCCTCTCAAAGGCTGACAACCCCAACAAGCTCAACATGAGACTCATTTTAAAACAATGGCTGTTTGAAAAACAGAAGAACAGCTGGAACAAAAACCGACAAAAAGCTGTGACATGATGGAAAGGCAAAACTTCGCCCACAAGCCTGACATCTGTCGAGGCGTTGGTGTCATGTGGATGGCTTGTTATGCAAATAGATGCAGCCCCATGAGACACTGACCAGTCAAACCATCTTCACCAAGTTTCAATCATCTGCCTCCATCAGGCTGGAGGACTGGGAGCTGTTTACACGAGGAATCCTTGGGAAACAAGATATCAAACACATCCATCTGATAAGAGCTTTAAAAATATGGCTGCAAGCACTAAGAAACACAAAACACCCACAAACTATCAGATGTGAACACACACACACACACACACACATGCTTCCCCTTCCCTGAAACACACACAGCAGGTCTGCAGGATTCAGGAGCAGCTGAAGACGCAGCCATTGTTAAGCTCCATGATGGATGAAGCATTAGTGCATTAGTGCTCACTGACTAAAACACAGCTGAATTTATTAGCAAAACAGATAAGCAGGGTCATCACCTTCAAATGGAGCGCCAATGAGCCAACGACTATTTAAAGGTAAATAAGAAGTGCCTCTGTGAGAAGGAGCCCTAATGTGTTTATTTACATGTGCAGAGCTAAAAGGAAATGGATTTAAATGGTTACCAAACACATACAGATGTCCATCACTGCATTTTAACAGGAAAGACTGAAATAGGCAAGAAAAAAAACCATCTTTTAGAAGATGTTGTTGATATAAACAAAATAATGTTCCTGCACAAGTTGTTAGATTGTATGATGATGCATTCATTTGCAGAATGCTTCCTTTATCACTTTTTCAAGAACCATTATTTAGGTGCAAGTCACTGAATCCATAAAACTACCAAAGTATCTTGAATTCTTTATGGACCTCACTAATGTTTTTAGAAAAAATGACAAGTCTGCCACATTCTCTCTCTCCAATCCTCCAAAGTTGTCATTTTACTCAGTTCTTTACATGTTTACTTCAATTTGAACACATACCAATGTGATGCAAGATTTTCCTCATAGGATAATCCACCGTTGGGTTTAAAGATTCTTACATTTCCGTAGAAAGGCAGACGTTTAATGAATGTCAACGCCAGCCTGCATGATAAATGTGCAGTGTAGACATGGATGGATCTCCATGACAGACATGCACTGATTTACATCTATCTGGCAGCTGGATGTGTCTACGTTGTGTCTGAATGAGCTCCATGATGGTTTCCTAAAACAAATCACTAACAATTTCAAATCTTACCAAGTCGAGAAATGAGTTATATTCAACACACAAATAGTTTAAATCTGCTAGTGTGAAACAAAATTAGTGTTCTGAGACTTTTTCTAATTTACATGAATATCAAATAAAAACTCATGAATTCTTGTGATGTTTTGCTAACATAGACCACGCCTATCGAAGGAGTGAAGATGAAGGAGAAATATGGGGACGTTTAAGGAGCTTTCTAGAGCCGTGACCCCCTAAGTATTACTAAAAACTAAGAAAATGTAGGTGTAGGGAGAGGGTAGGTACAACGATTTATGCTTTACATACTGTGACATGGCATGGGTGTGATTGGGAGTAGATAGGCCTGATCTCTTTCACAAATCTTAAATATTTCATAATTCCACCTCTAAACATGTTTTTTTTTGCAAGCTAAAAAACTGGTTAAAAAAAAGGGAACTCCAAGTTGTGTGTCTGTTGCGATGTTTCTAAAAACTGACAGTTCAGGTCCCGGACGAGCCCCCATTTATCTGACCTGGCTCGCTGGGCCACAACATAAAGTGGACACTGAACACAAAGTTGGGAGTTTTAAGTATTTTTTATTGAAAGGAGCCATGCTTCTTAAAACGTCTCACCCAGTACCATACTGGTGGCGGCCCCAGTGCTCTCCTCAGGCCTCTCCCAGCAGGCTTTATGTCTGGTCTCACAGGTGCAGCCCATTCAGAAATCAGGGCCATGCAGATTGCTGCACCACCACAACCTGTCCAGGGAATTTGCAGAAGGGTGTAACATTTAGGGATTATAAATGAATTGCTTCATTTTTTTAAGGTTTAGCATTGGATTACTCTAATAACAATATGGTTTGGAAGCAATATCTAATGCCATTATATGAATGCTGCAGCTCCAGTCACATAGATTATAACCATGCATAGAGCTAATAGTTGTAAAAAGCAAACATGACACAATCTTTAGAACACCTGAAGGCTGTCTTCTATTTCTTCCAATTTTATCCACCCATCAATCTCAGTCTAGTACATTTTTCACATGCATTGTTCTCCTCTCTCATTGTTCTCTTCGACCAGTAGAGAGCAGGGCGGGTGAAGACCTTGGCGTTGCCCAGTTAAAGTGTTCGAGCCTCTTAAAGCGGCTTTGAGTTGTAGCCTGGCTTTAAACTGCGCTCCAGCCACAGTGAATGTTTATGTCCACCAATCAAACACAATGTGTTTATGTTATATGGCATTATGGACAAGGAGACTCGTTAAAACTCAGAGGTGGATGGATCTATGGTCTGCTGGGCATCGGATGGAGACATGAAAAGGAAAGCTGATGGAATTTTAATGTTTACAGCTGACACTTTAGAACAAAACATAGAAATAAAACCAATGTCCTAGTTCTATATGAAATATTTAAGCCTTATTGCAACACAAACTAAACCATGCAGCCTTTAGAGTTCCATGTTTTCTGCTTAAGCTCTGACTCCAAAAGTTTTTACTTAAATAAAGCACCAAAATACAAAAAGCTCTTCTTTGGTTTATGCCAGTCAGGTATAATATACTTTAGCTGAGTCATCCTTTGAGTATGTGAGGAGAAACTCAATAAAACATGCAGATGGGAATAAAGATAGACCTGTGCAGGATTTGTCTCATGAGCCAATCAGTGACCTTGTTTGATTGAGTTCTTTTGCATTTTTCAGTGAAGCAAGTTTTCAAAATATTGTTCCAAATTTTCATTATAACTGTATGGAAACACAACAAAGAGCAGCTTTAATGTTTGACTATAATAAAAGATCAACAGTTATATTTATTCATTGCTATTTGAGCTCAGTTGCTCTGAGTTTAGTTGATTTGCACATCCAAAAACTCTCTCTGTGAGTGTGTTTAAACACAGAGCTTAGAGGAGAAGATTAGCCATCTCCTACCAGGGAGATCATCATGCTGCTTTGTCCTCAGCTCTATATGTGAAGCGCAAACACACACTTAAGCCTTCTGGACACAGAGACTTGACATCAATTTGTCCCTGTAGGGGAAGGGCCTCTGGCCAAGATCCTAAGCCCTCATGCCTCTCTGTTTTGCTGCCAAAATGCCCCTATTTCATTTTTTCCCCCTGAATATGTTCAAAGAAGTAGACATGACTTTGTCTCTTCTTCCAGATCTTTGACTAAGAGACACAAAAGTGCAACTGAAATTAAAGATTTTTTATTAAGCTGGTAAGCTTTGCATCCCCTAAACATGAGACCATCTCAGAGCATTTTAATGGATAAACAAAACAGAATTTGAATTTTTAATACCATGAGATTCTAAAGAAATGTTCCTCATATCCAATGTTTTAGCACAGACTTGAAATGCCTCGAGTGTTGTTGGTTTGATGGTTTTTCCTAGAATAAGAGTAAATAATGAACCTGTCAGAAGAGATCGAGTCACATCTCTAAAAATTAGAATATTGTGAAAAAGTTCAATATGTTTTGTTGCTCATTTCAGAAGAGAGAAATATTTTAGCCTCATTTTGTTGTTATTTTGATGATTATGGTTCACAAATGATGAAAACCTAAAATTCAGTGTCTCAGACAACAAGAATATTACACAAGATTAAAAAAGGAATATTTTTAACATGAGTGTCAGGCTTCTGTAAAGTATGTTCATTTTCATGCATTCAATGCTTAGTTGGACCTCCTTTTGCATGAATTCCTTCATCAATGCAGGGTGGCATGGAGGTGATGATCAGCCTGTGGCACTGCTGAGGTGTAATGGAAGTGCAGGTTGCTTTAATACGTAGCTGCCTTCAGGTCATCTGCATTGATTCTGGTGTCTCTCATCCTCCACATTAGCCTGGCAAGCCAGACTATATGTGGATGTATAGTCTGGCCACGATCCAATAAAATGACTCATTTATAGGGGCGGGATCAACAGTTGTCAATCAGACTGTATTCACATGCTATTAGATAGCACTAGGACCAATCAGAGTCGTTTAGTAACAGTTTAATTTTAAAGTCAAAGCTTTGCCGTCATTGGCTAATCCCGCCCACCAAACCGTTAGAGCGTTGTGATTGGTCCTGTACAAGACAGACCGGACCAATGATTGGGCTGCGGAGGTTTTTAGTGGAGCGTAGCTAGACCAAAGTTTGGAGAGCAAAACTGACTGTCTAGTTTACTCAGCTATACTTCCACATGACAATCCCCCATAGATTCATTAATCTTATTTTTTTAATTGATTTTATGTACCGGTAATATTGTAATTCCATCCATCCATCCATCCATTTTCTGTAGCCGCTTAATCCTCCACAGGGGGTCGCGGGGGAGCTGGTGCCTATCTCCAGCGGTCAAGGGGCGAGAGGCGGGGGACACCCTGGACAGGTCGCCAGTCCATCGCAGGGCCACACAGAGACGAACGAGACAAACAACCACACACCCACTCACACCTAAGGACAATTTACCAGCCCAATTAGCCTGACAGTCATGTCTTTGGACTGTGGGAGGAAACCGGAGTACCCGGAGAAAACCCACGCACGCACGGGGAGAACATGCAAACTCCACGCAGAGAGGCCGCAGAGCCGGGACGCGAACCCACGACCTCCTTGCTGCGAGGCAACAGTGCTAACCAACTGCGCCACCATGCAGCCCGTAATATTGTAATTTTCTGAGAAAATTTTACACTATCTGTAAGCCATAATCATCAAAATTGCAAGGAATAAAGGCTTAAAACTTTTCACTCTATGTGTAATGAAGCTAACCTGGCAAGCCATCCTATATCCAGTATATGTAAATATACCAGTATAATCTGGCCACAACCCATTGAAACGACTCATTCATATGGGCGGAATCAACAGTTGTCCTTCAAATCGTCTCCATATAGATAGCGCTAGGACCAATCAGAGCGACGACCAATGTGAGGTAATCAATTGGAGCCAGCTGGTAAATTTAACTTTTACTGTATCCTGTTGGATAGCAAATACATCCTTTTTCAAAATAAAGGACTTAAATGCCTCTATCTGTCTGAGTCTCAAAGAAAAGCCCAAATCTAAATCGTCCAAAGTTGGTGACAAAGCTGTTTGAGAAGAACTCCGTTCCTGAGCTGCCGCCATGTTGTTCAATTTCAAAGTCACAGTTCTGCCATTATTGGCTAATCCTGCCCACCAAACTGTTAGAACGTTGTGATTGGCCCACCAAATAGAGCGCTGTGATTGGTCAGGTACCAGACTGACTGCTATCATGGCCAGATCAAAGTTTGCAGAGAAAAACTGATGGTCTGGTTTACTAGGCTATAATAAATCTATATCTTATGAGTTTCTCTTTCTGAAATGAGTGACAAAAAATTGAATGTTTTCAGGATATTCTAATTTTTTAAAGATGTACCCATCCGTACCAACGTTTGACTGAATCCCTGTTGCTGTGTAGCAACTTTTTGTAGAAAATATGAAACAATTAAACCAGATTTAGACCTTCATCTACCTCATTCTTTTTTCTCTCATCATTTTCTGTCTTCAATTGGAAACAGTTAAACCAAGCCTCCATCATCAGTCCATCTCAGACCTCTCCCCTTCATGATAAACATTACTAAACGTCAGCCTCAGAAAAAAACAAAAGTTCATCAGTCAAGCTCAAGTTTGATCCGTTCTGTCGTTTTTGTTTCTCATGCAATAAAAACATACCATGACGTCGTTTTCATTTGGTTTTTATATGACGTTTAATTCATTTATCAAAAACTGAAGATCTCATTTTCTTTCTAAGGTCCTTCTGCCCTCCTTCTGTCACAACAACAAGATGAATCAATTTTCCTCCTAAATTCTCTCCCTCCATCCAAACGTTCCCTCGTTCAGAGTTGTATGCCACAATGATAAATCCTCTCAGGATGGCTGGAGACGGATCACTGTAACTCATGTCACACTGCAGTGTGGACAGAGTGATGTAAACCTGCTGGATCTACATGCAGAGGGATTGATCTCATCTCAGGCAGAGCTAAAAGTGTTCATATTGGTTCTGCAATTAGGAAAACACTGATCCAGTTCACCGTGACAATAATGATCTAAAAGATGCATGCATGCAAGTCTTGGACAAAACTTTCAAGCTTGAGGAAGATTTGTTTAAATGTTCATAAAAAACATTTTTCATAATTCATCACGTACTTCCCCTGGGACACGACATCGTCCAGATGTAATCTGTAAATATTTATTCAGCATTACTTTCTGTTTAGAATTCCACATCTGCAGAGAATCCTTGGAAGACAGAACATTCTTTTGTTCGTTTTATGATTAGAGGTTTGAATTATTTTATATTAGGCTAATAAACAAGACTTTTTTCAATTTTATAGTTGACTTCGATAGCTATTTTCTCAGATGTTGGCCTTTGCAAATCAAACGTTATATATGTTAGGCTCAAATGTAGATAAAATAAAAAATTTTGGTAATAAAAGATGAATCAGAGCTTTATACCCAATCTGTCTGCAATGTGGATTCAGATGAGGAGTTTAGAGGAAGAAGAAAAGGCCATGAGAAGGTTAGCAGGGATCCAAATAAAGGAAATGGCTAAATTTGACTATAGGTGCCAACAATAAATTACAGTCATCTTCAAAATGGATCATCTGGCGATGTTGCAATTTTGAGAGAGAGAAAGGACGTTTTTTAGTGCTTTCTTTTGTTCTTGGGCATCGGCTCATGATTTATATTTCAGATAACTGTTTATAGAGATACTCCAAAAGGCTTAATAACCAAATATGTGGACCATCCATCCATCCATCCATCTATTCGGGATAAGGTTCTGGTTGTCCATCCTTTTCATGTTGGGATCTTAGGTTTTTTATTACCTGCAGCTGGAAGAGAAAAGCCAGACAATAAGGTCTGTTTATTTAGCATAATAGCTCATTAATGGCTGAATATGTTTTAATGAAAATATATTGTAAAATATCATGAGATATACTTTTACAGCTGGAGTCAACCTGATTCAAGATGGCCGCCACAGCAAATAAACACTAGCAAATACAAAGGTAGCTCTAAGTCAGTCAGTTTAACAGATACACTGAGCTAATATTTGATGTGGTGGTAGTCATTCATAACAAACGCCTGAGAGCTAACAGATTGTGTGATATTGCATAAGGTCAATTATTTCTCAGTAAACTTTGAAATTTAAGACTCCTTTAATTATGTTGTTTTTTGGAAAAAATAACCAAAACAAATTCCACTTCATCCAGGAAGTTTTGATCATAATGTACAAAGTTTGAAACTTTTGTTGAATTTTCAGCAATTTGGTAACTTTTAGTAATCCATTCCAGAACTAAAACCAACTTATTAATGACTAAATACTTTGTCTTAAAGTCACACTTGGTGTAAAATAGATAATTTTCCAAAGCTATATACAGTATGTTTAAATGCAAATAGTTATTTATCAATGCCCTCATTCATTCATAGCTGAAAATAAACATTTACTTTGTCAATATTTATACAATTTGTGATTGATAGAGAGTCAATTTAATACATCTTGTTAAATAAATACGTGTAAAAGATATTCTGGCCATCTGCTCCTAAAATTAATATGACATTTAAAGTTTTAGTTTTTAGATGCCATATTGCAAATGTAATGCTGACAAATCAGAAAACACACTTATGACGGTGAACTTTCCCACTTAAATTCTAGTTGACCATATGAATCATTTGCAAAAAAAAGTAAATAAAAGAATCCTTCTCTGGCCCCTCTTCATCTTTTAAGCTTTTCACTTTTCTTCCCTTTTGTTTCTCTTCAGATGACTAAAGAAGAAAACTCCCTTAGTGAACCCAGAGGGGTGAGGGAGAGGACACGGTGTCTTGTAAAACATATGCACTTAATATTAGGGTCATAAAACCTGTAAAATTAAAAGCTATTTTGGAAAATAGAAAAAGAAATATTTATGTGTCTAGCTCTGCATAGAGGTTGTTTTATCGTGGGGCAGCGAGGGTCCTGTGGGGCACTGGTAACGACTGTCAACAGGCAGGGAAGGAGGGGGGTTAAGGCTGTAAGGTCTCACATGTTGAACCAGATGTCCACATGTGTGCCGTGTTTCCCTCATTTCAGTCAGGCAGAGTCTGACGCTGGATTTTAGAGAGGTCAGAAGGAACGGAGGTGGAGAAAGAAGCAAAGTTTGCTCAGATTGAACTGTGATGCTGATGCTAAACAAACAAATGAAAGCTACCGACACACAGAACGGCGATACCAATGACACGAAGGAAAATGAAAAGTGAAAAAACTGCTAAAACAATGTCAACCAAGTCAGATTGATTGAAAAGCTGCAAAAAGCTATTCTGATTGTGAGAATGTGCAGAGCCCTCATCTTAGCAGCCAGAAAACATCGTAAATCGTGCAGCGGTCTCTGTTTACATTCTGTTGACCTCTGTTTGCACTCAGGCCCTGGCTGGGCTCTCCGTATCCCCAGCTCCTCAGAATACAGACACATGGAGGCAAGTTCAGTTACACATGAAGCCAGGAGGAGCTACATTTTTCAATTCATTGTTTTACTATTATCTGGGGAGATTTTAAGGTCAAGTTGTTGACTAGAAATTGTCAGTCTTTTAAAACTCCAATTCATTTTGTTCACAATTTGGTCACCAACCCCTTCTAAAGTTGTTTCGCATTTCTAGGAATTTCTGACTCATGGAGTCTAAAATGAGATTTGTTCCAGAAGGGATCCAGATGTGTATGACAAGTGAGAAAATTTGTATTGCAGTTGTTAAAAAATAATTTTGTGACACAATAGAAAATCAGAAACCTCATAAAAGTTGTGGCTAATTGGTGTCTTCATGACAAATCCAGCATTGATTCTTGTTGAATATTTGGATGGATACAACAGTTAGCTGCATGTGTGGAAATGAACCTAATGGGATGTTTTCTTTATTTTTAGTTTAATTTTTAAAATGAGGTCATCAGAAAGTCCAAAAACAAAACAAACATTCGTACATTTTGATTTGACAGATTACTAGAATTTAGCAGGTTTTTCGTCCTCTCTGAGTAAAACTATCATGATCCTTAAAAACAGGATTCAAATTTAGCTGCTTGTTCAACAAGAAACAGAAAGAGGGAGCAGCAGAGAAGTTCGGGGAATGTAAGTTTATGTTTATTCATTTATTAGACACTCTTATCCAAAGCGATTTACATACAAATAACAATCACCTATCAGGCATGTTGTGATCTGTGGGGAAAACCGGAGTACCCGGAGGAAACCCATGCATGCACGGGGAGAACATGCTAACTCCATGCAGAGAGGCCGAAGCCGGGACTCGAAACCTGCAACCTTCTTGCTGCAAGGCAACTGTGCAAACAACTGCACCACCATACAGAAAGTATCAATGAAACAATAAAACAAAGAAGCAACTCTTAGAAACTTGACTATTACATGGTATTTAGGGAGCATGATGGCAAAAACGTCTAAACTGTTGGTGCTACAACAAATTGGTTTTCTGTCCCCTTTATGGTGTTTGGTTCCTTTTGAGAACCATCAACACCCAAAGTTTTGTTTTGCACTGATTTTTCAGCATCATGTTTGGTTGGATTTGTCTTGGTTTTGAGCCACTGTTACATTCATTATAACAATGTTATATTTTAACCTATTTTCTTATAGTTTTTGTAGGTGTAGAATATGGCAACAGTCCTGCTGTCAGATGGATTATTCAAAGATAAAATGGATTAAATAACTGTTTTCTTGGTTGACTGAAAATCAAGCAAATCAAGCTGATTAGCATGGTAAAAACAAAATAATAATAATAATTGATAAATCTCTTTTAGTTACAACGTTTTACAAAAAACATGCATGATCTGCTTCAGGTTTGAAGTTTATGTCTGTACAAACTCTGGTGAAACAAAAACTCAGATTACACACTCACGTTGACCCGTGTGGGTTCATTGATACGACACAGTAAGTGAACCGGCGTTTCATCACCACCTCAGGACTCTGGAAGAGCCTTGTGCTTTGACTTAATAAAACACACACAGCTCTTTCTCTTTCGGTGATTTTCAGGCACACACCAGTGTTCTTAACATACACCTCTGCACATCTCAGCACCACCAAAATGCACTAAAAATTTATGACCTTAACATTCCTGCAGGGTCAAGCAATTCATCAAATCCTGCACATTCTGGTTTCAATTACACAGCCGATTGTGGGGAGCGGTTATTTTAGCAGGTTCATTTGGCCCAGTGGGGAAGTTGACTCATTTTTGCTTGACATCACATCCCTTGAACGCAACTGGGCATTAGATCCTGGACAGACGCTCATCTCCCCAGATTGTACAGATGGCAGGAGGGAATTTGTGAGGCCGCTGCTGTGGGTGTCATCATGCAACTGTCTGCTGCAATTTCTGTCCCCCTTTAGTCTTTCCCATCATCGCTTTTCCAGCAGCATCATTCCGGGTTCTTCTTTTTTCTACCTCTTTCATCTATCTAACACTTTTCCTCTCACTTTACAATTCTGCAAGTTTCTTTTTGGAAAACCTTTCTATTCTTTTTTCCCCCATATCACACTTATTTTCTGACTTTCCTGATTTCTTGGTTCGTTCCTCTGCCTCACACCCTCTCCCTACATCTCCCTTCTCTCTCGGTGGTGGAGTGGTGATAAATCCCTGTTTTATTGCTGGAGAATTCTTCTCTCCCTGCAGGGCTGACAGCTCCCCACGTTCTAAGACACTGCAAGGACCAAACCCAATCCTCCCTCCCTGCATCACTCCATCTCTGCCTCCATCTGGCCCTGATTACTGAGAGAGAGGAAGAAGGGTGGTGCGAGCTGAGAGGGGAGGATGTTAGAGGAAGGCATCACAACATTTCACCGCAGGAGAGGGAGAAAAGAAACGAGATGAAGGGAGTGGACAATGCACAACATGTTGGTACGGATAAAAAGTCGAGAACTAGTAGGAACAAGGAACACGAGATAGTCTTATCAAGGGAAAAAATTAAAAAGCAGTTGTGGAATTTCAAGAAAACCTTGTGGTTTAAGAAGAAATTCCTTTTTTCTGTTTTAAAAAAGATCAGATCAAGACACTGAGCATATTTATGTCTGTATATGTAAAAAATTTGATTTATTTCCACACGGATTAGTTTAGAAAGTGACATCACTGTGAAACGACACTTAAACCAATCAAATTTAGATTTTTATCAGATGAAGATACGAATAAATGAGACATAAAAAAGAGAAACATGCAGAAAATAAAAACAGCAGGTGAAGACAACAAGTGTTTTATTGCTCAGATAATAAACTGTAGAAAATCATATTGCTGGAATCTGGTTTGCTAATAACACATTAAATGTTTATTGACTTTAAAAAAGCATCTTTATCCAGTTATTTCCATTGTTTTTTGAATCTACGTATGTACTCATAATGTCTGGATGCATATTTTGGGGTTTCAGTAGAACAGCTGAGCCTGTGGATGTAATTGAGAAGTGATAATGACCATCATTTGGGTGGAAAGAGGCTAAACGGAGAGGAGAGCTGAGGAGGCTGTGAGCGCGTTTGCATGTGTGATCCTGGCAGGCGGACGGCGCTGCAGCAGGTGCCAGAGGAGAGTGTAATAAACACAACTGCTTTGGACAATCTGGCCTCTCACATCAAATAAACGTGTTTTTGGCGATGTCCACTTCAGCTGTTCACACGATCAACACTCAGCGGGCTCTGAGGACAAGAAAAGTAATTAATTTTACAAGTTGTTTGTTTTTCTTTTTACAGTAAAGCAGGACAAAAAAGTCTTAGTTTTATTCTGTTTGTGTTTAGTGGAGAGTTGTGTTTTAAAGATGTGTTTTGGTTTATTAAAGGTGCAAAATGCTGAATTCACAGTAGTCAATACATTTTAGACACCTGATTATGCTATAAAATTTGGGAGCAAAATCTGGAAAATAACAATTTTGATCACACATTTGACACATTTTTAGATTTTTGAACAACAATTGTGGTGCAGCTCAGTTGAGCATTCTGAGAGAATAAAATAAGAAAACCAGAGTTCATCTTTTGCTGCTGCATTGTTGGTTTATTTATTTCCAATCTCAGCTAAATGCAGACCTCTATTTGACATCTAAAACTAGATTTAATGGTCACTTTGGGTCTTATTTAGCCTGATTTAGCAGCTCAGAAATGCTCGATTGGGGCTCACATACACTCAAAAAATCTTAGGGTTAAGTTTATTATGTTCATTATATGATCATATTTAAGTTATTTTGTGCATAAATAAAACATTTTTTTCTTCTGACCTTGACACACTTTGACTGTTGAATGGATTCATTCTCAGAAGTGTCACCAGGTTTTGTGAATCTTTATCTGTTTTCCATAACAAGTCATGGTTTGAAGAAGAAAATCCTTATTTATTTATGTCTAAACAAAAGAACCACTATATATTATTGTAGGAGCAGCTAATAGGGACTTTAAATACAGTTCTTCTGCACTAGTGCTTGTCTCTGGATCACATCATGCAAAGATTTTAAGCTTTTTTGTCAGCCAGTCAGAATGAAGCATTGTTTTAACACTTTAAAAGGATTTTTATTTTATTTACATCTCATGTCTAAATGATGCCTGACTAGCGAGCTAGCTGCTAGCACAAACTCAGTCAGACTAAACCAACCTAAAGATGGCAGGTCAAGACTTTAGCAACTGTCATCTATAAGTAAGAAAGTAAAATAGGATTAACAAAGATTTCTCTGACTGTCAGACATGAAACAATGTGACATTTTAGTCATAAAATGAGGCTCAAAACCATAAGTTTTTGCACCATAAAGAACAAAATAGGGATGCAGTTACTTGCTCCACTGGGTGTCCACATTCCTTACAGAAAAAACACATGAACCATGTTAAATTAACATGTGAAATATATATATTGCACATAAAAAAGGGGAGGTTCTGGAATGTTTTCAACATGTTGGTGAGATTGTGATCATAAACTATGAACAAAATATTAATTGTGTTACATTTTAAAGATCTCAGGTTGATGAGACTTGTTATTTATTCACAGTTTTATATATTTTTCATTAAAAAAGTAAGGATCTTTACAAATTAAGTTACATTTTTTTGTCTCAATCAGCAAAAATGTATAAGACACATGAATATTCTTAATTTTTCCTCCCTTATAGGAGCACTTCCATAAAAAACACTGAAGTAAATCCAAACTAATCTTGTTGACTAAGCTTTAGATTATGATTCACACCTCGCTTGCTCTCCTGCACCTCCACCAAAATAATCAGGATAATTTCTATTCATTATTACACCTCCATTTATCTGTGAGACGAGATGTGGGGAGGACGGGGTATAACTCTGAGGAATAACAATACCATTAAAAAGCTGGCGCGGCAAATATCAATCATTGTTGCCGTTAATGTCCCTCCAGCCTATTCAGATGGCCTCTCCTCTTTTCCTAATGTCCACCCATCTGTGTGTGAGTGTGTGTGTGTGTGTGTGTGTGTGTGTGTGTGTGTGTGTGTGTGTGTGTGTGTGTGTGGCTGTTACATTCAAAGCCCTTTAATCAACAATTGCTGCATCTGGGCCGGATAATGAATGGCATTGTTTATAACCCGACTTCTGTACTGTGTGCTGATAAATGCATATGTGCCTAATGCCATCATCTGAAAAAGAAATGAGATTGTGCTTTATTTTAATATCAAGGGGAGACTGTGTTAATATAATTTTCTTGGTAAAGTTGTTACGACGACGGCGACCGTGATGATGTTCCATTTTGTCAACCAGATGAAGGATTAAACTGCAGCCATAAAACTGAGAAGATGCAAAGGAAGATATGAAGTAATTGCTTTTTGATTCATGACTCGTGACAACAAGACAGATAAGCATTAAAAACAGAGACATTCAAGTGAGACAGAAATTCATTTTATACAACAAAAACAAAAGTTAGAAGCGTTGTGACAATTATTCAGACAAAACACATTTCTCTGAAGCTGATAAAGTAATTATTTCATCACAGGTTTAGTTTTTTATTAGTATTTTTGACAAGTACAGAAAAAAGTACAGTGCCTTTAACCTTTAAAAATGAAAGGTTTAAAATGAAATGCTTAAATATGCAGAGAATAAATGACAACATGTTAACATTGTTGACTAAATGCAGTAAAAATAAATTTCTGCACAGCCTGCACTCATCCAATCTAAATAAATAGAAAATATAATATAAATGCAAGCTTTTTACACATTTATAATGAGGGGAAATCCTTTATAATTCAGAAAGATATCCTTCATGACATTATATATCATGTACAGAAGATACACTGAATTACAGGAAGAAGAGAATTTTTACACAAGAGAAAAACCTACAGACAGTTTTCTTGTTGTATTTCCTTTTTGGCGCCATCCCAGTGTTGCACTGGAATAGCAGTGATGTTATAACCCCACATGTTACCACGGTGGAATACAGACACAGAACAGCTCGTCAAGCCTTCGACTGTTTCCCAGCAGCTTAAACTGTAAAATGACAGCTATAGGGAACCCCTCCACCCCCCCCCNCAGCTTCAGACTGGGTATAGACCAGCTTCAGACTGGGTATAGACTAGCTTCAGACTGGGTGTAGACTAGCTTCAGACTGGGTATAGACCAGCTTCAGACTGGGTATAGACCAGCTTCAGACTGGGTATAGACTAGCTTCAGACTGGGTATAGACTAGCTTCAGACTGGGTATAGACTAGCTTCAGACTGGGTATAGACCAGCTTCAGACTGGGTATAGACTAGCTTCAGACTGGGTATAGACTAGCTTCAGACTGGGTATAGACTAGCTTCAGACTGGGTATAGACTAGCTTCAGACTGGGTGTAGACTAGCTTCAGACTGGGTATAGACTAGCTTCAGACTGGGTATAGACCAGCTTCAGACTGGGTATAGACTAGCTTCAGACTGGGTATAGACCAGCTTCAGACTGGGTATAGACCAGCTTCAGACTGGGTATAGACTAGCTTCAGACTGGGT
>SSNR01000154.1:796204-861045 GCA_006937965.1 Callopanchax toddi
CCACAGCCCTCCACCTCCTCCTCCATCAGACAGGATTATTGATAAAGACAGCCTTGCAGGGTTGACACTGATAACTGCTCTAAAACCATTCCAAAAGTGATTTGCCTGCCATTCTAGCTGCTGCTGGGCTCTCTATGATGCAAACGTGTTCAGGAAGTCAACGAGACTGCTAAAACTCAAAAACGTGGACCTGAAAGGCTACAAAAAGGAGCGAAACATTAAATGAAACTAATCTTCAAATTACTAAAGTTTGAACTCAGATTTTGCAACTTCCTCCTCCTCATGATCAACTCTTTTTGCTCCTGGCTGCAAAATTTTGCACCGTTTTAAAACAAACAAGAGCTGATTCATATTTTAGCCAAGAACCCGGTTCATTTGAATACATTTATAATCAATGGAAAGTCCTGAGAACCATGCCCAGCAAGTAATCTTTTCATATTCATCAGAATCAAAGTTAACTGGGATGGTTAATTAATGCATTTAGTTCAAGGAAGATCAGCAAGATTTTAAGAATCTGAGTTGTCATTTAGATTTTTTTTCTTCTCATCTATGAAATGTTTCATGATGGCTTTAATTTAAAGCATTTAAACTCTGACATGAGATGAAGATGCTGTCCTCGCTCCATCTTCTGCTCCTGCATCCCCTCCACTCCTCCCTCCGCCTGAATGAAAGCGCCAGCTGGGGTCGGCTGCCTGATGCTGGGCCCTGCTAGGTGGCATTGACAGCTGAATTATCCCAGAGGCTGCGGCGGCTGATTATCAGCGGCGAAGTCATCAGCCTCCCCTCCCGCCACCAATCCGCTATCTCTCTACCCCCACCCCCACCCTGTCCTCCTTCTCGTCCCCCCTGTCACCCCTCGTCAAGGGAGCGACGCCTCCTCCGAGCCCCCTGTCCTGGTCCTCCTGACAGGTAATCTCAACAATAGCATTACTGGTGTCATAAACAAGTGGCCAACCTCAAGCCTGGGCAATAACAAAGACTCTATAATCCACCATGCATAGGCTGTATAATCCAACAGGTACCATGTAATAACAGAGGATGATGCAGATTGAAGAATTTCACCTCATAAAATAAAGAAATCATCTTTATTGGGCTGGAAAATATTTAAGTTCTGTCAAATTTGTCTAATAATGTCATTTTTTATTAAAATATTAATAATTATGTGCATGTTGGTTTTGCACATACCTGCGTATAAATAGCACCAAATATTTGAAATGATGTAACATTAAAGAAAACATTACATTATTTTATTATATTTATAAAAACAAACAGAAATTTTGATTATTTCCAACATTTTTTTAAAAACATTTTGCCGTCACATTGAAATAGTAATAATAAAAAATGTAATAAAACGCGTTTATTTGTCTTATTTCTTTTCTTCTTTGTGATTTGAAGTTCGGGCCAGCTCTCTCCTCCCCAAGCAAAGCAAACAAGGCGTCTGTGGCCCGGAGCGCTAAAATAATTTGAGGCTCCCTGATGAGGAGAGCTGAGCAGCAATTAACACGTGTCAGAGTCGACATCATCAGGTGCCACTCTCGTTTTCTCTCCAATGGCTTTTCGGGTTTTTTTCCCTACCGTTTTCTGTTTATTCCAACCCGAAGGCGACGGAGAATAAAACGAAAAAGAAAAAAACGGTTTTCTTCTTGTATTTAACGACCACAGCCATCAATGTCCCCGCGTTGTCGCCGCGTGTTTTATTCGTTTCCGTTACTTGCACCGATTTTTTTTTCTTCCTGTTCTCAGCAGCGGCCGATAGAGCAGACAGGCCGGTTAACGGAGCAGGAGCGATGCTCCGAGCGGAAGCGCAGCTCATAAAGAGCCAGGCTTTTAAAATAAATCCAGACAGGTTCAACGATTATTACGAGTCCAATCAACCGGTTTAGATAAATAAACATCTGTAAAATTATTTTAACAGGTGCAAAATTCTGATTCTAAAGTCATAGAATTGTTTTTCTCCACTTAATTTATTTATTATGCTTGAAAAACACATTTTTCTCATAAAACTGATTTTTTTAGGTGACTTAAAAAATGTGTTTGAACATATTAAAATAAACATTTTTTCATTTAATTTTTGAAAATACATCAAAAACGAAACATTTATTTGAGCAAATACTAAAATAAAGCACATTTTACTCAAAATGTTTGCATTAGTTCCCCAGTTAAAGCTGTCATTTCTGTGTGTTAGTAAATACATTTCATTAAGTCATAAATAAGGTTATTATAGGTATATAATTACAGGTTACACCCACCAATCACTTAAAATATTTAATTCCAAATGAATATCAAACATGCTTTAATGCAAACAAACTAAAAAAAAACCCTCTACATTTAACTGAATTTTAAAATCATGTTTAAAAAACATCTCCAGCTTTTTTATTTGAGATCCACAGATAAATAAAACACTTTTAACGCAGCAGCTTCATCGCTCAGATTATATGTTAACCAGTTTGCTTTTGTCTGTGCCCTCATGGATGCAGGGTGAAGCAAAAGAAAGGGGAAAAAAGGAGGAGGAGGTGTTTTTTGTTGCCATTCTTCTGACCTGAGCCGCTCATCTTCCTCAGAGCTCAGCGGGAGCTCGGCCAGCGCCTGCCTCGCCTACCCAGGCTCCTTTTGGTGTGTGCATATCATTAGCATACATTTCTCCCGAGCTGATGAGGCCTCGCTCTCATTAAAGGCTCGTCTCTCCAAAATCCCTCCCAGAATCCTGCTGGTTCTCGCCGCCATGAGTCCGTGCCTGTGGTGGAGGCGGTGGTGGCGGCATGCTGTTGTTCCAAAAGTCAACCAGAACAGGGTGAGAAGATGAGGGGAGGGGAGGACAAACAGGAGGAAGGATAAGGGATGTATAGGAAGAAAAGAGCAACAGTGTTCCTGCAGAGAAAACAAAAGAGAAAGCAAAGGAGAGGTGGAAAAAAATCACAGTGAGGCGATAGAGAGGATAAATGAGTCCTCTGTGAGCGGTAAAGCCCTCTCAGCCTCAGTCTCTCGCTCCTCCTGACTCTTGAACCAGGCTCCATTTTGTGTTAAGCAGCTCCCTCTCATGACAGATCTCTGCTAGGGTCAGGGGTCAAAGTTGAGGACAGGGTCAGCTGTAACGCAACTTGTAAGAGAACTCTGCAAACTCTCCTGCACGCCACCCCCCCGCCCACAAATAACTCCTCCATGACTCCATCCCCCTCGGCCAGCGACTCCTTGAGCTGCAGGCTGATGCTGCATCTTTAAAGCAAAACCAGGAGCTTTTTGTCAACAAAGAGCGAAAAAGGCAAGAGGGGCGTGCTGCTGCAGATCCACAACGTCCACTCTGATTAATAAATAGAGATGTGAGGCCGAAACTCTGTTTATGAAACTCCGAGGACAGATTTTTACAACCGTGAAAAGTTATGACACTGACAACTGCTCCAGTGACTGTGAGGTAAACAGAAGAGAAGCAGCATTCAGAGGTTAGCCTGTTTCCATTTTCCATAGCAGCTCTTATCTAAGAGCATCACAAAGGAAAAACAGTTTTACTCATTTGTGTTGGAGCATCCTTCAGTGTAAATAATTAAAACCTTTACTTCCAATAGAAGGAATTTAGATTTTAAACATTTATTTGCATTTTTAAGACTTTTTGTGGACATGGATTAGCATAAAACATGACAAAACTCACACCTTTCTCCAGTAAGTTTATTTAAACGCAAATTTAGTGATGTAACATAAATTATACTTCCAAAAACAGAACGAAATACTTAAAATTGACTAATTTGTGAAGTGATCAAGAAATATCTATATAGAGATCTTTTGATTTCTACATGAAAATAAAAACAACATGTGCTGGTTGGATGCTTGTCTCTTCAGGCAAATCATTTAATAACTTCATATTATTTCGATAGTTAAGTAAGCAATGGGTACAAAAAGTCTCAGGATAAGTAAATATTGATAACTTTTCATGGTAATACTATATAATAACTATTGTTTATATATATATGACCAGTTGATTCGATTTGTTGTTGTTATTGTTGTTTTTTCTCAGTGATCATACTCTTTATTCTGCCATTACTTAACGTAAAATTCAGCCATTTATAAGCACCAGATTCATACATGCTGCTAATTCAACCCCTTACTTCATACCTGTTTGGCAGTCACACAGAAGGTTCATGTTTGGAGTCCACTGTGGCTCAGGAATGTGTTTTTACTCGTTTTTGGATGAGAACTCTAGTTTCCTTTAAAAGTGAACGTTCATAAACAAAGAGCAGCTCAGGGACGAGTCACTGAAGACAAAAACATGATGCACCAGAGAAATTTATAGACGCTGCGTACGTCTGCAGCGCTCACATACACACTGAATCACATAGTGCAGAACTATGCAGACGAACCACATCAGTCAAACCTCCACACCACTAAACACAAGTGGAGGCCGAAAAACAGAGAGACCGAGCCAGAGGGAAAAAATGATGAAGTCGGACTTGAACATCAAACAATAAACAGTCCATTAAGTCTGTGGGTGGAAGGGTTTCGAGGTGGGGGGGTGATATTGGGGAGGTGGGGGGAGGGAGATGATGGGAGTTTATTTAAAGCACGGTGACCCCGTGGCTGAAGGCTGCCTCTGTACAGGGATGAATAAAACTTTAATGGCTCATAAAACACAGCGACCCCTTCGCCTAGCTCAGATTCACAGAGTTTATTCCTGTCGAATCGACCAATCAGACGGCTTCTAACTCAGAGAAAGGGCTCAAATGAAAAGTTCAAGAAGTACTTTGGCATTTTAAAAGAAACGCTCATAGATTGTTTTAAGATATCCTAGATCTGAACATTTAGAACTATGCGCTAAAAGTCACATTTCATTAAAAAATAAGCAGTCATAATAATATTTAATTTAGAACTGTCCACTTTGATGATGACAAACCTGGTAATCTCTCTTTAAAAACAGTAATACTTTTATTTTGATGACCTGATTTTGGCATCAGCACTGTTGCCTCGCAGCAAGGAGGTCATGGGTTCGCGTCCCGGCTCTGCAGCCTCTCTGCGTGGAGTTTGCATGTTCTCCCCGTGCATGCGTGGGTTTCCTCCGGGTACTCCGGTTTCCTCCCACAGTCCAAAGACATGACTGTCAGGCTAATTGGGCTGGTAAATTGTCCTTAGGTGTGAGTGGGTGTGTGGTTGTTTGTCTCGTTCGTCTCTGTGTGGCCCTGCGATGGACTGGCGACCCGTCCAGGGTGTCCCCCGCCTCTCGCCCCTTGACCGCTGGAGATAGGCACCAGCTGCCCCGCGACCCTCTGTGGAGGAATAAGCGGCTACAGACAATGGATGGATGGATGGATGGATTTTGGCATCAAGCTGAAGAAAGATAATTCAATGGCTACATGATGAGTTACATAATAAAAATACATTGATATTTTGCAGCCACCATTATGCAAGACATTATGTTGATGTGACCCTTTCAGGACTAAATTCCTACTAAAACCATCAATTAATGTATGTGATTAACCACAGTGATCACTTACAGACGGTCAGAGAACTTCTGAGAACTCCCAGAATGACAGTGCTGGGTTTTGATGTCATACTTTGACATTTGTTTAGTATTTTGCTCATTAAGTTTTGGATTTATGTTTATTCTGACTCATGTCTAATCTATTATGTTTAGCATGACACAGCTGCTCTTCATCTGCTCATCAGCTCACCTGTTTTTAATCCAGTAATCATCCCTTTCTGTATAAATAAGCCGGTGTTTGTCAGATTGTCTCCTGAGCTCAGCGCCTCCCTTTGTGCTCCTGTGTTTTTGAGTTAGATTTTTGCTCTCAGTCTTTTATATTATTATCAAACATCACTTACTTTTATCTCTCTGAATCTGTGATGCGTTCTCTTTTATTTTAACACACATTTCATTTCTAAAACTTACAAATATCTAATTTGATTTCTAAATGAGAAGTCTGCTTTTAAAAAAAGGAGGAAAATAAAGTTTTTCACCTAGATTCTCATTTTTATTAAACAATAAATCAAAAGGGCTGCATGGTGGCGCAGTTGGTTAGCACTGTTGCCTCGCAGCAAGGAGGTCGTGGGTTCGCGTCCCGGCTCTGCGGCCTCTCTGCGTGGAGTTTGCATGTTCTCCCCGTGCGTGCGTGGGTTTCCTCCGGGTACTCCAGTTTCCTCCCACAGTCCAAAGACATGACTGTCAGGCTAATTGGGCTGGTAAATTGTCCTTAGGTGTGAGTGGGTGTGTGGTTGTTTGTCTCGTTCGTCTCTGTGTGGCCCTGCGATGGACTGGCGACCCGTCCAGGGTGTCCCCCGCCTCTCGCCCCTTGACCGCTGGAGATAGGCACCAGCTGCCCCGCGACCCTCTGTGGAGGAATAAGCGGCTACAGAAAATGGATGGATGGATGGAATAAATCAAAAGATTTCAAGTTTGATGAATTAATTAGATTTCCTGCTGCAACAGGAAAAGCAGAAAATGGGTGAAAACTTTTTTTCTGTTCTTACTTTGCAAAAAAAAGTGGTTGCACTTTTGCAAGAAACAGGTGCAACCCCTTGTTTATTTTTGCATAAAAATGTATTTTCTGCTGCTTCTAAACATTACATAATGTTTTTTTCTAATTGTCTCTGAATAATTATATTTCCATTTTTTATCCCATTGAGGACATTTTTACTTCGTGTTCAACTCACCCTTTTCCTTGAGGCTGCCATTTTTTACAGCGTAATGATGGCTCTCCTGCTCAAGGACACTTTGACACGGACACTGGGGATTGAACCACTGACCTTCTGATCTTTTCTTGCTGATCCACAGCTGCCCCTTCAAGTAAAGAAGTCTGAACTTTTATATTGTTCTTTTTGGGAATTTATTTAATCAAAAACGAAACAACCAACTGACTAAAACCCATCTATCAAAGAGACGTGCAATTTAAAGCTCACTAAAACGGCATTAGTCTCAAAAACATCCAAAGGTGAAACTTCTGAGCAGAGAAGAAGCTGAGATCTGATGGGAAATGGTGAAGTTATGGCAAAGAAGAAAAAGTGTGCAGGGTGAGAAATTATAAAGGGAAAATTGAGACTACAGTGCTATTACTTGCACACACACACACACACACACACACACACACACACACACTGCTTCTCAGCCATTTTAGCACTCGGCTGCAAAGATACAAAATATCACTAGGTTAGATCTAACCCACGGGAGCTGTACTTTTTGCCAAGCACCATTTGCTTCACCGGAGACAAGTTTGTGATAATTTGAAGCTGAGGTGCTGATCCATGCTGCTGCCACCCTGCTGCATTCTTCAAACTTCATGCTGCCAGTCTCTGCTCGCTCATTTCAATATATCTGTCCAACCTGTCTGTGTTGGTGTTTAAGTTTTGTCATTTGCATTTGTTAAATTTTCCTAATACTACAGGTGGTACTCAGCTCTGATTAAATGATTCTGTTTTGATGAGAAATAAAAAGGAAAGTCAAATAAAGTAGAGATCTAAAAATAAATCACTGCAAGACTGGAAAAAAAGCAGACATGCTTTCATTGTATCAGGCAAAATAACCCTCCCAAAAAAAACACACGGTGTGTTTTTACATTTTGTGTGTTGCAGTCCGTGACCCCCCCCCCCCTCCGTGGCTCTCTGAGTGTCGTTTTCAGGTCATGAGACTGTAAATATACAAAGTTAGACCCCAGAGTCGTAAATCAGAGTGAGCAGCCTGAACTCCCTCAGATAACATGAGACACGACATGATCTGCCTGCTGGAATAAATAACGCCACATATTTTACATTGAGATGTTAATAAAAAGCATGTACATGCAACTGGTGCTGCTGATAGCTGCACAATTAAAGTCCACAATAAAACTATGTTGAATAAATGGCAGGAAAACAATAAAATAATTAAAAATAACTACTACTGGTCATGTTAATATTCATGTTAAAGTAAAAACAATGGAGGAAAATTCAAAACAAAAAATTAAATGCACTTATGTGTAATGGAAGCTGAAAATTTCACATTTAATAGGATAAATTAAAGATAAAAATCTTAAAATTAAAGCTTTAAGAACTAAAAAAACATATTTTGTGAGAAATTCTGTCTAAAACAAAGTCCCTGTTAGAAAACAATATAGATTTACACAAAAAAACACATTTTATTAAATATTAGGATTTTTACTGCTTTGGCACATCTCAAATTTTAATGTCAGAATCTTCATTCTGAAGCATTTGTTGCAACTTAATATTTGCTGCAAAACAAAAGGCTTTGAATTGTCAGATTTACCAGAAAGTGATCTGAATAAACTCTGTAACTAATTCAAATCAGCCAGGTTCTGGATTCATTTTAACACTAGAAACTCAATACAGACCATTCGTTTTGTAGAAAATAAAAATACAGAACGGATTTATTACAATTAATAACAAAGTTATTTACAGTTTGTTTTGCTAACAAAAACATGCAGCTTTTAATACAAATTAACTCATTTAGTTTAACATTTTTGTAAGTTTTTTTTGGGGGGAAATGACTTATTTGTAGTGTTAAGTATGTCATCCTGGTGTAGAAACAGTGATTTGTGAAAGTAAGTGGGAAAAAATTGGATTAATTCAAAGTTATAAGTATAATTCTGATTAACTAAAATGAATAAAAGCATATCTTTATGCTTTTGTTTTGCATCAAACTTGGATTTTTGAATTCCTATAAAGTCTGGTTGATCTCAGTAACTTAAAATGTTCAGTTTTTACATGGTGAGAATGCCTTTTGGAGGTTTTTGAGATAATAAACCACATCAAACAACACAATATGACATTGACTGCTTATTTTTGAAACACTAATCTAAGCTGGTTTGTCCATCGCTGAGCATTAATGCATCATAACTTGTTAACTAAAGTGATTTGACTTCTGCAGCTGCAAATTCTGTTGATGTGATGCGTTCTATTAGTCTCAAAGCATCAAAATAAATGAATATATTCCATATGATGCATGATCTACGGTGCATCTTCATTATAAATTAAATGAGCAAGACAGTCCTGCATGATTAATGAGTCTATTTGAGCTCATTAACATGTCTCTGTGATGAAGGAACAAAGCTGAACTCCTGAGACTGATCAGATTTTTAATGCTTCAGATAAAAAAATGATGCTTTTTAAAGCTGCCTGATTCTGATTTTAAGCATTTCATCTGTGGACATTTCCACAAACAAAACCAATACATTCATCATCCATCACACACACAAAAATGTTCAAAAGTAAAAGCATACCTGCCAAAACCTGTCACTAAATCCAGGTGTCAAGTATTGTAAAGATAACCGTTAAGTTTTAAACATACCTTTTAAAATTCACACTTCTTTCATTCTCACGCTTTTCAAAGACGTTTTATGATCTTGAAGGTATTCCTGCTTTGCTTCCAGGCAATCAGCCTCTTAAAAAATACTTTCTTCCTTCTTGTAAAAGACAGGCCATTATATTTTCCTTTCTCCAAGGCAGAAAAAATTAAGAGGCTATGCTCTGTCATAATCATCAGCAGAAAGGATGGACTGGATTCACAGACTGCATCTGAGTGATCAGGAGCAAGAATAATAGAATAGCCTCTGTTAATGTTATGAAGCAAAATGTAAAATATTTTTTTTACTGATCACTTATTAGGGAAAATGAAACCAAATTTGTTTAAATATGATCATTATGAGATCATTATCTTATCGTTTTTATTCAATCTGAAAGAATAAACATCACCAGTCAGGATAAATCTAAATAAAACTGAGATTAGAGTCTTGATTTAGAGGTTTAGAGGATGGATGTCTATTGTGAACTTCCTCTGTAAGAAACCAGAAAGCTTCCACAAAAGTCTGCAACGCCTGAAGAAAAAAAAAACAACTTGTATCCAATAACTTTTGCAAAAACAAGACATGGTTTAATTGTTTTCATGACTGTAATGACTGTTTGTCAGAGAAGTCACTGTAAAATAACAACCCAAATAAAAAAGTTTTCATTAATCAAACAAAATATGATCAATCATAAAGATTCCACTGGTTTAAGATGAAAGTGTAAACGTCTGGCACGTCCAACAGCCTAACGCTTGAGACGATTACGTATCAAAAACCAGACCCTAAAGTCCTGAAATCAGTGGACAGTTAAGTTGAACTGCATAACATTTTCATGGTTCCATCTGTGATCTCTGAGGCGGTAAATGTTTTTCCAGGCATTAACGCATCATCAAAGTGTCTGAAACCCAAGAGGGTTTGATCCTCCAGCTCTCTGGAGGGTTCGCAGACACAAAGCCCACAATTATCTCTCTGTTACGTCGAGTGCGCTTGAGCCAAAAATTGCTCGACTTGGATTGTTCAGTGCTATCAAGTTCTCATGTGAAAATGCAAGAGCATGACATCACTACATCATTACCACACACATGCACATAAACGTGCACGCTGACACACTAATCCTTGGTCCTAATATGAAGTCCACACAGACTTTTAATCTGACTACTTCACAGGTTTTTGCTGTTGAGTTAAAGCATAGGAGGAAGTGACACAACACTTAAAATATAATGTTGTTAATAAAATTACAGAAAGCTACTCCAATTCATTTATCTTACAATTAAAATTTTTGGTATAATGTTGATAAATAACTGGTTTGTGTTTGTCAGATAAATGAAGATTTACACTGTAAAAAATTACTTCAGTTGGTAACAAATAACTGAATTAAGTTCATCCATATTCAAATATTACATTTGGTACAAAGTTGCAGGAAAATTTTGAACCTGTCTCGAACTCTTCTAAATTTATCTTCAGTGAGTCAAAAAATGCAAGAAATGTAAGAAAACTTTATTAGAGGTTGAGAACCTAATTGCAAATAAAATGAGAATAAATTGCAAACAAATTGAGACATAATACATTTTTAACTACATTGCATCAAAAAAATTTGTACAACTTTCGCAATATGTTTGCAATTATGTCACATAACATGACTGTACACTATATAAACGTCATTTAATGGTGATTCTAATTGAAAGCTTAGACTTTCTAACCACTTTGAGCCTTCAATAAGTCACCAATATTCACAGCACAGTGAGATTTAAAATGCAAATAAAACTGCACATAATTATAGTGAATTGAATTAAAAAGAAGTTGCAAGAAATGCAGACTTTAAACAAACATTTTGAAAAGTCTTTTGTTGTTTTTGAGCTTGTTTTGAGGTCATGTAAAAAATAAAAAAATGCTGTATTTGTTTAAAAATTGTGAAAAACGTGTCCAAATTTTTAAACCAAAACAAGACAGACAAGATAACTTATACATTACTGTATTCATGCAACATGATTTTTGGCATACTTTGTAGAAATGTTGAGCTTTAACATTTTCTTTTTCTTTGCAGTTGCACAATAACATTTAATAAAAATGCCCTAATTTAGCTTGAAACTGAAGAAAGAAAACCTAGTAAACCCTTCAAATCTTCTCTGAAGCTTTTAATGAAGTGCAAAGCCTTTATTATTACACTTTAAAACTATAATTAAGATTCTTTGTTTTTTTCCGACATACCCGTTTTAGTGTGTGTCTCACCTATTGGCCTGCTGTTACAAGTGTCAGCTACATTCATGCGTTTACATGCTCCAATGCAATTAGCAGCGCTGTCACACAGGTGAAGACAGAAGAGAGCTGGAGAGGCGAGAACGAGCCGGAGATGAAGAATTAAACCAAGTCATCAGATCAAGACAAAGACTCGCTGCAGTTGTAATAAAAAAAAAAAGAAGTCCTGAAAACTGTTGCTTTGTTTAGTGAAATCAGGAGAAATAATTAATCAGGGTATTTTTTTACAATTTAATCCTACTTTCTTCTTAATGTTTTCATTTAGCACCACGGAGACTATTTGAGGAATAAAACAGCATTTTTAAAAATTTTCTGAACGGCAGCCTATATTTTCCTACAGCTCAACACTATCACCGGGTGTGCGATTAAATTTAACATAACACTGATATGACCTTGTGTAAAAATAAACAGGAAGCTGAGCCAATGTTGTATCAAAGCATAATTCAGATTTAGAGAGGTCATTATTTTATCTCTTTTCATCTTAGTGCTGACACTTCCCCTACTTTTTAACTGCCACCATCCACCGCAGTGTAATAACACACACGTTCATAAAAAGAGCTCCTAGTGATAAATTACTATGCAAATGCAAATATCACAGAAAACTACAGCGTGAACTTTAATACCGTTAATGTTTCCTGTCTTTGGAATCACGTTTTAAAAGGGAGCCCCACTTTTGACCCCTGCAGTTTTTACCATTTAAAACAATGTAACGCTTTATTAGATGGTTGTTTTTAGGTGTAGGGTTGATATCATGGCACTGTTTGAGACAAATTTAAGTCCAAATTTTGTCCTCGTCAGTGTAAGTGTCCTTTTTAAGTCCAAACTTTAAGCAAAGTCAACGACAATCCATGTTCAGTCATGTGGGATCTAATTTTTCTTTGTCATGTGAGACTGATCTTTTGTTGATGATAGCAGCTAAAGTAGAGATTAGAAGACAAGATACTCCTCATTTGTTTGTTTTCTTTTAAACAGACAGTTTTTACAGTTTAAACCTATAAAATGTAAAATAATTGTCTATTTTTTATTCATTTATTTTGGCAGTAGCGACTTAAGATTATGATATTCCTAAAACACCACAATTAAGGTGTTTACTTCAGATAATCAAAATATTAGATTTGTTGTAGTGAGTAGAGCCAAAAGTAGACACAATCCAACGTTTTGTTATTTTGAATGTTTTTTTTTTTGTTATAACAGACAAAAGCAGAGCAAAACAGAATATTGCCTGAACAAAAACAAGCAGTCAGGGATCTGACAAGAACTGAGAAACAATGTGTTCTGGGAGGCTGAGTGATTAGAAAAGGTCATCAGGTGTGTGGCGGAGCACAAACCAGAGGAACTGAGGAAAAGCGATGTCCAAGAAAAAAAAAAAACACTTAGAAGACAGATAAGACTTCTGAAAAATGAACCAAAAACAATGAACAACAAAAGTAAAACACAAAATTCCCCAGAAGCTCGATATAATAGATCTACACATGCAGGGGTTGCATGCTCATCCTAATCAGTAACTAATTATAGTTCAGTGCTCACAGACTGTAATGGAATTAATTTAAAATATTAGATCTGATTTAAATTGGCTAGTTCTGGTTTCCACTCAAACCAGGGAATATTTATTTGATCATAAAGTTATTTTTGTTATAATTACGTTATGCACTCTGTCATACGTGAATGTTTTTAAATGTGACAACAGCCAATTATGACTGACCCAGTGTGTGTTTATTATAAAAAAAATGAGAAATAATTTGATACAGTTAAAATTTGTATCCAAGAAGAAGGAGGAAGATATTTAGCTTTATTTGATTTTAAATAAATGCCTAAAAAGTCTACATGAAATGATTTATAATGAATAAAAAACATTAAAATAACTCCACTCTGACAATACCTGCCTGTTTTAGTCTGTCACACTCAGATATACGACGAGTCATAATTCTTTTCTCACTTTGGGGTTCACAACCTGAAACTTAATGTGATTTTAGAAAAACACAAACACACACACACACAGACACACTTAGTGTTAGCCTCGACAAAAGGGCTTGAGGTGTGGAGGAGGGGCTTAGAGTGTGTCTGCTGCTGGAGTAGGCTTACTGTGCTCGGAGATGCACCGGGCCATTACACATGACCTCTGACCCCAGCAGGCACCCTGATGTGAAATGACGCGGGCCTGGTCTTACTCAGCTGGAACAAGGGGAGGAGGGTGAACATAAATGCGGTGCAGGAGTGTGCATATATGCATATGGATTTGTGTATTAATACGTGTGTTTGGTTTTTTATGCATCTCAGTCTTTCCAAATAGGAGCATCATTAGATGACCTGCAGGCATGAAAATTAGATGAAGATAAGGTTCAAATATGAATTGTGACTAAAACTCAGTTCAGTCACAGACCCTGATGATGAAATATCTGCTGCTAGCATTGATGAACGATAATGCTAACACTAGCATGAAAAAAATCATGAAAAAAAGAAATCCACTCAAGCAATTTTAGGATTTTGACCAATTATGAATCTCCTTGTTTCTTTGTCTACAAATTATGTTAAAATATTTCCTTCAACTCCTCATCATTAGATGTTATTGGCAACTTAAAGTTTCCAACCACAGCTTTGGCTTTCACTGTGATTATTTCACAGCTTCAAGATAAAAAAAATGCTTTAATGGCTCATTAATTTGAAGACAGTGTTTTGCAATGTCCATATTACTGTATGTGGTGATGCATCACAATGGTATTTACTAATAAACTCATTTTTCAAATAGTTTGGAGGATGCATTTGATATTAGTGATAATGCACCTCTGAGCGTTCTTTATGTCTGCATAAAACGAGTCATCTTTATCCAATGAATGCATAAATATTAGTCTTTGAAATCTTTAAATATAAGTTCATACATACTTTAAAAATGGTCTGTTTGTGGTATATTATTTTTTTAGTTGATTCATTTGTAATATTTTTTATTTTTTGTCTTTCATGAAGGAAGCTAATGAGACAACACTGAGATAAACACACGTTTTCCCAAAGGGAAAATACAGTTTATCATGTTGTATCGTATCATCTGCAGAAACACAACCATAATGCATTTGACATTACTGATTTATAATACTTCCACTACCATCATGATCACTGTGTGCAAACTGTCAGCTCACATGAAAACAGGACAGATGGATTTACATAGACACACACACACACACACACACACACACACACACACACACACACACACACACACACACACACACACACACACACACACAGCCCTTTTTATTACAGATTCCTAATTAGTGAGAAACGTCTCCATCTCCTGCGCCCACATGCCAGTCACCCACCGTTGTGACGTGTCTGTCTGCATTAACATGACCCTCCTCCTCCTTTCTCACTGTCCACTCTACTGCTCAACACAAACCCACTGAAGCATGGACACCCTGCTAATTATGGCTCAATGTGTGTGTGTGTGTGTGTGTGTGTGTGCGTGGGAGGATGCAAGCGTGCACGCCATTCAAGGTACATGACTTAATGGACACTAACAGCCTGCTGAGAAAAGACAGAAACTGACACGTGCAAATGTTCCCGGATCATGTACTGATTTCTTCTCTGAAGTCACAAAATATGGACCAATTAATTTGCATTTAGGTAATTAATATATTCATTCTTAATTATTGCAAGATTTCTGCATCTCTTGATGATCCTTTAAGTCAGATAGTGTTTTTCTTTATAAGTTTTGTGTTTTTTGACCGCCAACACTCTGAGACACACGATACCTGATGATTTTTTTATTCAATAATTTTAATAAATAATGTATTAGTTTTAACACATGTGCTACTTGTGTTACATTATTGTTTTACTTTTTAAAACTTGTTCTTTTTACAAGTTTTTACAAACTTTTTTGTAAGTTTCAGGTTTTGGGTGCAAATCAAGATTTAAAGCGGCTGCAAATGATCAAATGAAGTTTAAGAGGCTAATTCTAAAATATTTTGCAAACATATACGTCCCCAAAAAACCTTCTGAATCAAATCGGTAGGGTAATTAGTAAACACAGAGATTACTGCTAGAACTCTGTCACCAAAAAGCCACTGAGGCCACACCTGCACTTCTTCAAAAGTATTAATTAATCCATCATTAATCAGAAAAATAACTTTTATTATAAGAAATAATCATCTTGAACTTCCTATGTGGGATTTAATTAGACCAAAGCCATCTATTTGCCTCTTTTTTGTGAAATACAGTTACACACATTGAAACTGATCTATAGGCTGAGTACATTACAAAATCTGTGCTGACAATCATATGTAAATACAACCAGGCTCACCATGTGTTCACAAGCTTCTTTGTTCATCTTCAGTAAAAAAAACACCCAGCGAAAAAATGATGAGGGTCGTGTGTGAGTGTGTGTGTGTGGGTTGACCACGCCAGCTCCTTGGTGAAGGGGTGAGGGTGTCCCACTAGGAGGGTCAAAACAGTGAAAGATGACTGCAATAGAGTGTATTAGTGCTGTCTAGCCTTTGTTCTCAATCTATGAGTCTTTTTCCCCCAGTAAGTAATTTCAATCCTATTATTGCACTTTTTATTGTAAACTAAATAAACCGTTATATGTAAACTTGAAATCATATTTAGAAAGGCACTTTAGGAAATGGAAAAAAAAAATGGTTGCAGAACTGTCAACTTCAATCAGCATAAAGGTGAGCTGAATGTTCTCACATGGTGAAAATGTTCGCATTACCACGAGAGTATATAGGTTGTTTGGAGAAGCTCTAAATATTTCTGAGTAATTTAGAAAAAATTGTCAAGGACACGTGAGGTAATCACTTCAATGTGATGGCTGAAGAATTCCACCCAAATAAAGAAAAATATGCGCTTCCTGCACATGTGCACGTATGAAATCATGCAAATAAACACACATGTGCATATGACACATAGACATACACATATGTATGAACTTGGCTCGCTTACAGAATCTGGTATGGTCTACACACACACACCTACTGAGCCATTATAACCAGCATAAATAAGGATGACAAGTTGAGATTAATGAAGGGCCTAGCAGTGACAAACCAATTTAATTGTCAACCATGATGGCTGCTGAGTGCCACTAGTGTATTTAGACAAGGTTACCACAGAGCCCTAAAATGTCACTAATTGATCATGACCAATAAGTAATTTGAAAAGCTGATATGTGTCCTTCCACCAAACATGTCAAAGGTAACGCAGTCACACGCCTGCAGAGGAGCTCCAAACACAAATAATTAGGAAAGAATGATTTGAAATATGTGAATTTTTACATCAGAATACCTCAGATTCGAAGTATTGTGCTTTTTCTGCATGTGTAGGTGTTGGTGTACTTGTCTATTTTAAAAGTTAATACAAAATAAGTGAGTTTTAATGAAAATCTGTGCAGTTATTGCATTGCATTTTACAAAAATACGACATGACAGTTGAAAAAACATTTGGTAGATTTAAAAGAACATTTTTACTCAGTGAATGAGACAAAGTTTGTCATTTAAGAGGGCCCAGATGCACACAAAAATTCAAAGTTATAATACAACAAAATACAATTTGCAGGCAAAAACAAAAATGCACAGAAACCACAAGACAAAATAAGAGAGATGGCACTCAATGACAAAAGGACAGGCGACCAGTAAGATGTGGGGAAACCCAGGATGAGACGGTGATTACTGACGGAGGATGGAGGTGCTGATTACCAGATGAAGGTCAGATGTGAGAATTGAGCTGAAGGCAAAACTGAGGGATGTAATGGAAAATGAAACACAGAAAACTCAAACATGATACTAATTCTAAAACCAAACACCATTGCAAATGAGAAATCTGAAGCGGAATTAGAAAATAAAGTTATGACAGCTCAATCGAAGCAGTTTCTCCTAAAACATCACATCAGCCGTTAGCCAGAGTTTTAACTAAAACAGTTTTAAACAATTGAAATGTGCTAATTTTAAAATTAAAGAAGCTTCCAAAAACAGCAACATGAAAAAACAAAAACTTCAGAGACAACATTGATGGACTAAATAATTACCATTTGTGCAAAAAAAAAAAAAAAAACACAAAAAAAATGTGAAAATGATTTCAGCTGTTATCGTATTGCAGAAAAACATCTCCCTTATTTTCCAAGTAACCTTTCTCTATTACAGGTCTGATCCAGCCTGGTTCCCAGTAGAATTAACTGGGTTATTCTAACCTGTTAGAGCTGACAGTGGCCTTGGCTCCATGGCTTCCCTTCACGTCCTCCACTGGCAGCTCAAGGCCCGGTTCACCAGGAAGGAATGTGTGAGAGAAAAGTGCAAATAAACAGGGGGTAGCTGTGACATCACTCCTAGAGGAGAAGAGGCAGACTTATAAAATGCAAAGAATAAAAAAAAGAGCAACCTCATGGGCTTGAGAGTGAACTTCCACTGATTTTAGACACCTGTATTATTCAAATGAGTAGATTCCGAGGACAGTTTGCACCAAATATAAGCAAAACATTCCAGCACAAAATCAGAATTTTTATAAAAAGTGAAGTTTTACTAACTGATTTTCATGAAGTCAAAAAACAGAACAATAAATAACCATTCAGTGGAATATGTTATTAAAATGGAAAGGTTTCTTGTAATGCTGTTTGGATGCTGATTGCAAAAGACCTGCGCTCTGATTAACTGAACTGCAGGTATGAGTTGAATTCACTGTTTTGATATATAATTTGTTTCTGTAGAAAAGATGAAGAATTATGAGGTAAACTTATTAGAGAAGACAACATCTGGATTTTTCTAAAACTTTCATCAAACTTGAACTGTGATTTTACAGAAAAAGAGTTAGTCCAAAATCTTCTGACACGTTTAGAATTTAAATGAAGTTTGTTGGAGGAAGTATGTTTAAATGATCGACATTTTAACAGCTGAAATTTGGGAGTTTTTGAAGAACTGGATGCTTTGTAATGAGCCAAAACAAGTTAAAAAATTTAAATATTTTTATTATAATAAAAGTTAGAAGTACTAAAAGCAATTGATATTGAAATCCTTTATTTCTTTGCATTAAAAAAAATGCAAAAAAACTAAATAAAACAAGAAGAACCAAAACAATAATCATCCCACTTCAATGTTTTTAGTGTTTCTAAGCAAAAAAAAAACAAAAAAACAACAACAACAAAAAACAAACATTGATGAATAAGTCATTTAAGATCATAAATGTGTTAGAACACAGCCTCCTAAATTATTTCTGGGAACTTTAAAGTATTCCCAAAGTGCTCTGAAGTCCTTTTTTCTCAACATCTAGGACATTAAAATAACGAGAGCTTAAATCTCTGGTTTAAATTATAAACTGTTGTCTTTGCTCTCAAAATTAATTCAATGTAAAATAATTTATCTTAAAGACATTAGCAACACGTAATAAGTCTTCATGCTGCAGAGTCTTTTAAAAGGAGGCGCTGGGACACAGATTCAGCCCTGAAAGTTGAAAATTTCCTCAAAACTTATCAGCGTTTTTACATACGCACCATCGCCTTGAGAAATGTTAGTGCATATAAAAAACTGAGATCACTGGTTAAAAATAAATACAAATACCTACTGGATTAATGAAAGCTAATGAATGTTCCAGAAGTTTTTTTCGAGAGTTCTTTGACTTTTGTTTCCCTACTCAGAAACACCCCAAAAACCACACAAAAGGTGTGATTTCGCAATTAGATGTCACCAGTTCAGTTTAATTAGGATGACACGGTTTTCATTTCTAAGCAGCTGATCTAATCTCTAACCTATCAAACTCTAAATCTTTTTTTTTTCTGATAGGATGCATCATATATCTCAGTGTCATCACAGTTAACTTAGCAGCAAATGTGCAACGAGTACATTACTAAAAACATGTGACCGATATTCTTATGACTCTTTTCCCAAGTTGTCTCAAGGCCTGCTGTTAGCGTGAAGGCTAATGAGTTCCAGGGTGGCGGCGGGGTGTGCACACATGGGGGTACGGGGTTGGGTGGAGGGGTAAAAGGTGTTCACCCTGTCGTTTGCTGAGTTGATGCAAACCTCTGCAGACACCTAAGAGGAGGGTGTGACCTCACTTCTGACATAGGAGTTGGCACCTGTCACGCACATTAGCTTTCACACATACAAACACACGGCAAACATGCATGTATGCATGAGACGAATTTCAAAACACATACGCATTTCCCCCCCCCAAAAAAGGAACACACAAACATAGCACATCCTCCACAACCTCGTCTGCCACCTCCTGCTCTCCGGTTGGCAGCTGGCTGGTGAGCTCAGTTGGCTTCATCAGATAAGAGGATATGCACAGGCCAAGTTTCAAGGTAAGGTGTGTAACAGAGGAAATCAGGGAGCTGATTAGAGTCTCGACAGGTGAATAAAACATTGCCACATCCATTATTAGAGAGCAGGGGAATTAGTGCGTGTCCTGGGTTTAGGTAGAGGAATGTGCAGTTACAGTACAGCAACTGCAAGGGAAACTTTCAAGACAAATGCGCTTTGCAAGATTTGAGTAAAGTCATGCAGAGCGATCCAAAACTGCAAAAATAAAATTAACAGTCGTCTATCAAACTCCTGCAAGCTGGCCGTCCAAAGTAAACTTCAGAAGAATCCAGAATTTTTCATATCATTCATCAAGATGGAAGATGTTAAGATGTTTCCAAGGTCTGCACATATCTAGACATAAAGCAGCTGCCAAGCATTACATATTTAGCAACCTTTTCTGTAAAGGACACATTAGGAATCTGTTAAACAATTTTTGCTCATAGTGGTTTCCTCTAAGCTGCCATTCAAAATGTGTTGTATCATCTGTCACTTCCTGCTGAGGAAAAGTAACAAAACGAGAAGTGAAAAGTGAACGAGATAGATGAGCCAAAACCAATTTAGCCTCTGCAGGTCTCTTGATGGTCCAAAATAAGCACTTGACCAAAGCTAACATCACAGACTAGAGCTGTATTTATGGTGCAGATAAAATATTTATATAGTGAGTCATAAAGTCTGGTCCTGGAAAACAGCTGCAGGGGTATTAGACACTGCAAAATTTTGGCAATTAAAATACTTTTTCTAGCAAAATGACCATAACACACATGCTATTTGGGTACATTTTATTTTTTAAAAACGGCTTTAATGCAGGACGTAGCTATTACTCTCTCCTTCAAAGTCTCCCGGGGTTGTCGTTTTATGGTTTGTGGTTGAAACGTTCCTGTTTCTGTGTCTCTCAGTCTGTGTAAGAGCCAGGATGATTCACCAATAAAGGCAAACCAGACTGAAAGAAAACATCATGTGAAAACAAAATACCTAAGCAGCTTGCTCTTCGTCGCCTGTCAGAAAGAAAAAGGTTGGTGATAAGATTTTTACCTGTCAACTAAATTATTTACCGGTATTAACCTTTATTTTACCAGGAAATGTCCTGTTGGGTTTCAGAAATTCTTTCAAGGGAGTCCTGGATTAGGGCATGGTTTGATCTGTGGGGGGAAACCGGAGTACACGGAGGAAACCCATGCACGGGGAGAACATGCTAACTCCACGCAGAAAGGCTGCAGCTGGGATTTGAACCTGCGACCTTCTTGATGCAAGGCAACAGCTCTAAAAACTGCCCCATGCAGCCCAAGAAATACATGAAACTGGCAAAAACTCAGCCCCTTTAAAACAATCTTAAGGCAAAATTTGGTGTTGTTGTGGCTAAGCATCATCCCATCACATACTAATGTTTTTTTATTACATAATAAGATTACAAAATTATAAAACAAACAACAAAACAAAGTTTTGAAAATGACAAACTTAAAAACATAATCATGCCATATATGTATGCATTTTAATTGATGCTCTGTAACAAAACAAAATCAAGTGAGTGGATGCCTAAATTAAAGAGTCTGAATCAAATAAGGGAAGGGGAGACAGATAAGAAAAAATGTACAATAGACAATGTGTGTGTGTGTGTGGGGGGGGGGGGGCAAGGGGATAAGAAAATGTATTTTTCATTAACAATAACAATTAACAATACTGCAGAGGGTTGCAGAATGAACCATTAAATAAAACAGATAGCTTTAGTTTGAAACCAAATAACAACAAAGAAGTAAATATATGATTATATAAAGAAACAGAGAAGTAAATAAATGTAATACTCTGTCAGACAATGTGAGAAACATGAAGTTAAAATGCTATACTTTTCCTTATACTTCAGATGTGACATCTTTTATTTAAACTTTACCAAAAGCTGTTTAAGTCAGCTTTGTCCGTCTGTGTTTCCATGAACCACTGGGTGGATTTAAATGAAATTCTCAGAAAGTCGTCACTGGATGTCCACCTACCACTGATTAGCTTTTAGAGATATCTTTATTCAAGAAAGCTGCAACAACTAATCAACCAAGACAAATACTAAAACACTCAGTTTTGCAGACATTTGAAATTTGAAGTGGTAGATGAATATAATTTCCATCATATACTTCAAGTACCAACAGATTCCAAAAGATCTTATTGCAGTGGTTGAGGTTGCTCACAAGATTACTTCCCAGATTTGACAAAAGCATCCATAACTACAGTTTATCCACATACATTCATCAGATTTGATCATTTCATTGTTTGTGTGATTAGTTCAGAATGCTGGTTGGAAGGGAAGCATCCTGACTGTGATGCATCTGCTGAAGTTAGTTTCCAAAACAAATAAGAGAAGATTCTATGATGCAGACATAAATGTCCTTACAACCTTTTCTCAGCCAAGAAGGGAAACTAGCATTTCTTGTCGGGCTTTACCTCCTCAGCTCATTAATTCTGGACTTTAAAACTTGATCTTTGGGTGAATAATGAATTGTGGCACTATCAAATACAGAAGATCAGACTTGTTGTTCCAGACTAAATATTGGCACAGATGCAGGAATGAGTTTTGTCCACTCCAGTCTGCGGTTTCACGATTTTAAATGAACAGCAGCTAATTAGAGATAAATAAATCATGACAAGCTATCTGTGGCTGTAGGATCGGTGTCGGGTGTCGGATAGTAGATCCACGACATCACAGACCTGATTGACATTAATAATTAATTAAATGTCCATACACGCAGGTTTTGTGTTTATAGAATACACTATTTAACACTGATATCCATCAGTTTTTATTAAAGTATTTGTAGCATAAAAATGTTAAATCTGTTCATTCATTCTTACACAATATTAAATATTCTCAAAAAGCTTGTAAAATAGCCACAAAATTAAAATAAACATGTAAAAAAGTTTCTAACTTGTAAAAGGTTTTTTACACTCCTCACAACTTTGAAACTAATAAATTCAAATGAGTTCTTCTTGTCTTAAAATTTCTGGAAATTGAGTAATCACCTGGTAAATTTGATTTGTAACATATGAATAAGGGATTTTAAGAAAAATAGATTTAATTACTTTGCAATACCGAAAACTAAACAAACAGCAAGAAAAATCAGACAAATTAGAGTTTTTTTAGTTAAATATTTGTAAGATATCTCAAAATTGACTTGAACAAATGACGAATTGAATAATGTTCTTTTTTAAAATTAACAAATAAAAACCAAACCAAAAGAATGACTCTTTAAGTTTGTTTATACAAAAACCTGCATGTTAAATCCCCAATGAGAAGCCCTGATTCACAGACAAACCTCATATTATTCTCTGCTTTCAAATTCAGAACACAATGTGACAAAATACCACCAAGATCCAGAGGGATGTTATTCAAATCGAGCATAACTCAGGTCATGTGTGATATTATGCACAAAATGTAGCCATTAGGATTTACTCTCTCCAGTCTTATTCATAAAACATACAAAGTTCTCACAGCTGCAGAAACCCCATCCCTGGAGATGAAATTCTAATGTGATATTAACAGAACTGGGACAATGGCAGCTTGTTACTGAGGCTGAGACAGGCGGGATGTCGTGTTCTCTGAATGCAAACACGAACCAATAGAAAAATATAAATCTGATGTTTTGTTGAGTCAAACTCACTCAAGTGTTGTTGTAAACACAAATAATGACAAAGCTTTGAATTTTGAATGAATAATTTTATATATCAGACTCAAAAAGAAATGTGTTCTATAACTATTACCTGTTTTAGCTTCATAGATTAGGACTAATTCATATTTTATTTGTTGACGATCGCTCTTTAATACCCTCAGTTTGGAGAAACAGATAGATGTTTAACTAAAGCTCCACAGCAGTTCATGCTGATGTAATTTTATAAACTTTTACACCTTACATTTTTCACCAGGTGTATATTTACATTGTATTCTGTTGTTGGATTTCTGGAAATTGGTTGCAATTTGGCTGGAATTTCACAATTCTGCCCAAAAAAAAAACACCAATGGATTATGACATTTTCATAAACTGCTAGATTTTTTATTTAGATTTAAACTGTTTTAAGACACTTTGTAACTGTTTCCTTGATGGAAAATTGTCTGTCCAATCAGAACTAACCTTTGTTTCTTTGACTGTGGTTGTTCAGAGAGTTATCTACAGCAGGTAAGATACTGTTTGACTCTATCAGGAACCCACTTTTGCTTTAATATCTCCAAATACTAGAAACAAATATAAACAAAACATTTTTTTCTCTTCTTGGAAAAACCTTTTGTTAAAACTTTTTTTAGATTTTATAAAACGTAATTTCATTCATCAAGGCCCATTTCCATTTACTTATTTAGTAAAAATGATGGTTAATTTTTGATCTAAACAATCACCAGGATTGATGCCTTACAATAAACCCACCAAAATGCATGTAAAAATATTTTTTCTGTAATAATGGGTGACTAACCTACAGTTTTATTGGCAAGACTATGTCACACAATATGTTTTTAATTTTTTGCAATTTTTGAAGAATAATTTTTAAAGTATCATGAAATCAACCGTGAAGACATTCCACTCTAGATAAACTAAACTAGATTCATGTTCTAAACAGACTGTATAGTTTTGTCTTTAGGTCAAAACTAGAATAGCATAAACAACTAAAAAGCAATCTACTTTATTTATGGCATTAGTATTAATGATTATTATGTTGTTTCATTGATCCAAATTTCATACATTTGTAAAAAATCAATAGAAAACAAAGATGAAGAAGTTGGACATCACAAACACAACTAAAAGTTAAAGGAAAAAAAATTCAACACATTTTGTTTTGCACTTCATAGTTTGATGCTCTTCCCCAGCAAAATATAAAATAAAATCAAAAACTCATACATTTTATACCAAATTATCAAAGATGTCATGGTGGCGTGTAGCTCAGTTGGTAGAGTGGCCGGTCTGGCAACCAGAGGGTTATCGGTTCAATCCCAGCTCTGGCTGGGTACACTGTCGTTGTGTCCTTGAGCAAGGACACTTCACCCACCTTGCCTACTGGTGGTCAGAGGGACCAATGCATGGCACCCCCACCTCTGTCAGTGTACTCTGAGACTACAAAAAAAGTAGTTTATCATCATTTTTTTTTACAAAGAAAAAAAAAACATTTTTGTCCTAAAACAAACAAAATAAAGACAGTCCAAAAAGGGTAAGGTACTGGACACAATTTCAGAGTTAAAGAGAATGAACACATTATTAGTTTTTATAAAATTAAATAGCCTTTAGCTCTTTTTCTGCAATTAATTTCATTCACATGATTCATAATATTTAATCACATTTGATTCAAACATATTTTTGAACTTTAATATTTTTATACAGTCTTTAAATTAATAAAAATCTTCAAATATTTAAAGCTCAGTAAAATGATTTGCAGTATGATCTAATCTGAAATCTAATTTTTGGCGTGATGAACTCTAAAACCTTTTTTCTAGTAATAAACTTTGTTCTGTGTTCCACTTTTTATCCATTTCCTGTTTCTTGATGCTTCTGTTCAAAAAACCCAAGTGATACTATGTGAAACAGCTCTTCCAAATTATATTGGGTTCATGTTTGTGCAGGACTGTCTGTGCAAGGTAGACCAGCCCGCTGACCCAGACGCAAAGATAAGAACCAGACATCGTCTTCTTTCATGCTCCTCTGTTTGCATTAAGGAGGATTTGAGGATTAAGAAAAAGGAACCGATGACCATCCTAAAGTGTGATTCTGGCATCCAAATGTCATTCTGCTTCACTGCAAAACCTTCTTCCCCTGCTTAATTTATTATGTTTAGATTAAATCCAGTGAAATTCAATATTTTAATTGAATGTTTAGAGCCTGAGAGTTCAGTGATAAATTTCCACCCTGCGCTTCCCGATCATGTTTCTCGGCCTAATTACATTTGCATAAATGATGTTCGTCATTATGATCGCGTGTTGCCGAGACACTGCGGAGGTGAAAGAAGAAGCTGTGCAGTGTAAATGAACAAGGTCGCCCTAAAAAGACACAGACATCAGAAAGCTTTTGGTGCTTTTTGAGATCAATCACAAAAAACGCTGATGTGAACGGAGATCTGATACAAGTAAAGTTTCAAAACGCCTCATTTCATGAAAGAAAAATGTCTACGTCACACAGGATGGCGTGACCTATAGTCTGAGATCAATGAGGAATAAATGCATCCAGCCTTGATAATATCAGGTAAACCTGATGTAGAGACAGTTCAGTTTATTATACATTGACCTTTAGCTGCTGCTCATTCATCAAACTTATATAGAGTACAGCTCAATCGATGCTTCACATCATTTCATGAAAGATAAAATATGAAGTTACAAACTAATAAATTAGGACTTGATATTAACCGGGTAAAGTGAAACACTTGCCTAAATGTCAAATGTTTCTCTTTGTTTCATCTTGGTAGCTCTACATGTTTAATTTTTTATATTTTTTTTGTTTCATTATTTTCTTTTTTTTTTTTTTTTTGTATTTCAGCAAGAAAAAAAATCCTCAGAGTCACATGGGGCTTTTGGACCAAACGAGCATAATGCAGATAAAAAAAAGATCTTTTTCTCAATGTTATATGTGCTACCATTAATAAGAATTCTAAAGTTTTGTTTTTAAACAGTTGCTCATATGCCTAAACTTTGTTGATGTAACTTAATCATGCCTAAATCAATGTGTACAAGCAGCTTTTTTATAGTGTAACTTCAGAAATTAGATGGCTCATATACAACCCTTTCATTTCTTCCAGGGATTACTCTGGAAGCCCAAATTCAGAGTGTAAACAGCAAAGAAGTCACAAAAAATGAAAATCTAAGTTTCCAGCTGCTGTCTGTATCACATCCAGTGCATCTTTACTTGTTTTCTGTCAGAACTTCCAGGTGACAGCATGCTGCAGCAAATAAAGACCCTGCTGTCTTTGAAGGTTTCTCCCACCAACTCTGATGTCAGAGTTTTTACATTTATGCTGAGAAGAGATTGAATTATAGCCATGCATAGGTCAAAATCCTGCAAGTTACACTGTGCACATATCTCACACAATATTGCAAAATTTATAGTGCTCAAAGTGTGTGATGGGGATAACATTTAGCTACTAACTCACCAAACCTTAGCACGACATTTGAAAGCTGAACCAGTGTTTGGTGACGTTGATCAGCTTAAACGAACATCTTGGCTCATTAGCTGCAGATGCACATCCAGTGCCTTTCATGAAATATCTTATTTAGTCAATTTGTGACTTATTTAACTCTTCTCTGTCTAAAAAAACAAAGGAACACAATTATGATTAAAGCATATAAAATTAGAACATATAAATTTGTATTTTAAAACTATAAACATGCTCAAAATCAGCTTTTTATTTAAAATATCACCAAACTAAATTCTTTAAGAGATAAATAATTCATATTTTCTACAGTGTACTGATGCTTCAAGTACACTGGGCTTCTGTCAGACTTGTAGCTGATGCGAGTGGGTAAGATGATCCCTGGTAACAGTAACACCACTTGTGGTTATATGTACACAGTGCTTCAGAGATCTCAAGTGGGTGTCAACCACTGATTCAGGCAACGTGTGGGAACAAAATCTTCCAGAGGAGCGAGGGATGGGAAGAGACGGTGCTCAGTCAGGGGCCTGATTTGCTAAATTAGTCTTTTCATGAAAAGCCTCCTGCTTTAATTTATTTTAAGATAAAAGTTCAGCTGTGAAATTATTTATTTCCTTAAGTGGCACAAATGTTTTACTTTCCATTTTGTCTGCAGGATGTTATCTCCAACATTGTAGAGAAGAAAAAAGCAGAATCTAAATAATGGAGCAGAGGTTCTGGTTTTAAAGGGAAATTTTTCAAGATGACATCAGCGCAGGCTCTTGTTTGTACAACGTCCGCTGCCTCTTGATTAAAAGCCTGCTTTTCGCCCTCAGGACCTCTCAAGAGGAGCAGCCTGGCTTCAGCTTCGGTGACCAGATCCTTTTAAGAACTGCCTTGTAAGAGTTTTCTCCTCTTTGCTGCGGAAATAACTGCTGTAATGTGTCTCCTTCTTCACCGCTTTGGAATGCTCCTCCCTGCCTCCCTCTAGCTCCTCTCAGTTTCATTCGCTTCTCTTCCTTCACTCCCATGCTGAGGAAAGTAAGTGAGAAAAATGATTAAATCATATTTCGTAAAGGTGGGGGCTGCCTGGGACAGACTGGGGCTCTTAAAACAACACCGGCTACATCGTCAAAAAGCAATTTTGGTGCTTAGGTTACAGCCACTGATGTTCTGTTACACAGTTCCCCATGGTGTGTTGGTGCTGGTTAAAATATGAGTGAGACAGAGACGACCTCCTTATAGTGATTGAGGAGGAATCCCCACTGTTCGAAGCAGGCTGGAGGTTAAAACCCAGAAAGATTCACTGCACTGTGCTCTGCTGGACAGCATGGGCCCGTCTCTTTAATTGCCCCCAGAATAATGCCAGCGGTGTAGAGCTGTCTGTTAAATACTACACATCAAAGCTAATTTTGATACTCACAAGAGAATAAATGCTCAGAAATTCAGGTCAGCTTTAATTTAAGTGTCTCTAAACACATTTCCAGATGGAGATTTTCCTCCTCTAGTTAAAGGAAGTCAGGCGGTTTTGGTCCTTAACAACAGTCTGGAAACCGATAGTATAATTTGTCCACTTAGGGAAGCTCCTGTTGCCACTAAACCTGTGTTGGAATTAAAGCCTATAAAAGGCGGAGATCCCCTGGAGACTCTGAACTTGTATTAAAAGTTAGGAGTAGGGTTACTAGAAAATCCCAAGTCTTGAATCTGGCCCCAACGTGACCCCTTTCCACAGGGATGATCCAGTGTGGGTCCATACAGGTACACATACACAGAAAGCTCCTACACTTCTAACTCAATCTGAACAATACTGTAAACACCACACAATGTATATTCAGCACTACCTTTCCCTTTTTTTTTGTTCCTTTTCTTCAGTGCTGACTTCAAAGCGGTGGTCTGTGCATTGAGAGGCTGTCACTGGCAGACTTCAAAAGCTGCCACATAATGCCACATTGTCATAACCAGTAACCTGGGCCCCCCGTTAGGACGTGAAGATGATATGCCTCCTGCTGACCTCAAAGTGCCCGATAATAACGAGCATTCCTGTTTTGGTCTCTCGGTTTTTTTATACCTATTTATAGGAATGTTTTGACCTGAAATTCTGAAGTTATGTTTCTGTGTAAAAGTTATAAATAAATAATGGTGCATGCATTTGTATCAAACTGTCAAGGAAATGTTATAAATGGTACATATGTTTAAAAAAATCATTGTTTATTTTGCCAAGGCCAAAGACTACACTTGTCTTAAAATTTCCCCAATCGATAAAGTTTCACATCAGTTTATTAAATGTTTTATTTATAAACTACAGTAATTTGCATGGAATTGTGTGTTTTTTTTTCCCATCATTATATCAGCAGCAGCAGCTAAATGTAATTCTTACATCCAGGGGTCAAATCCAACAGGAAGTGTTTAGGATTTCAATCAAAATAACTGAAAAAAATTTGAATTGTTAATTAAAAAAAATCTGTTTAATGATGGCAGCCATCCACTAGTGGTTAGCTCATCAATCCCCTCAGACTGAAACCTTATTTCTCTAAATAGAGGCTGTTCAGCATATCTACAAAAGGAATAATGCTAATTTTTTATAACTTTTACACAGAAACAATCTTCAAAGTAACTATAAAATTCATTAAAATAAACTGAATGTATGCAGTGTGGGTTTATTGAAGGTTGCAACAAGGGGGAAAATAAAAGTTAAAGAAACTTTATATTAGATCATGTTTTAAATATGAAAACATGTTTTCCTTTGCAACATAATAATCCGTTTCAATTAGATATAATTTAAGTCATGTTGCAAATATTTAATCAAGTTTGCATGTGAGCAGTTAGGATTTCCTATGACTTCTGGTGCAGTAAATATAATCAAGTCGATTTCATTTGGAATGCATCACTTGTCTCTTTCTTCAGCAGTGATAATAATGACATTCAACTGCTCGTGTCCTGTCACTGGATTTTGCAGGTCATTGAGATTCAGGCCACTCAGACCCTGATGAAGACGCACATGTGGACAATTCTCACAAATATTTGTGTTTGTCACCATCTCTTGCCTTTCCCCTGTGCTCTCTTCCCGTCTCCTTCCGCCTCAGCACAACTTTCCCCTGTCACGGCATATTAAAAGTGGTTTACATGTGCATGTCCAATGCGATGAATATGGATGTGACCTCTTTCTTTGGCGCCTCGCCGCTCGCCTGCCCTCTCACTGGCTGCCCCCCCAGGCGCAAGACACCACTTCTCAATGAGCACAGCGTGCATAGGAGACAGGCCTTCACCCCCGTTGAAAACACACACACACACACCACAGACTTCCACTCATAATCACAGACACACACAAACATATACATATACATGCACGCCCCAGACTCTCTCATGCTCTTGTTTCTTCTCTGCTGCATCTCTTCTTTGACCTTTCACAATGTGTTTTACATAAAAATAAGAGAAGTCGGGGGTGGTGAAAGCCTGAAGAGTGAGGTAAAAGGAGGATGCTGATTTCTTATTCATATTTGTGACACCTCTAATGAAACAATGGCCTCCAGCCTGTGCCTTTACATGCGGGAGTTATGGCCTCTGAGACACGTATCTGCACATGTAGGTTAATATCCATGAGGAAAATGTTCTGCCAAAAAAAAAAAAACAGAGGGTGTGCATTCACTCTTTATGAAAAGTAAATAATGAAAAAGGCAGAGCTTTATGCCACTAAAAGTTTACTAACTATTATGTTTCTTTTAATAATTAACAAAAACATCCTCTGTTGATTTCAGTCAAGAACATTTGAACAATGAAGCACTATAATTGTTTTAGATCACTTCACGACAGATCTGTGCATTTCTGATAATTCTCCTTTGAACAACACATTAGAGGATTATTTTTATTATTATATTATCAAAGCCCTTACTTGGTCTATTTAATTGGTGTTTGGCATCTTTTTAGGACTAATTAGACAACAGTGAAGGTGAAGCTGGGTTTGGTAATTAGCACAAAAGAGGCAAATTCAGGCTAATGATGTAAAGCTCCTCAGTGGCACATCTGAGGTGATTCTGGCACATAGTGGCACAAAATCCATACTAAAGGAGGGGACAGAGGTCAGAACATTTATTCTGTGATGATGCGCAAACGTTGTGTTGATTTATGACCAGAGATGGTGTTTATATTTAGAACAGAAATAGTTATGAAATGCTCAAATTTGAAGTTAGAAAAGCATCAAATAAAAGGATCAATTATGATCTCAAATAAAACATGCAAGTAAATTATGTTATTTTATTCAAATGTGCCATTAAATGTGTTATTTTTATTAAAGATCACATAAAAGCCTTGGATTTTTAACCAGTTAGGTCACTGACATGCTAGTTTTGCTAATTAGATAATAAACAATGAAAAAATTTTGCTTTTCAGTGACACAGTCAAGTAATAGCAATGGTACTTTCCCATTAAAAAAAAAACAACTTATTTCTCAACCCCAACATTCTCAAATGGTGAATGAGTAGGATGTGGAGCAGAAGGGAGGAGGAGGGAAATTACACATTACAGCTATTAATGTCCTTGAACCGTGGTCTTTCCCAAGCTGGATGAACAATATGGCCTCTATGTGCGTTCGTGACACAGACAGGACAGAGCGAGGACGCTTCCAGTGCTGTGGCACCACTAGACCAACACAGTGACATTGGCGAGCGTCTGAGGTTGAGTCATGAGTCAAGAACGTCATGCCACACTATGAATGTGTGTATACATAACGAGGGGGGTTGAGCTGCTACTCATGTGATTTGGTTGAGAACTAGTGGGGGGGTTATTCTGAGTCCAGAGGTTCAAGTGGACAAACCCAAATTTGCACACACACTCTATAAATAGACACAACGCCATCCACATATTTTCATTTTTATTGACCAATAAAAGAATGCACACACACAATTTTCTGTCATATAATTTTTCAAATGCTTCTCCTTTCTGGAAGGGTCTCTGAGTTATGAACACAGTGGGGAAAGTTCAAAACCCAAATTCCTTTGGCCAGGATTTATTTTCTTTCCCATTGATCACCAAGCAGCTGCTGACTGATTCTCAGCATAGCCAACATAACCACAATGTTTTTTTTAGCATTTCAGACATGCAGACAGACAGGGTGAGAAAAAAGACAGAGGTGAGAAGAGGGAAGGGAAACGTAAAATGGAGAGAAAAGGGGACAGGGGGACGACTGTGGGGGAGTGGGAGAATGTGTCTGCAGTTTGTTGTCATGAAACATAAAGATTCAGTCAAAAAAAAAATCACATGTTCCAGACCTTAAAAGGCAAAGTAGGACCTGATGAGAACATTGTGAAAATTAAATGTACAGATTTTTTTAATCAAAACTGAATTTCAGCAGCAACATGAACTCTTGAATCCAAATTTAAAGTTGATGACCTAACATGATCATCAACTTTATTCATCAACTGATTAAATTTGACTATAGTCCATTAAAGTAAAAACACTGACTGGTTATGAGTCTTGTTTGTCTCTGTGTGGCCCTGTGATGGAATGGCGACCTGTCCAGGGTGTCCCCTGCCTTTTGCCCTGTGACTGCTGGAGAAAGGCACCAACTCCCCACAACCCTTAGCAGATGAAGCAGCTCAGAAGATGGATGGATAAGCTAGTTAGAATCATGTCTGGGTTGCAAATTTTGCAGGAACTTTCAGTTTCCTTTGTGATAACGAGATGAGAATTCTTTAAGCTAAGAGTTGAACCAAAGTTAGCTTTTTTCGTAGTATTTTATCTGTCTTAAAGCAGATATGTGGAGGATTTCAGCAAAAGAGCAGTTTTTGAATCCAACATACCACGTCCCCTCCCTATTCTCTCAACCTCCCGTGTTCTATAGCCCCACCTATACACACGTGTGTGGTCAGTCTCTCAGCCGGGTATAAACTGTGTAGTCACAGCTCACAAATCATGTTCTCACACTGTACGAGGCTCTGAGCCCTGTCTGTCACTGTGCTAACGTTGCGCGCAAAGTGTGAGCTGCTGCACTGAAGCTCCCGAACCTGGAAATGAGGAACTGTACTCGGTCCAAAATGGAATTCGTCACCAAAATAAACGTGTATCCTTGGCAAGCCTTGCCATTCTGTGTGGAGAAATGTTTAAAAATAAATCCCTCAGTAGACAGAGAGACATGGAGCATCCTGGGCACACGCAGCCCCCACCTCTACAGATTTGTGCAAAGATTGTGCACATTGACTGACAGCCCACAATGTGGAAATTAGAATTTTATTGGCTGAAAAAGTTCACCGGTCAGAAAGGATTCAAAGGGGTCTATAGGAGGAAGGAGGGTCTTCAGAAGATTAACAGATGTTGTGGAACTCTACCCATAGATCATAGTTTAGAACTGAACTATCATTTAAAACATTTATAAAAGTTTGATACGTAGAAAAATGCTCCACATAGCTGCTTTACCTTTGGACAACAAGCACCTAAATTTTTAAAATTGTGTCTGTTGTGGGTCTTTGTCTTGGTTTTGGTATTTTTGTGTTGTTTAGTTGATTAGCGCAGCAGGAAGTCCATCCTATGCTGGACCTTCTTGATGACTGCATCTGTTGACTTACCATTCAGTTCCTGGGTGATGGTGGTGCCCAGAAACTGGAACGTGGCCACCACACAGTGCTGTTGAGAATGGTGATGAGGACAGAGATTGGGGGGGCTCCTCCTGAAGTACATTGCTATCTCCACAGTTTTAGCTTGTTCTGACTGCACCAGAGAATCAGCTGTTCCACCTCCCATATGCAAACTCTGTTGACCCTTGTATCTTCTGCAAACTTCATGAGTTTGACAGATGGATCCCTCGAGATGCATTCATTTGTATAAACGCAGTGAAGACAGCACACATCCCTGGAGGGGCGCAAGTACTGATGGTCTGGGTGCTGGATGTTATTTCCCCAGCCTCACCTGCTGCCTCCTGCCTGTCAAAAAGTTTGTGGTCCACTCAGGTAGAGGCTGGAACAAAGACCTGGGACAGTTTAGACTGGAGGACATCAGGGAGACTAGAGCTAAACGCTGAGTTAAAGTCAACAAACATTATCCTGGCATAGAGTGTTGAGATGCTGCAGGATGTGATGCAGCCTCATGTTGACTGCATCATCCACCTGTTTGCCCGGTATGCAATCTGTAGGGGGTCCAGCAGGGCTGCTGTGATGATCTACAGTTGGTTTAACATCAGCCTTTCAAAGGATTTCATGACTATATGTCAGGTAAACAGACCTGTGGTGTTTAATCCTCGGACGAAGGGTTTTTTGGGGACTAGGATGATGGTGAGGCTTTTGAGGCACATTGGGACTTTGCATAGCTCCAGTGATGTTTTGAAGACTGTTGTAAAAACGGGGGCCAACTGCTCAGCACAGACCTTCAGGGAGGAAGAAGACACACCGTCTGAGTGATTAAGATTTGAACTTTTGAATGCTTCTATTTGTAAGCATTACAAAACATGACAGAATCGTTTTATATTTGGCAGTTTTAATTGGTCTATCTGTGATTAAATTATGCATCACTGCAGATCTGCAATTAGCTAACTAAAACCTGGCAGCTCATTAAAGGTGATGCATGCCAACCCCTGACTTTTGATTGTCTTTGTATTTAATTTACTATATTAGGTAACTTTTCAACTATACAGTTAAAAGAGATTGGTAAAGGGTTTGTGCAACTGAGATTTCTTATCTAGGAACTTTTAACTAAATCAGGTTTATTTATTTATCAAAAGCCATAAATTTGTTTTAGAGTTTCATCTTTCTATCTTCATGCTTCTGTTAAAATATTTATGTGACATTTTTTGTTTAAATTTGGTTATAATGACATTGTTTTGTGGTGGCAAACGGTTATTTGATTTTAACAAAGTGTTCCTGTTGATAATGGGACTGTTTGCTTACGCTAATATATTATTTAGAACAATCAGCCTCTGTGCTGATCAGATGCATCGATAACAGGTCAGATTATGATTGATAGCCGTTAACTAACAAGTTAAAATAATCTTAAGTCAGAATCAATAGGATTTATTGGGGGAGCAGTTAACGCTTTAACAGCAGCTGCACAAAAATCAACCACAGATGAACATTAAAACACGGGACCCAAATAAAAAATTACATCTCATTTTAGATGAAATACATTTTCTATGAATTACACAAAATAAATACAGAATTTCCTGCATTTGTTCCCCTTGTCATTTCCTCCACCAATTCATCCTCTATTCCCTCAGCACCAGAGCCTCCATCCTCCTCCTTCCATTTCTCAATTCACTCTTTAATAAACGAGCACTGGTGGTAATTGCCCTGTCTGGGACGACGTCATTACTCATTCAGACGTCCAATAACGCTGCAGCGCCCGCAACACACACATGCAAACACACATCCACACACGCACAGGGTGAAGGCTTAGTCTGCACATGCAGATCCATATCATTGATCTCTCTCCCGCCCTCTCCTCTCATTCCCACATTTCATTTTTCATATTCAATGAGTGACTTGTAGATTTGGCTGCTCGATACAGATACATCTCAATTAAGGCAAGGACTGGGTTTGCATTGACATCTGCATGGGCAGATTGAGCAGAACGGAGGGATACAGTCAGAAAGGAGGCAGAAGGGTGATGTCTGTCAAATTAAAACAATTTTTAAATGATGGTAAAGTTTTAGCGGCTTTAAAATGCAGTTTTTCAAGAGAATTTGCATCTTGTTTCTTTAATGAGATGATCAAAAGGATCATGCATCAACACAATAAATGTTTCCAAACTGCAGGAGTCCTGTTGAGTCTAACTTAATGCTTTCTCAACAGTGATTACTTCAAATTTCTTGAGGGAACAGTCCTAGATCAGTAACCTCATGGGTACCAAATGGTGTAAGGGTTCAAGAGTCAAAGCCACTTCCTCATAAAAATAGACTAAACTTTAATCTGAAATCTGTGGGCGTTACAGCTAAAAGCATGTCCCGGGGCAGCCTGGATCTCAGCAGCTGATGAGTTGTGGTTTCTTCTGCAGCACCTTAAGGGACACAGAGCAGTCTGGGAAAAACAAAAAGTGGGCCAGTGGTTGTGTGTTTGGTGGAAGTGTACACAACATTAAACATGAATACAACACTGATCAGTGTGAGGATACATTTAGATTATTGTTGTTCTTTAAAAAGTCAAAACTTATTTATTTCAAATTTAAAAAGTTAATTCAAACTTTAGTTTCACATAGAATATCAATATATGAGCTGCATACAAATGCAAAAGCTTTAATCAAGAAACTCTACAAGAAACTTCCTTTTTTAGATTATTTTAAAGAGGAGTCGGTTCACCTCAGGTCCGGAGAAAAACATAAAGGCACCACAGGCTGAGTGAAATTTAGGAATGTGCCATCTTTAATGAAAGGGAAAGGAGAGAGTAGCTGCACTCTGCTCCATAAAACACATGCATAAACAGTATGTAGGTTGGCAAACCAGACATCTCATTGGTGTACATAATAAGTCTCTGAGCTGAGACTGTAAAAGGGTCAGGATCAAAGAACCGATGGCCTGGATGAGTTATTTCTGCTGATGGAACGACGCTTCTGGCAGACGTTTGGGAATTCATGGTCAGGTAAGTGTTGATGTTAACTGTCTATAACCCAGAGTCAGTCTGAGGGAAACGATGGTGCTGTTTGATATTGAACAGTCACTTGTGTGATATCACGGCTGAAGAAGTGTAAACTGTCTGTGGTTACAGGCTGTGCAGTAAAACACGAGATGGACTTTACAGACTATGAACAGGAACGGTCCCGTTTTGAGGTTTGTAGCACGTGCAGGATGACGGAAGCAGGAACAGGCAGAACGTAAAAGGCTTTATTGATGCCAAATAGAACACCAGGAGGAACAAGGTAGACAAATATGACAAAGAGTGGATGAACTGAGGAGCTTATGGGGGGAAGGTGATCAGAGGAATGAGGAACAGGTGCGGTGATTGAGGACTGATTTCACCTGAGGAGGAACACTGGGGAGGAGCAAAACTCACCTGTGGGGAATAAATGCAGAACGACAGAAGGAGCACAGGAAAACAGGGGGACACCAAAACTTAAATTCTAAAGGGGACAGAACAGAGAACAACAGGGGATAAAAAGGTCAAATAAACTAAGACACACAGCATGAAAGGGACTTTTAGTTCATGCACACCTGAAAATGGTCTAATCTGCTTGTTTTGCTTTAAATATGATCATGCAAATAATTTTAATACAGCCTCTTTGCTGTATTTTAATATGCAAAAGACAATATGCATTTACCAAATTAGATTTATTTGGGACTCACTGATGGTAATGAGGGCATTCAACAAACTGGTTTACATAAAGAGCTTTTTTTCCTTATTTGTCATTTATACAAATAAGAAGTCAAAATTGCTAAAACCTTTTTATGAAAATCAATCCAGTTTATTTCCTTTTGATATGTTTCAGCTTATTGAGGATATCGATGTTCTCAGTTTAAATAATTTCTGTTTTATTAATCTTAAGATGCAAAAATGAAAAAATTTAAGCAGGTCTGAGGAGAAAAAACTATACACCGTTTGATAAAATTCAATAAAACCCTATAAAACAAAGTTAGATACACACATAAAACCAATGGCTACGTTCTAATTCAGGCTCAGAGGCTCAAGTCAATAAGAGTTCCAGACACCTACAACAACTTGGCAACTCGTTTGAGAGAAACATGTTTAAAATTCCAGCAACATGAGAACAAGATTCTGCTACTCATGCAGGAAACTGAGAACCCTCATGGACAGTTTGAGATATTCTCAACAACTCAACAACAGTCGCAGCCAAGCGAGATACCTGATTGCATAAATTTCACTTGCCTTCTTTTTTAATTTACTTAATTTATTAGTAATTTTAAGTTCCAGTTCTCTTTTTTTAACAATGCACAAATTACTTACAGATAACTAAATAGGACAGTTTTCTGTTCCTGCCAGCAAAAAAAACAAAACAAAAACTTTGTTCTTTCCAAAAATATTCATCTTAGCTGAGAATATAAAGCCATTAGATCTGATATTGATTTTCTACACACTTCACAAATATTTGAACTTTCTTTTTTCTGCCCTCTCTTCATCTCATTTTGCTCCATTTTACAGTCTTCAGGAATTTGAGGTCTCCTTAGTGATTTATAAACATACACATAATAAATGGGCAGCTGTAGTTTAAGCGGTGATGAAGCGTTCTCTCTCTGAGACGCTGCTCTGGCCTGCGTGTGATTTAAAAGGCTGACATTTATGGCTTGCAGGCCTATTATTCAGAGTGACTGTCTGTGTACAGACCGGCGTTTTACAGCGGCTACGCAGGGGTAAGCCCAAAACTACACTCGTATCTGACACAGGCTAAACAGTCAGTAGGAATTCTTACAGTAACACATCTCCTGGCACAAAAAGTGGATTCCTTACAAGAATATGAGGTTTGAGCTTCAGTTAATCTTTCAGCAGCTACGTCTCCTGGCATTTCACATTGATTTTTCTGTCTGACAGGTTTCACACAACTCAGACTTTGGTTTTGTCTCTCTCGCGACGTTAAAATAGTTTAAATGTGTTGCAAAGTCCAATCAGGTGGTTAAATAAACATGAACTTAAACCTCTGCTGTGCTGTCCGGTGCAGTATCTCGCCTCCTGCATTAATTATGAATGTCTTGTATTTGATTGGGGTGCAAAGTAGGCCCAAATGATCCCTTTAAGAGTGCTATTTTGTTTTCACATAACCTCATAACCTGTGTACCTGCCACAGCAATACACAGCGGATTGCAATCGACGATTCAGTAGCCGATATCACTATCTGTCCAAGATAATAGATGACAATAATGGGAAACTGTCCCTAAGCACTCGTTTGGAGTCTTCCTGCCCATTTACTGATACCCTTCATATTTAATTCGCCTCCGATAGCCAGGAAAACAGACACTTTAAGTCCATCTAGAGGGAGAACATTTACAACAAAAGGCCAGCTGAATCCTCGGCTCACGTTTCCTCCTAACGGTGGCAGGACATAAACCTTCGAGCCAGACCTCATTTTCTCGGCGCCATCTCCCGGACACTGCTACAAAGAAAATCAATAAAGCTGCACACAATGCTCTTAACTTTAGAGGCTATTGTGAAAATGTCTTTGTCCACAAAATATGGGGATTTTTTCTTTTCTTCTTGGCTTCTTCTGACTTCCTTTTAACAGTTCTAATAGTCAGCAGAACTGTGGGCCATGACTTGCAGCTAAATTAGCATCTGGCTGTCTGCTCTGCTCCTATTTTCTTTACACAGGTCTATGACACAAGCAGTCTGTTTTCGTGGATTATGGTCACTGTAACCTAATTCCTCCAGCTGATCAAGAAGGAATAATTCAATCGTGTTGCAGAGATAAAGATCCCTTGAGCAGGGCGAAGAGATCTGCTCTGCTTGTATCAAGTTATACACGCGGGAGATTAGCGTGGCATGTAGCTCGTAGCTCGTAGCTACACTGAATCGAGGCTTACTGTGATTCACGAAGTCAATAAAACCGGGTGGCTTATTGGATCATCCTGATCACATAAACTGTCACAGAATTACACAAGTGCTTTAGGACAGAGTGTGGGATCAAATCTGACCTCTCTGCAGAGTTTTTATGCTTCATTGCAAAAAGCATTCTTATTTATATAGGAAATCCACAAATAAGAGTGCAAAGATCAAGTCTGATTCATATGTTTGCCTGAAATTTGCAAGATCTTAAAAGTCACGCAACAGCAAGAAATTCAATTCATGCAGAGTGAAAAGAACTGCATGTGTGCAGACGTGCGCCCAACAGACCGTCTTCAATCTGCTGCATTCTCAGCATCTATTGCCTTCTGGAATGTATCACTGTGACAGGGGGGATTGGGGTAGAGGCTCTGGGTGGAAGAGGTCTCCTGGATTCCCTTATGTGATGGACAGGAATAGTCTGGAATCCCCAAACGGAAATAACCTTACACTGACCTCATCCAGTCACGACTTGCCCAACCCCTCAACTTGCAACCCTTGACCTGTGTTGCCAGATTCTGCAACACATAAACAGAAGCAAGATCAAATGCTTATTGCATTTATATTTGCACTGCATTTATTCAATTTTAGATGCTGTAAGCAAATAATCCTCACTGTCAGGTATTTTTACAGTGTCGCTTCTGACATGGAATGTATAGATATACATATATTAGATGTCACTTATTCAATTTTATTAATGAAAATGCTCTGCTTTTGGCATCAACTTGCTCGTGCTTTCTGCACAGACTATAAACACACATACGTATTAATATATACCGGTATATGTGTTATATATATATATATATATATATATATATATATATATATATATATATACACAGAAGACAATTATGTGCACAGACATGATTTGACATGAGTAACCACATTAATCCAAAATTGTTCTGCTTCCTAAAATGCACCCCAGAGAGCTGCTGAAAGAAGAAATTACAACAAAGTAGGTGTGCTTTCATGCTTGTATTGACTTGTGTGTGTGTGTGTGTGTACTGTACTCCAATCCTGCATCCTCTAAATGAGTTCCATGCAATATTAAAGGATGCAAAATTAGCCTGTGAGTGAAAATGTGCTTGGAGCACATTGGTGACTGACCTACCAAGGGCACCATGGGAAATAAAAAGACGGGGCGTGCAATAGAAACCCAGACCAGAGCGTATCTATCATTTACACCACACACATGTTAATACACATAGACCTCAGGGCTGTCCGCTGGGTATACTGACTCAACCAGAGGGCAAAGTGAATGTAAGGTACCAGACATATTGGTGACCATTAACATTCTACTGTTTCATCAAACTTTCAGCGACTGTAAATGATCATTGTTTCGGAGTGGGGAACCAACAGCATACAACAGAATTAGGACATGTTTTAAAAATCCAGTAGATACTGATGATTAAAATGGAACATCTCATTTAGAATCAGTATTTGTTTGTTAAAATTTGCCGTTTCTATTGTGTTAAGCCATTCTTTCATTCCAGTTTTACATCCTATAAGTTGGATTTATGTTTTTTATGTAGTTCCTAATGTTGCTTTTCTTGTCACCTCTTCTGTTACAAAATTGACAATAATGAAACTTTTATAGGGGTTACGCTTACACTGTAAAAAAGAAAATGTGGGTTCAACCTGAAAAAAATAGATTCAGTTGATAACAAATAAATTACGTTCATCATTTATTAAATTTGTTTACAATATTTTGTTTTTAGAGTGTGAAGCTGATTTTTTGCCTACCAAAACAAGCTCAGCGCTGCTAATTATTGTAATACCGATAATCGTGCAACTAATTTCACTAACCAGTATGTATCTAAAATTATTTTACTGGTTCTTTATACCTTTCTTCATTTATCACCATTTTTGTAAAATCTGTCATACAATGTTTTTTTTAAAACCCTCTGCTCAAAAATATTGCATATATAATAAAACAGAGGAATGCAACGTGGGAATTAATGGGGAAAGGAACTGAAACACCACCTAGTGGCTGGCTGCAGTACAAGTCTTTAGCTCCCTCCAAATGTATGAAACATCATATTGCCAAAAATAAAAATGCATCCGAAATTACTGTTTCTGGATGTTGACTTCTGTTGATTCATGCTGTTCTTTCCTTGTTAAACGTTTTGTATTTTTTTAACTGTAATTAATTTTTTGATACTTTTTTTATATTGAACAGATGACAATCATTTCTTTATATACATGCAAACATTTGTTGTAGTAACATTAAAAAATCTAATTCCTGCAGTAGAGAAATAAGCATTAGAGATACAGGCAAAATGAATCACAGTTTGACGATGGTCAATGTCATTTTCCAGCATCAGCGATCTTTATTCAGGGACCTTCAACGACTCTCTGCAGCTCTAACACTTTTGTTTACAGGCAGCAAATTAAAACCATGAGAGCAGCTGATGTGTGCAGCGATGCTGTTGTGTGTGCAGGGAGGCACAGAACCAACGTACAGCAAATATAAAATGTTTTGAATTATACATTTCTGCCATCAGTGACAAATTGAGAGAAGGATTCATCATAAATCATGAGAATGCTGCGCTGCCTACGAGGAGAATTGCATGTTGGGCAGCAGCCTGAGATTTAAGAGTGTTGTTGCTGAGTCTGGAGCTCCAGGCTGAAGCCACACCTTTATCAGATACTCCACTCAAGTGTATTTTATTTATTTTGCGTGTGTGTTTGTGTTATTATAAACTAGATGGCAGAATAAAAAGTTGTGTTTTCCCCTCAAACAAGTTTATCTTTTTATATGTTTTTATTTTCATAACTTAAAGCGCCTATATTTTAGTTTCATAAAAACATTTTTATTATCAATAATTTATCAAAATGGTTTAATAAAAAGAATCTAATGACAGATCTAAAAAGAAATTTTTTTCCCCTTCAGGGTAATCTTACAGATTATTTTAACAAAGAGATAAAAAATAAGCTGCACATATACACTGCAGCTTGTACAGAAATATTCATTGTGTTTTGGTCTCATTGCTTGTGTTTTGAGATATTTATTTTCAGATTTTTTGTCAGGCACAATTTTATCCAAAAAGCAAATAATTATGGCATAAAAATGTTAACCATGCAGAAGAAGAATCATTTAAATATGATTGGCAAACAAACAACATCCATCCATTTTCTGTAACCACTTGGTCCTCCACAGAGGGATGCGGGGGAGCTGGTGCCAATCCCCAGAGACCAAGGGGCGAGAGGCGGGGGACACCCTGGATGGGTTGCCAGTCCAATGCAGGGCCACACAGAGATGAACAAGACAAACAATCAACCACACACCCAAGGACAATTTTACTAACCCAGTTAGCCAAACAGACATGTTTTTGGACTGTGGGAGGAAGCTGGAGTACCTGGAGAAAACCCATACATGCACGGGAAGAACATGCAAACTCCACGCAGAGAGGCCGCAGAGCTGGGATGCAAACCCACAACCTTCTTGCTGCGAGGCAACAGTGCTAACCAACTGCGCCACCATGCAGCCCCAAACAAACAACATGAAGGGAAAATCAATAATGTGATTGTGAGGATAAAACAGAGGATTGAGGGTTTAAATTACATCAGTTAAAGATTAAAACATGTTTAATTAAGCCAACTTGATGTATTATTATGAATCAAATCAAATATGTATTTTCTGATTGAATGCAAAATTTGATTTTTTTGCTCATTGGTTGAGCTTAAATCTGCAGCCTTATTTGAGAAGAAACAGTGAAGCTTTTTACCAAAAATGATTTGACATAAAGTTTTATGTTAATGACAAAAATACATTTGACAGAAATTGACTCTCCTAAGATTCACCTGCTGAATTTAATCTCCATAGGAGGGAACTCTGCAGATTAAAAGGCACATAAAGTTGGCTGATGGGTGTTATGCTTCACTGCATCAGTGGTCAGTTAAAACGGCACAATCACACACACACAAACACACACACACACACACACACACACCAGAGCCTGAATGCTGAAACAGCTGAGACTGCTCGAACCCAGAGGTTCACACTCACTATTTGTTGTCAATAAATAAATCATATAGGTGAAGTCAGACTGCTGTATTTACACAGTGATTAAAACTCACGAGCCAAGGAGCTCAAACGAACCTAAACAAAACACATGAGTGCAAAGGTTTCCCTACATACACACGATAGACCGCTAATTTTAGAAAACACACACACAGGCATTTACAGCAATATGAAGTGAAAACACTCATGAGGACAACTTCAACAATATTTTGCACCAAAAACCAAAATTTGAAACAGAAATATAGCTTATCAGGTTACCTCCTTCAGAGAAAAACAGACTTTGTGGTAAGTGTGGCAGTTAATAACATTATATGGACTTTGAATTAAACAGCTTTAAAACATAAAACACACCCCAAACAAAAATCCTCTCAGTTTCATCTCTAAAAATCCTTAAAAGAGCCTCGTCTCACTCAACTATCAGATGGAAAATCAAATATTTTGTTTTGAGCTTCACTAATATCAGCATTTTTACTCCACCCCTAATGGCATTTTTATTGATCGGCTTCTTAATGGCGGGGCCATATATTTGACGGCCCTCATTTAAAGTAGAAGTGAGTAATAGCTGTCTGAGGAAAGGCTGTAAAACTGTTTGTGTGTGTATGTGCGTGTGTGTGTCTCAGTGTTTTTCTTTTTTTTCGTCATTACAGAGAGAAGGAACGAGTGGAAGGAGAAAGACATGAAGGAGGGGAAGAGAAGAGAGTTTTAATTTACTGAGCACATGGAGAGGAAGTGCAACCAAGGCAGATTAGGTAAGAGGGTGAAGGATGAGCAGCAAAATCTCAAATTTCCTTGCAAACAGATTTAATTCTTAAGCTTTTCTGCAAACACAACTTGCTTTACCTCATGCACGTCCATCACCTCTGCTATTGCAAACAAACCTCAGAACCCCCTTCTGTCCCCTCTTTCCTCTCCCTCCTTCTTTCTCTCCCTACATCCATCCATTCCTCTCAGGTCATCAGCGAGCGAAGCCACAACAAAGGGGGGCCGTTGCCGCGGTGACCTTGGCTGTGACATCATGTGGCGGCAGAAAGAAATGAAGCCATTAGGCCGAGGCAGCACTCGCCCATAAATCAGACTGTTTCCAATAAGCTGCCTTAATGGTCATCCATCACCCCGCCAGCCAGCGCCCTCCGCACCCATCCGCCTGGGGAACAGCCACTGGGACGCAGAGAGGAGGAGAGAGAGGGGGAGAAATCTGAGGGGGTAGACAAGAGAGGAGAAAAAAAACACAAAGTAGGTAGGTGGAAGAGATATGAAGGGGAAGAGTGAGTGTAAGAGAAACAAGATTGGACTGAGCAAACCTCAAATAAAAACATTAAATTATTGGGAAAAAATTTGAAAATAAATATCTGGAAAGTTAGAATTCAAGGACATCCCTACAACCTCATTTTTTAACCCTAAAACCATCTAGTCCTCATGTGACAGTCCAGAGTCCTGCACTGATCCCCTTTTTCCTTCTGCTGAATGACTGTTACTGTCCACTGCTGCATATTCTGAATAAACTATTTACACTGTAAATTGTGTACTTTGATTTCTTTAATTCTAAATATACACTCAAGTGTTTTTCAGAAGTCAGATCCATATCAATCTAAGGTGTTTTAATTTTTAATCAGGAAAATTTTTCCACTTGGAGGTGGCTATAAAAACCTATATTGCAGCCAGCCACTAGGGGGTGTTTCAGTTTCTTTTGACTGCTACTTTTGCAATACAATCCTGTCTCTAGTCATTTTATTTTCATGGTTTGCTTATTATTGTACTAAAAGTTGAATTAGAGGTCTTAGTGCTCACTTCCACCATCAACTTTCAGACTTTTTGCTGAGAATCAAACAAAAAATGTTTGGATATTGCCTTTTTCTTTGAGTATGCTTCAACAGTTGGCTTAATTTGACACTATTCTAATGTCATTGGTTACATCGTGATAATTGTGTATCTGGTTTTTGATTAACTAATTTCAGAGTCATGCAGTTTTCACATGTTGCAAAACAACAAACCAAAAAATAAATACAGATAAATGATGATGTGTACTTTTTATGATGACTGTTTTCTTAGTGAGTTCTGAGCTTCCATAGATACACGAGTTACACTGCAAAAACTGATTTCTTAGAAAGTAAAAAAGCCTTGTTTTTAGACAATTAGTTTATTTTTGTCTGAAAAGAAAATATATACAGCCATACTTGAAATAAGCCAAATCTTCTTAAATATGGTCAAAATTTCTAGATTTGAGCAAAAAAAAAAAAAAAAAAACTACCAATGGGGTAAGCAAAAGTTGCTTGCTAGATTCCTTAAAATTTTTCTGCATTTAAAATAATTTGCTAGGCTTTTTATCAAATTTCTTACAAATCAGTTTTTGCAGTGTATGTTAGTGTGGAGGAGAAGTTTTCTTTAAAATTATTTATTTCTTTATTATCATCCAAGTTTGCCACTTATCTTTGTTAAAGAGAGGTAATTTTTGCAGTGTAGTTCAAACTATTAAGACATCAGTTCTTTTAAATAGTGTTTCACATGTTTTTTTTTATAGATTTCTTTTGTTAGATAAACTCGTGGCACAAATACAAAGTTCACATTAACACATAAGCATTCCACTTACAGCTCTTTTGGTTTGTTTGTTTTTGAGCACTTCTCCTTAGCAGCAGTTTTCATTTGAACCAATGCACATCCAACATGACCAAACATCACCTGGCTATTAAAGTTAGAACGTTCACACAAAAATCCGCACAGTGAAGAGGAGCACTGTGCAGTAAATCACATGAAAACATCCCTTTGCTGTGGAAACATGACCGTGTGCCAAACCCCAAACCCCTGGTAGCTAATCCTGCTGCAGGAATTACTCCACACACACTCACAGTAGTCATGTCATCAGGAACCTGGTCTGTAGTCCACACTACACCAACCTCCTGCTGAAAGGTCCAATCTAACTTACAACACAGTGAGCCTACAATTGCGGTTCATCATCCTTACTTTTTCTTATTAGTTTGTTGGTTAGCTTGTATTTCTCTCTGTCTGTCCCTCTCTTTCTCTCAGGGTTTCACCACCTTTCTTTATATTCTGAGTCCCTCCTCTCGCCCTAATAGTTTCCCATCTGCACCTTTTTCTACTCTCTGGAGGAGTATGTATTTGTATGTGTAGATTATATTGCCTATTTTGGCCAAAATCAACTCACCCAGAAGTCACTTTACAACCCATGTTCCTTTAAAAAAACTTGTAAATGCAGGCTGAAAAATGATGTGTGTGGTGTGGCTCACCTCTTAGGTTTCCCCGAGTACAGCAGCCAAATTGTTTTTGCTAGGCACTGCGAGGAGCCTTATCCATCATTTTGAATGAGCTCTGTAATTGGGATTAAAAGAGCAAAAGTGCAAAAATGGACTTTGAGAGTGATAGCATTACAAGTGGACCTTTCAGATCAAATAAAAGACTGAGTGTGTTCTGAACACTGGAGGTTTAGTACGTTTATTAACATAGTAGCCCTCTGTGTTAGTGTGCATTAATACATCAGTAAGTAGAGTCTAAAATATGCGTTTATTTTCATATTTGTATGATTGTTTTTTGACATTTATAGATTGATGACCAGGTGCAAAGTAATAGAGGATCTGTTAACGTTACCTGTTTCATTTATTTGTTAAATAAACTAAAATGAAATTATGCTTAGAAATTGATTTTTTATTAAAATAGCAGCATTTGTCAGACAAATTCAGAACCACATATGACAAAATGTATTCATCTGAATGAAAGAGTGTGAAAACGTTTATTTTATATTAATATAGCTGAAAATTGATTATTAATTCTGAAAATCTACTTTTGGGAAATAAATTCAGAAAAATTCAGATTATTTCAACTATGTCTTGCTGATTCAGTAATTATTTCAAGAAATCTTTGAATGGATACATAAATAATAAAAACAGCTAAACTGATTTCATTCTAAAATGGTAAAAATACTTTAATAATTTGATATTTAAAGTGTTTTCACTGCTGTTTTCATCTTAAATGCTAAAATATTAAGAGGAGAACATCTGATGCTGTTGGTGGTTATCACCTTTACTTTGTCTCCTGGACATTCATTATCCTTTCTATCATTTTCCCAGACACTAGCCTCAACTCACACACACACACACACACACACACACACACACACACACACACACACACACACACACACACACACACTGAGGACCTCTGTGGCCCCTCTCAGCTGGTACAGAGCCCCATATGCTCGAACTCCTGTTGTTGTTGTTGTTGTTGTTTGGCTCCCTGGCTCATTTGACGTGTGGACCCATGACAGTGTCCAGGACTCCTTCCAAGTTCTGCCTGGTGCCTTTGTGTGGGAAAGAGAGTGTGTTAATATGTCTGTCTGCCTGTGTGTGCGCACGCTGTTATCATGTCCTACCTATTGTGTCTTTTAATCAGGAAGTGAAGTTATTTTAGACTCAGGGTTTTTCTTCTATAGGGTGAATTTTTCCAATATTTTTGATAACTTTGGAGAAATAATTACAGGTTTAGATTTGGTGGGATTATGTTTAGATAGTTAGTTGTATTCATGTGTTTGCATGTATGCATGATGTATTATTATAGTCACACAGCTTGGTTCTGATTGGAAGACATCCTCATTGCACTTAAAATACAGTTTTCCCACTTCATTGACAGCTGTTTTATATTATTTCATTGTGCAAATATGAATAATATGCAGCTAATTTACCAGCTTGTGAAAGAAGACTAAAAGATGCATGAAAGTCTTATTTACTCACCTTTTCGTCTGCCTTTTTGCTTAAACTCCAGGACGTTTTCTTCATGAATCTGCATGGAAACAAGATTTAATTACATTTAAATAGATCACAAGTTGTCAACAAAAATATGACCTTACAAATGATTGGTGCTACTGTTTAAAATGTTCCTGCTCGTAAACGCAGCGAGGTGGGTCTATACAGCGTTACATGTGATTTTTGGCCATCTGTCCACTAAGCATGCCGCCCACATTGCCTTCCCACATTCTGATGAGCTACAAGGACACATTATCTCCTCTTAGCCCTTCGCCACTTGGCAACTGCAAGAACCATAACAACCAGCCTTTATGAAACCCACTTTAAGCCATAGCTCTTATTGCTTTTGGAACATGCGGCAGAACTCTCAGGGATTTCCGAACCTTCCTCCCTTTCTGGCTGCGCCGAGCTGCGCCCTTTCCAAGACCTCCTCCTCTAAAAGTCTTTGGATTTCATCGCTGTAGAAATGTATTCAGGGAGACATTTATCATGAGCTGCCTGCCACTGGAGACCGCATCGGCGGCCATTTTACGGGCCTGGTCAGGGAAAACAGGAAAGGGGAACTTCACTATAAGAGAATGACATTTACATGTATATTTACATTTATTCACAGCTGTTGCCGAATGGGAGCAACCCCGAGCGGCTGAGCGGGAAGACTAGAAAGGTCACAGCCTGGTGCATGCATTACGGCTTTATTAACTTTGTGTATTAGCATCACCTACAGTCAGGCAGGGCTCAGATCTTACCTTCAGAATTCTTTTTTTAAATACTATTTAAAGCATTTTTTCCTATAAAATCTTGTATTTTGCAATCCAGTAACACTTTATGACATTTCATTATCATCATTTAAAACAGATAATAAAATGTGTTTTTTTTTCTCAAAATAATTCATAATAAACACACATATGCTATTTTGAGTAGCTATCTTTCTGAACTGTGGACAATTTGTATTTTTCTAAGATACATCGAAGTCTCACCCAAATTTGAAAAAAAAAAAACTCTTAAAAAGTAACTAATAATTTCTATTTTCCAAGAAAATGAATTTTAGTTCTATTTTCTTGGATCCACCTTGTTTTTGAAACGTATTCTGAAACTGATTCCCAACAACTCCTTGTCGAGTGTCTGCTATGGATATACTTCCAAACCATGCCTATATGACTAGTGTAAAGTTGCAAAAAATGGTTAAAAATGATACATTGGCCTTTTTTTCTAAATAAAATGTATTTTAGTTTTATTCTAACCTCTAACTATGGCTGTTTTCCAAATCTTAAACATTCTTATACAGTAAGTTAGCAAAATAATTACTTATTTGTACTCTCTCTGTATGTGTCGTAGTACAAATGCAGCACTTTAACATGATGTTAATGTTATTTTTGGGGATTTTGAGTCATTTCTGATGCTTGATCTTGAGTTTCTCTGTATATAGAATCAATTTAGTTATGCTATTTCAGGTTCTTAGTCTTTCTTTAAAACTTTTCCCAAACTGAATGACATCTTTGTGAAAGATGCAAACATTCAGTGACAAACTGAAAAGACCAAGATGACATTTCATTGGTTTTTCTAATAAACCTGCAATAAAAAGCCTAAATAAATGTGAAACGCCTGCTGTGTTTAAGTGTGAGACGTGATGCTCATTTCTCTCATTTAATGTGTTAGATTACATAATTACTTCTTTCCTAGGAAGAACTGCAGCTGCGATAATTCTCCCTTAATTACATCAGCTCACAGTTTTTTTTCAAACATTTAAATAATTCGCCCAAATAACATTTCTTATCTCTAGAGATGTCTGTTGCAATGATCCAATTACAGAGCAGCAACGAGACACAAAAAAAAGAAAACCCTAACAGATAATGCTTTAACAAACTTTTGATTTATTGCATCTGTTAAAAATAGAAAATATGTTTCATTTTTTCAGTTCTTGAGCTTTAAATGTTAGTACGGTTGCACTTCTAACAACAGATATTGTCAATATATGGGCAGAAAACCTCCTGACAAAATGACAAATGACACCGACCGATTCTCGCATACACATACGGTATTCATGCACATGAATATAATCAGCTTTTAGATCCACACATATGCACATAAAACACACCTCTCCGCCAGGTTCTCTGCAAAATTTCATTTGGCCGAATGCAGACGCTGGCCTTGGAAACCACAGCTTCCACCCCCCACACCTCCAAACTCCCCTTCATGTCCCTCTCAGGAGCCAAAATGGCGTCCATAAATCAAGAAGCTAGATGTAATCTGCAGTGTCCAGAATGCACGGGGCGAGGCTGCGGAGCATAATGCGACTGGTTCTCCATTGTCATTCAGCAGCACACAGAGCCGTGCTCGCACCTGATAAGGGTCTGCTTGGAGTGAGTCATAAATCACAGGCAGTGCCAACGGTTCCTATACTGATTTCACAGACGGAGAGAAAGCGCACGTGAAAGGCACAAAGACTGGAGAAATCAAGTACAATGAGTATGAAGAAGGGGCTTTAAAGCGCGTGCGGTATATGGCCAAGGATGGGGATAAAAGTGTGACAATAAAGATGAAAACCGAAGAGGAAGATGTAGAGAAAATGCGAAGAATGGGAACGAGGGACAATGAAATAAAGAAAAGTGAAGGACAAATGGATTCACGTGCCTCTTATTTGGCACAAAGTTTTCACACACTAAGGAACTGACTGTCAGTTAAAAGAAAAACAACAGCTCACCTATGCAGCGACGTCATGGCTCCTCTGCATGTCAGTTTCAGCTTAATGTTTCTGGAAAAACAATTAAATCTAATCTTATTCTTTAAAGATTCAGTAGATTTAGTGAATTCTTATAAACCCCTCTCGCAAAATAGCTTCAAAATCTGCATCCTGCATTGACATAACCCTCAAGTGTTCCTACACTGAAGACAATTTTAAGGGTGGTATTTCTTTAGTTAGTGTGTTGAGCTGCAGCAGGAAAAGGATAAAAAATATGCTTTTAAATGAGGATCAGCACCTCCAAATCTATGACCATGGTTCTCGACTGGAAAAGGGTGACTTGCCAACTATGGGTTGGGAGAGAGGTCCTACCTCAAGTGGAGGAGTTTAAGTATCTTGGGGTCAGTTGTTCATAAGTGAGGGAAGGAGGGAGCAGGAGATTGACAGGCGGATCTGGTACGCATCTGCAGCGATGCAGACACTGACCTGAACTATGGTGAAGGAGCAGAGCCAGAAAGCAAGCCTCTCCATTTACAGGTTGACCTATGTCCTAATCCTCACCATGGTCACATACAAGCAGCCAAAATGAGTTTCCTCTGCAGGGTGGCCGGGCTCAGCCCTATAGAGATAGGGTGAGTAGCTTAGACATTTGGGAGAGACTCGGAGTCGAACTGCTGCTCCTCCATATCAAGAGGAGCCAGTTGAGGTGGTTTGGGCATCTTGTCAGGATGCTTCCTGGATGCCTCCCTGGGGAGGTTTATCAGGCATGTCCTGCTGGCAGGAGGCCCCCTAGTCGACTCAGGACAAGCTGGAGAAAGTACTCTCCAAGCCGGCCTGGGGATGTCTTGGGGTCCTGCTAGAGGAGCTGGTGGAGGTGGCTCAAGAGAAGACGGTCTGGGATTCCCTACATGGGATGCTTCCTTCGTGACCCGGACTCCGATAAGCAGGAGAAGGCCAGGTGAGGCTAAATAGGACCATAGACCCTTATTGACTTGACTAAATACAGCAGTGTTGCTTGATTTTTTTTCATAAAAATATTATGTATTTAACATATTATTGAGCAGATAAAAGAAGATATCACAAAAAAATGTATTTTTTTTTTAATTTAGCAAATTATTCTATGTCCAACTTTTCAATTAATGTCTCAAAATGTTCTGACACTGATCTAGATATTATTTAGAACCCATTCTCTCAAATGAGTAAACGTATTTATTAGGTTAATAATAGCAGAAAGCATTGAGCATCACTGGAAGGAAACATGCTTTTATTAAAATCAGGATACTTCCGTTCTTTTTAAAATGTTATTTGTGCCACTGCTGCAGCACGATAACAAACCACAAATGGAATTGTGTTTACTTTGCTCAGCTCCACTCCTCAAACCCTGTCAAAACAGACATGTTGGCTCGGCTACACATGGCATTCAAATCAGCGTTGGTTTCTATTGGAGACCAAGTCTTATTGAGGCTGGAAGCAGAGCAGAACAACTTTGTGTTTCATATCAGACACGTTTTGTTCTGAAGGGATTTTAGTTGTGATTAAAAGGAACCAAAGTAGATTATTAGACTGGGACGGGAACCAGAGCTTGAATAAATAAACTGTCTCCAAAACAACAGGGCAACAGTGGCTGTATTCAACACAACAGCTTGAGGTTTGGGTGAATATAAACACATGTTGTTCCTGGCCATTTACTGAGCAAATGACATCCTCTGATTTACCAGCAAGAGTCTGTAAAGGACAACTTGGCGATGCAAATAATAGTATAAATAAACACTTTGTGAAAGCTGAGCCTACAATCAGCTGCTATAGAAGGAGAATCAGAGTAAACAGAAACAGTTTGTGAGGTTTTAATGACGTTATTTAGAATCTAATTTCATGTAAACAAAAAATGATCAACAACTGATGATTATGAAATTGTTTCTCCTCCATTGCAATGATTTCAGAACCAGAGGTTAAAGTAAACATTGCGGCTATCAGCTAATTCCTTTTAGACATTAAATAAAAGCAATATTTTTTTTTCTTCATTTTATGCAGAGATTAAGAGCTTTGTGTCTCCTAATCGGTCTAACCCCACCACTCCACCTCTAGTGGCAGCTCTCACTCACCGTAGCTTCTATTCAATCATTCCCTTATTCCTTATTCATATGCTAAAGCGTGGTAGCAGAGCCCCTTTGGCCAAGCACACTGTGAGATAGATGTTAACATGTGTAATCCCCCATTAACGCACAGGAGACAACGTATTCTCCGCGGACACCCGCTCGCCCCGTGGGATTAGCCCTCTGAGAATGGCGGGGCTGATGGGTAATGGCTCAGAGAAGCTCCTCTCACTTTTAAAAGGCGTCCTCTCTCACTCTACCCTTGAAGTATAAGCTGTGATCACTGAGGATAAGTGTGTTTGCTCAGCAGATTTAACTGATTGTAAGGAGTGTTGGCATTTATCTGACATGCATTCATTTCTAGCTTCTCTTCAGGAGCTGCTTTATTTTGTGCTGCAGAAACATAGCAGTGTGGCAGTTATATTGCAACAAGTGACTTTATTCAAGAAAATCTGTATGCAAAATCCCTGGATTTAAACATTTTACTTAGATTTTTCTATGCAGAAATGCAGAATTTTTTTATTTTAAGACATCAAAACTCAATTTCTAAGAGAAGAGCCGAAGAACTTGAAACCCACAAGAATTCGTAGTCCCTGAAAATTTCCAAATTTGCGTAAAATGACATCAAAATAAGTCTCTAAGTTACCAAATTCTTTTCTTCCTCTCTTTGTTATCCCTCCTTTACTCGCTCCCGAAAAGTGAAATTAGCTGAAACATGAGGACGATTACCAGTACGGCCCAGCATAAAGATGGGGATATACTGGGAAAATAAACCGATCACAGACCTCTGAACAAATCTGGTTTACTTTACAAATCTCCCTCTGAACTCCTGCCAATGTTTCCTCCCAGGGCAGTTTCATGTTTACACCTTGAAAATCGCTCCATGATCAAGAAGGGAAGAAAGTCGGACTCATTCGCCCCCTTTGTTCTGCCAGAGGACGCTCGGCTGAGCATCACACCTCAAAAGTAACATTAGAAATATCTAATTGGGTAAAAATATGCAGGTTATTCTTTTGAAGATTCTTTTCTCTCTAGTTTTTGCTTCATTCCATTTATAGTAAATATGTGGGAATAAAACACCCAGTAAGCTATCTTCTTCTGTGTCTGTTTGAGACTAGACCATTTTTTTTAAACACCAAAGACCGTTGAGGCATTTTATAGCTTTTCTCATTACTGAATTTTCCAAACAGTGTGCGGGACTCAGTAGTGCATGGTTGAATTATTCAGGGATAGAGGGGATAAGGGCTCAGGGCTGATGTGTTATACTGCACAGCTGTAAAAGGGTCTTGTGGGAGACATCAGAGGACTGCCATGTCAGAATGTAAACTGGTTTCTATAATACACTGAGAAATGGAAAATAAACTATGAAAAGATTCAGATAAAAGCCTTTTCTCTTGTAAAAAAGAGAAAAGACTTAAATAAGCCTAAGATTCTCAAATCTGACCAGTCTAGTTTGAAACTAATCCCAATCTGTGACCCGTGACTGAATCAGCAAACAAAATATTTACACTCTACTAAACTTCATGTAGATTAGGGGGGAAACTTATAAAATAATTTATGAAACAGATACAAATAAGATGTCAAAGATTTGTTAAAGTACTAAAAATCTGACTGGTTTAGGCCAGGCTTTCATCATGACAAATATTTTAATTTGATGCAGCGAACGGTTACAGAAGTCCATCCCCCATCCCGACAAGTCAACATGTTTGATATAAAATAGGCTTATTTTGGAATTTTTCAACATATGATTTTCACTTTATTTCACGCTGTTTCTTTCTTTCTGTTGGAGTTTCATAATTTTCTGTACTTTTTGTGTATTACTGAAACTTTTTAATCAGTTTTGTTAGGTTTAGTCTGAAAATTCACTTAGTTGAGATCAGGTCAAAGAAGTAGATTATCATGAAAAAGTTCACCCATTGTGATAATTATGGCTTACAGATAATGAAAACCCAAAATTCTGTCCTGTGTCACACCTCACTCAGCTAGTTAACTCAAAACACCTGCAAAGGTTTCCCTTCCTGCAAACGGTCTCTTCAGTAGTCTTGGCATGACAGATGTCCAGAAGACACCCTCCACAAGGAGCGTGAGCCACAAAAGGTCAAACGGTTCTTCACAGAGTGTTGTATCCGAACATATTCATAGAAAAAAATATGGAAAGGAAAGCTGCATCAGCAACAGGGATGACCGCAGCCTTGAGAGGATCGTCAAGCAACAAACTTAGCCTAATTGTGACATTTCAACTAAAATTGTATTCTACTTTTTTATTTTGGGGGTTAAACAGGAATTTTATTTTAATAGTCTTTCTCTTCTAGGTAAGGAAAGTAAAAACACCCATCTGTAATTGTCAGATTGGTTTAAACTTTGGTAAGAAGTCACTCTCCCAGGAGAACAAACCCTTTCTAAAGATATCTCATAACATATTAGTAAGGCAAGCTATTAATCATGTCCCTGTGCTTATGGCAGTCCTGCCACTTATGAGTTATGTTCGTGTGCAAAAACAAACACATGTATGTATATTAAGGGAAATTCTCATGCTTCAGTGAATCCACCTCTTAAGTTATACAACATCACCTCACAGACAGTTTTTATGGGGTTGGAAATGGTTCGTTATTCTGATTCTCTCAAGCAATTTCTTTACGAGGTGAGAACATTGTTTTTGGTTTGTCTCTACAATCTTGATAATGGCCTGCAAAGTCAAGGTTGGGTGTGTAAGCTGTGCTGACAGCGTATGGCTTCAGTCCTGGACAAAACCAAAAGTGCGTGCCATACGTGAATGCATGTTGTCCTCAGCCTATAGCCTCTGAGCATAATGGCTATACAATTATACATTCCTGCTCTGATCTTGTATCGCAGAGGACGTGGTTTTGCTCCAGCATGATTCAATCAGCTGCAGCTTGTCTGTCGTCCCTGAAAAGATAAATTATGTCATTACAGCTCTGTACTGGAGCACTGCACTCCTAGAAAACCAAGCAGCTACACCAAGTTTTAAAGGAAACATCACTAATTACCTCCTCTTTGTTAAGGATAATATTGTTAAGTCATCCATCATTTCAAGGGGTGCCACTGAAGCTGAAGAATTATGAATAGGCATATTTTTCTTAGAAAAAAAAATCATTGAAACATTATTTTTCAAATATGACTTGTGTCAAGTGCAACAACCGTTTTGATTAAATGCTAAAAATATTAAGTTAAATTTGACACAAAGCACAGGATATCGGTCACTGTTTCTTTTAACAATGTTCCTTTTCATTTTTATGATTCTACTTTTATTAGAGAAACATTTTATATTATTGTCGACTGTTTGACTGTCAGGCTTTTGTTCCTATACGGTATTATATGAAATATGAGTTTAACTTAAAAAAACAGCAAAATTGCAACCATTCAAAAAATATGAGGAAGTTTCAATAAAAAATTTGAAGTTTTTATAATATATTATTATTACCTGAATAAAACAATTATATTTTTTATATTACAATTACATTATTGTATTATACTTGATCCTTCTTTGCCCCAAATGAATACAAAATGCAAAAAAATACAAAAAAATGAAAAGAAAAATTGTTCATTCTTTATTTTTTTGTTGTTGTTGTGGCAGTTAATAAGTTACTAAAAGAGAATTTATTGAGTAAATCCAACATTTCTATCAGAACTCACTTGTCAAGCAACATTTAGGTTTTGATCATTATCCTGACCAAATTTTTCTATTTCTTTGACATCACTGAAGGAACTCACAGCCTCATTTTTTCTCTGTGGTTGTGGAAATTTGACCTGACAAGAGTCTAATTCTTCACACCTCTGCTCATTTCATTTTGATGCTAGCATGCGACGGCGGCGCACAGCACGACAGCTCTCACATTTCCAAAAGGGTTGGCACAACGTGGCTCTGGACTATTAATATCCCACAATGCCAAGGCCACAGTGGTGGCATCTGTCTTCTTGAGCCTCCACCTTTTCCCTCCTCTCCTCCCCCACATCCTCGCCTCTCCTCCTCCCTCCCTGTCTCCCTCGGATAGACTTTTGCAGCATAAGACAGACAGCTTGGTGAGAGACGATTTGAACCTCTGCCAGCAGCCACACACTGCTCTGGTTATTTCCACTTCTGAAGAGAAAATGAGCAGAACTTGCTGAATTTCTGCTAACTTAAGGTCAAATAGGAATTTTAAAACTTTTTCTAAATTTTTTAACAGAAGGGACAAGGCCAAAATGTCAGCTGTTGATGCATATTTAAGTCATTTAAATATGGTCACATTTGCATCAAATGATCTACAGGACACATAATTAATTTTCATTTCCAAAATCACTCTTCTGTGACTTTTTGTCCCGTCCTCTCAGTCTTTTTAGAATTTGTGCACATTCCCACTTTTACAAACACTAAAATACTGACATTTATTCACATGTCAATGCTGTGAACTGGACAATAAATCATTTCACATCAGAATTCAGCTCCGACCCAGCACTGATCGCTGACGTTTTCTTAGGATTTAGCTTGCGTTTATTATGAGGAACATTTTTAGACAACTGTTTGGCTGCACATGGCGCTCGCGTTTCATTAGTTTCACTTGTGCTCTAATTGATCTTTATTTCCCCTGATTATGATCATAATTAAACACCAGAAAGCTGTTTGAGCTACCAACCATCTGCCAGGTTGGATGATGGGCAGTATCAGCGTGGGTATATGGGTACAAGGCCACCACTAAGGTGCACGCTGCCAAGAACCCATGCCTCAAAACATCCAATCAAACGTGCTGTCCTAAGGTCATCAGGAGTCGACAGACGTGGTTTTTATAGGTTATTATTTATAAAAACAAGGTTTATTCCATTGTCAGAAATCGTGAGTACTTTCTAAATTTTGTATTGGCATCACATCATCCAGTTACTTATTCATTTATTCGAGACTTAAACATAAGTAGACAGTAATTCCTCCAGGATTTTAGTTGTTTATGAACAAATCATTTGATTTTCTTTAACATCCATCACCATTTTCAGCAGAGCTCTCGTTTTGCATCTGGTATTATTTAAAACCGTTACAACACGTACTTCCATAAGCATATTTATCCAAAATCCCCACAGGACACTTCATCATGGGCAGAATTGGTACCATCAACTCTTAACCTTTTCAACTGCTGAGGATCTGAGAACGGGGCTGACCTGCTAACACATGGCTTGGATATTTGGTCGACTTTACCCCCCTGAAAGTATAAACAACATATTCTATAGCTGCTGACTTTCTCCGCTGTGATGATGAATCTCAAATGGCACCGAGTTGAACTCAACCGTTCAAATTGCTCGCTTGTGAATCAAAGATATCAATAGTCATTAAGTCAAAAGGCCACATTCTCATCATGAAAAAAGACGCCATTAAAAACATCTACTTTACATTTTGATTTTCTGCGGATTATGTCCTCACATTAGATTTATATTTATTCCAATTTTTATAGTTCAGGCTCCACGCAGCTCAAATCGAGTTATGAACTTAATCAATCCGTGTGCTCTCCTGCATTGACTGTTTTATGATTGGCCGAGGTCGCCAGGTTTTATTGACCCGATAACCTCAGATGAAAACGGCTGTGTGTGTTTGACTAGTGGGAGGAACGAGCAGGGCAGGAATACAGACTCCGTCACCTCTCGGTAGCACCTACTAGTTAAACACATCATAAATGAGAGCTGACGTGAACTAATTTCTTCTGATCCCTTCACAGTAGTTGGCTGATGGTGAAAAGCGCTCCATAAAGACAGTCATATGGAGCAGCTGATGTGTAAAACTGGGTCCAGGTGAGGAGGTGCAACCTACACCAAGAGTGATGGATGAAGTGGGAATCCTCCCCTTTTTTCCCCTCTCTCTGATTCTCAGTCTCTCCGGCCTATTCCATCCCTTTCCACTGGGATGAGAAGACACATAGATGTGCTCTTGACTTCCATAAGGAAACAAAGTTGCTGTTGCCACAGCTGTGTGATGAGCTAGTCCTGATCCGTAGGGTTCTGTAGTCAGTTGGGAGAATTGATGTCTCATCCATCGGATCCAGAGAGCAGTGGGATACAGATGTGAGGATCTGGAGGATAAATGCAATACACAAGTTAAAACAGACATGAAAACTCAACTCCCATATTCTCTAAAATTAAACCATAACAAAGCATCTACTGAAAAGCTAATATTAGATTGTAAACAGGGTTGATTGCTGGTTTTGGTTGGTCCAGACTTTTTAGTATTTATTCACACAGATTTTCTAGTTTGCCACTCAAAAAAATTATAACATCATCCTCTCACCAGTGTGACCTCAGTTTACAAGAACTTAACTCTCAGGAAAACTGTTTTTGCTGATATTTCAAACCTTATTACTCTTTGTTTAATATCACTGGAATGTTAAAGCAGAATTCAACCCTTTAATTAACCAAGCACCAGCTGGTAGGTGGAATTCTAAATGGTAAATTCCTGCAAAAAGACACTTTTTGACCACGTTGGCAGGGGCGGATTTAGACTTGAAGAAAATCCGGGGCTTAGCCCAGATGAGTGACGGATTTTTTAGCACTTGCAAAAAAATTGGTGCTTTTTAAAAATGATACAGCAGCTCAACTTTTTTGACATTGACACTCAAACCAAAACATAGTTTAACAATCTGAATATATATATATATATATATATATATATATATATATATATATATATATATATATATATATATATATATATATATATATATATATATATATATATATATATATATATATATATATATATCTGCCCTTTTTGTTAACCTATGTGTTATATATAACGGAGTCCAAACTGCAGCTTGTGTGCTTTTTGCAGCCTTTACAGTGATTTTGTGCAACAGCAAGTGTAATTTTGTCCCTGTCAGCTCAGGTGGGTAAAACAGATGATGCTTTAAAAAATAAACAAAATTAGGCAAGACTTTTACTAATGCACAGCCTAAATAAATGCAAACAGAATCAATTTTCTAAAAGGAAAAGTCTTGTGTTCAATATGAAATATTTGTCTTCTATTAAACACATTGTTTTTCTTTCTTAATTTCATAATAAAAAAAGACTACTAAAAAGAAGATTTGTGCACAAGCATTCACAGAACTTGGCTTTAAACACCAACTATTGTCACAGAAATAGTCACCCATATTCTTTGTGTGTTGGTGACGATGTGCTAAAAGTAATATAACAATCAACCCAACAAATCTTTTCATTAGTCACATGTGACAACCTTTTAGTGTTTTGAACTTCTAAATATTTATATAAACTTTTTTTTTTTTTTTTTTTTACAAAAATCCTAGTACTTTGGTATTTTTTATAATAAAATATTACATATTTATCTTAATGTTGAGAAGGTAAAAAAATATGGCTGCCACAAGACCACAACAATTCAGTCATGCTGAAATGTTTATTTCACACTGTCAAAATGAAAAAATATAAATTACATAATAAATGATTTTTTTAAAACTCAGTTTGAGATCATTTTAAGAAATCCACCACATGGACATTGAACCTGTTATACAGTATGTGCTGCAGCGTTTTAACCACCGCAGCCCATTCACTTTTAACACATATGGCTTTCCTTAGATCATTACTTCCATTAAGTCATTAAGCCTTGGCCTAAGCGTAGCCCGTTTGTTAGGCACATTAAAGAGTTAACACTTTCCACAACCTGATGGGCTGCTACGTCTGCCGTGGCATCTGACACGTCGTTCCATCCCTATAATTAGGAAAATTGCTCTTAACAGGTCCAGCATTTAGTAATGGTCTCATTTCTTCCATATTGCTCTGACGAGAGCAAACTGCAAGAAGATGTCCCCATTAACTCCTTGCACCAAGGCTAAATCCCTTCTGTGTGCATTCAGCGTGGTTTGATCGCCCCCCCCCTCACTTCCTCCACACCACATACAAACACACCTCTCCTAACTGTCCTAATGAGCAAACACATGGCCCTTTCCCTATTTCAGAGCTTTAACATATTTTTGGAGACCTTTGATCGAGCGACTATCATTTCAGACTTTATAGGAGGGGAGCTAATGCTACATGTGAGGAGGGAAGAGGGCAATTTGGGAAGAATGAGGGATGGTGAGACGATTCGGCAGAGAATAACACGACAAGCTTTCATCTTGCCCCCCTCTCCACCTCAGTCCTTCATCCCTTCGTCCCCCCACCGCACTCCCCCTCTTCTCTGACCAAATTAAATTGAAACCAGATGGAGCAGGGCCTGGACTGTGCGTTGTGTCAGATTGTCATGGCGCATTAACCATGATTTCACATTGAAACGGTCTGCCTGACCAGAAAAAAAGGGAAAACGACAAGAGACAGACAGAGGTAGAAGGATAGAGGGATAGAGACTGTGAGGGAAGAGTTTTAAAGGGAAAGAGAGGAGGGGAGTTTCACAGAAAATGAGTTACGAGAGAGAGAGAGAGGGGAAGGGGAAGCCGAGAAATATGACAGTGCTGCTAAAAGATCGATCCCACTGGTCACACAGCTGGTGCATCCTGATGATATGAACGCCATATGACACGGAGACAGACTTCCATCGGGAAGGCCCAGGATGGTGCCATACCATCACAGATAGGATTCAGTACTCTGCATAAATCTGAATCCAAATCCAATAAACATTCAACAGCTAAACCTAATTCTGAATATTGCTTTGAAATTAAATCCCCAAAGAACAGAAGTTTTATTCTTACATCAACTTGTTTGGCACAGAGCATCACCTCACTTAAAGTCCTATGACTTCAAAATCAAGCTGCATCTCTTTTATTAATCAAGTTAATTTACAATCAAAGTTATTGTTTTAAGTGTATAAAGCCTATTTGATAATTTTAACTAACACTCGATCCTTCCACTTATGGATTTTAGCATTCTGAATACTACTTGGTCATGTTTTTGTTATTCTTTAAGTCTGGAGAAACTTCTGGAGAACTTTCTAAATGCACAAAATGTTTTAAAAAGCCTGCAGTTCCTTCACATGGAGGATTAACAAAGCTTGATAACCTACAAGATAACCAATTGGCTGATTTTAGTGGGAAATTTCTAGTCCCATCCAAGTGTGTCTGGGTTCTACATGCGCATCATATGTACAGGTGACTTTTCTTTTTTATGTGTCATGTTCGTTTCAGTAAAAGTGTCTGTTGTTTAACATTATTTGACATTGTTAGAACAAGAATTACATGCAGAAGCATCATCAGAAACGTCTATGTTTTGTGTTGATTAAAGAGTGTGGAGTTGCGTTTATCTGTCCCGGCATGCTAATCCTCCAAATGCTAACTCTCAAATGTGTTGCAAATCTGTGTCAAATCTGTGTCAAATGTGAAGCAGCTTAAATGAGCTTGAACTGTTCACTAAATCGAACAAACCAAGCGTGAATTCTTTATGAATAAGAGTGACCTGTAGGTACAAATCTATCCAAAACACCAGTCTGCTTTAGATGGTTTCCTGTTTGGATCTAATGATAAATCCCAGCCAATAATAGTGCATTTATTACACTTTTACAAATTGAAGTAAAGGGGAGGGGAAGAAGTGATTTGCGGCCATATACATATACACCACAATGCATCCTAGTGGAATTTGTTCTCTGGATTTGACCAATCCCTGAGGAGCAGAGGGCAGCCAGTTTCACGGCACCCAGGAGGGGTTTGAGGGTTCTGTCACTAGGATATTTCGACACATGACTTGGGATTGAACCCCTCTCTTCCTCTGAGTCACTGTCTCCCAAAAAAAGGTACAGAATCACTAGATCCTCTGTTTCCCACAATGCAATTTCCTCATGTCTTCAGGGGAATTATGTCATCTGGATATTTTTGGACTCAAAGCTCCTGAAGATATTATACAACAGTTTTTACTTGCTATGAAGTCACCCAATAATCACTTGGATCATAAGAAATGAACACAACTTTGTTTTTCCTCTTTTACTGGAAACATCTCAACTTTCCTTTAATTTCCTCCTAACTTTCTCCAACTGTTAGAAGAGCAGAACACTCCCAACAATTGTGGAACATTCATCTTTGGTTCTCCATGGTGGGATCAACACTCTACTTAACCTCTTGAGGGATGGAATTACAAGTTTGACTTCAACCAGCGATATCATCTCATTGCAGGTGTCATTACCCCAGCTTATAATTGACAGAAGCATTAACATGTCATTAACACATAAGCTTAGACTTATATGTGAACCTTTTAATGAGGCCATCATTCAACATTAATAGATTAGTTATCATGGGTAATGACTTAGGTGTCTTTGCCTGTCCCCACAGGTCGGTGTAGAGAAAACTCAGTATGATGTTTTTAGTTGGGGGGGTGGGAGGGGTCCTGTAGGAAATGAGAGGGGAGATTGTTCAGGGCAAAGGAACAGGGTTACAGCAGTAGGTATGGTCATCCTTACTGTAATCTACAGATGGGAGGGGGAATGAGTGAGGAAGGCTGTGCATCAGGTTAAAGATGGTTTTACAAAACACTTTGTTCTTGTGTTGGTTTGACAATAAGACGAGTTTATAAATGATGCATGTTTTTAGTGCTTTACCAGTGTCTCACAGGGCTGCGACTGTTGATGATAAATTGTGAACTTTTTTGGAAGAAGTTTCCAAAACGTCACTGGGCCTTGCTCTTGTGTTTGAATTTGTAACATGAATGAAGCTTTTATGTGACTTTTTGTTTATAAAAATAGTCGCACAGTTTGCAAAAATTGGGAGTTCCTTTTCAATTTAGCTTCCATGAGTCAAAAGTACCACACGTTGGTGCGTGAGTGACGCATAAAATGAGGGTACACTGAAAACAAATTGAGATGCAGTTACAAATTAAAGCACTTTATGAGTAAATCGTGACAAGAGATTTTACCCCAATGGGTGTAGATTTGGTATGGATGGAGATGACGTACCCAGCAATCAATAATTTGACCCAAGGGTGCAGAAATAAGGTTGCATCCCCACCAATAATTTGTGCAGCCCAGCGGACCAGGCGCAGTGCTGCTGTGCGCGGAGTCCGCGGATGAACCTGTGTCCAGGATAAGGAGGCATACATGTCTGGATTGACCGGTGCAGGCCTTACGCCGATGGCACCTGCCCTGGGTCTGGATGAGGACTGGCCATCGGGCATTTTCCAAGTGATGGTAACTTTGGGCCGGTCCAGACCGGGATCAGGATGGATCGCTCTAATCTGCACCTCCAGTTGCGGCGCAGTTGGTTTCTCACTGGCAATTATTGGTGGCAGATTGTAAACATTAATAAGGAGTTTCCCAAACATGACTGAATGAATGAAATATTGCACTTTTTTCCAGATAATTACAATAATAGAAAAAAGCACCAAAAATGGATACACAATGCTAGCTGTAAATAATTCAGTTTATTCAGTTTTGACATAAATATGCAAAAAGTCATAAGTTCAATGTGATTCCAGATGGAAATTCACATGGTTTTAGTCTGACTCTAACAGTCAAAACCCAGTTGAATTCAGCTTAAAATAAACTCATTATCTATTATTGATGTTTAGTTAGAGACAGGAAGCTCAATAAAGTGCAACAGAATTTAAAAAACAACTTTAATTTAAAACTGTTTGACATTTGACTTTCAGTTCATTGGTTAATTGTATTTGTAGCCCTTTGAGAGAGGTCACTGATGCTACTTACTTAAAACTTAAGTCCTTAGATGTGCAATTTTATTTTAACTGAAGTTTCAGTCTCTAAGCTTATCTGCTCTCTAACCCTTAAACTACTTCTCCCCATGCCTGAAACTAATCTCACTGAGCCGGAGTCATACCTTGTTTACATCAAGCCTTGAATTAAAGACAACAATTAATCTCCTGGAATGCCTCCTGTCACCTCGGCTGCAGCTGATGATTGATTAAAGCTGGCTCTGGCGTGGCAGCGGCTGAACCGGGCTAAGGTTTCAACCAACAGAAGGAGCTGTATGAACGGTGAGGTCCTTTCTGTGCCGGACTCATGGCTCATGGGTGTTTGAGACACCACAACCCCCCCCCCCCCCCCCCCCCCCCCC
>SSNR01000154.1:861055-898818 GCA_006937965.1 Callopanchax toddi
ACCCCCCCCCCCCCCCCCCACTCCTCTTGAACTCTTCTGATGTGAAAACCAGGTAACCCTCCACTGCTCTTTCCTTGCCGCCTGTCTTTCCTCCTTTGCTCCCATTTCTCAGTCCTTGTGGACTCGGTGATGGATTGTATTTTGCTCCTCAGAAACACATTGTTTTCTTTAGCACAGCAGGGTATTCTATTTGCAAAGGTCGGTCTGGAGAGCTATTGTGGACATCTATCACTGCGGAGGTGCCTCTGGTAAGCATGTTCCTTCCTTTAAGATGGGGAGCATTTGTGAGCGATGGACGGTTGAAGCTGTCTGGTTTCAAAGACTAATGCAAGGAAACTAAAGCTGTCTGTAAGAACAGGAAACTGGGTTAAATACCAACACATTTCTTAGATCTTAGAGGAAAGATAATCAAATCATAATAGGTTTTTATTTAAATGCAATTGCTTAAATTTTTTTTTTTGTGGAAAAAAAAAAGTCCAAGAAACGGTTATGAAGTCATCCATAGATGATGCAAAAACCACAAACTCATTTCAATTCAAGGCATTTAAATGAGTTCACAATGGAGCCACTTGACCGCACCACTGATGAAAACAGAGGAAATAAGTTTCAATTACTTTCTCAAGTGGTGCATGCGACATGAATGTATTGCATGACCGAGCTACACAAGCTGGAGTCAGACACTATCGGTTTTTCAACATGGACGCAACGTGGATTAACTCCTCTCACAGTCTTAGAGAAGCTCCTGAAATGAAACTCCTTTTGAGATTGTCTCAAGTTACAGTCTCCCAAATAGAAGCCTCCAAACGAAAGATCACCCGCCCCAAAACTCCCTTTACCACCTCCATGTGAAAGTCAAACAGTGTCTGCGTTTCGTAGATGGCGACAGATGACAACCTTGAACCCACAAAGCGTTCGTTTGGCAGTCCAATGAAACAGAGTGAAACCGCTCCTCTCACCTCTGGAGAGGCTGAATACATATACAGAGGTCCTGATATGTTTTACATGCTGTCCTCCTGAGGGAACCATGGGGGCATTTGTAATGCTGCTATTTCAACTGAGCGATGATGTACACACCCCAACTATGTTGAAATAGATTGGAGATGATGTGAAACACAAACAGGATGAGAAGACTAGAAGTTCTAAATAAAATAAATAAGATTTTTTTTTTATTTTCCAGCGACAAAAAAAACATAATTCTCATAAAAAAATACTCCGTTTCTCAGATGTGTTTTGCTTTACTTGATTTTTTTCTCACACACTCATGAAAAGGGGAGGTCGGGGATTCTTTGTGTCCAGCAGACGGGGGAGTTGAACTTGTGACCCCTTCCCTTGGGCACGAGGCCCTCGGGGTTGCAGTATCACTGAGCTGATCCACTCCAGCCCGCCTGGCTTGGCTCGAGCTCCGCCTGCCCATCCACTCCCGCAGCTGGCACACAGCACACGGCGCTCACTGCACACCCCAGCGATTTACAGCAGCAATGCATGAGCTCATGCCATGATGCAACGCTGGAGCATCAGTGTGCAAATCTCACTCAGAGGATTTGAAATAAGTACAAGAAGGAAAATCATATAAACGCAATACAGTGGGATGAAAAATGACTGCTTCAAAAGGAAGCTTAAAAGTTTAATATAATAAAATTTGTTTTTATCTGAATAGCACTATTATCACAGACAATAACGAGAAAAAAAATCATTTTTAAGCATTTTTTTCCTCTTTTTCCTTTGCTTTCTTTAACTCTAAAAGCTAATGCGCTTCAAAATAACCTGACAAAAAATAGCTCGTCAATTTTAAAGCACCTGTAAATTAGAATGATGTTTACAGACGGGTTCAATCAAAATGAAAATAAATTATTAATAATTATTGATCCTAAAACATCAATAGGAGTTTATACAAAACAAATCATATAGCCTCGTTTGAAAAATGTCAAATGTTATTTCACATTTATTTTATTTTATTTCTTCAATTGAAGTCATCATCATGCAAACAATTAAACATATCTATTTTTTTTATAAAATGCATTATTATTTATGCCATTAAATAAATATTAGTGATTTTCAGATATATGTGTTGAAGTTGTGCTGCCAAAATAAAAACATATTTATGTAAAATTAGCTCTAAATTGATATTTTTGCTTGATAATTTATTTTAAAATAAACAGAGATGGTTTGTTTATAATGATTTAGCTTTAATTTTTAAAAAATTGTCGCTTTCTATTCTTTTGACGTATGACAGTAATATTCAGCTGCATTAATCACGTTATCTGCTGTTAAATCTCATAATTCAGACCGACTTGTAATATCTGTTGCCTCAGCCTTACAATAATTACAACATTAATTAGGAAGACATTATCGACTGAACAGAAATACAGTTTTGATAATTAGGGCGTTTCAAATTAATAATTATTATTTCATAATTAATTGAATATTTCAGTGCTGATTACTGTCGGTGGCATGATGTCTGAATGCCTTTGGAATTAAATGTTCTTGATTATTATTCTGATCATTAATTAATTTGTTTAAAACACAAGGTTTATTTGAGACATGACATTTAACAAATCATACAAATAAGCTCAAAATCAAATTTTTTAAAAAGTGGTGTTAAAAAATATAATCTAAAATTAAGAAATAAAAGTATTCACTAATGAGACAAGAATTTTTGCACTTAAACTCAACACTTTCTAAGGTGTTTTCATTTATTTAATAGAAAACCAAAAATATCCTTTAAACAGATAAATAAAAGATCAATCCCAAATCACAGCGTTGTTTCTCTAAATCCATTAAATGTCTCCAAAAGTCTGTCTTTGTCTCTTCAGCGAGCTTTACTGTAATGTCCACAGGCTTCCAGCACAACACTCAGAGCAGAAGTCTTCAGCACGTGGTTATCAGGGTGTCAGCACCCCCTGCTGGTTCTGGTTTCTTCACAGAGAAACCTGCCCTCAGGTCGAACCCCTCTCCACCCATTCACCAAAATCTCCGTGACTCATTCAGCTTCTACATCGGAGTAACATCTTATTGCGACTCAGACCTCAGCAGATCAAGTTGAGTAATGAAACCGCTCAGTGTGGCGGAGCAGAGATCCACAGGAAAATGCACTGGGGTGTTATCCTTTCATTTATTAAACTCAGCTCAGGGAGTGTTTTAATCTTGTCCTCACAACTGAATTATTACAGAATGAGACACAAATCACAATCTTTCTGCTTTAATTTGAGCTGAGGTTAATGAACATGAATATTCAAGGTTTCTACACTTTTCAGTGAGAACACACATTCTGACAAAGTGATGTTGATTGAGCTCCTTTTTGCATGTGCGTGTGTGTGTGTGTGTGTGTGTGTGTGCACATTAAAAACTATTACGATCTCCTTTTTGTTGCAATTATTAGAAACGTTGCATACCAAACAATTTCTGCCATGCACTAATTTACACTTTTCTTTGAGGTCATTTGCAATGTGCATAATGAGAATTGTGTATTTTATCCTGTCAATCATAGCTTCTGCAAAAAAAAAACAAAGAAATGTTTAATTTTTTTCACCAGAAGGAGCCAATAACTTTTTAAAAAATGTCTCAAATTGGACATCTGGGTTCTAATTTGGTTGAAAATTCAGAATTCATCTTTTTGAAAGCAGGCCTGTACATTATGGTATGATAAACGTCTCCCACACATTATGACTGGTGATCCATCACAGTGAGGACGAATCGTTAAAGGCTTTATACACAAACACAGATGTTTTCATTTACAGTTCTGGATTAAAAGCCCTCTCACAACGCTGAATATAGACTTATACTTTTATGATATATTTTGTGCACGTTTTTGCCCAAAAAGCACAAGAATGGCAACCTACTTTCTGTCAATACTTTGAAAATATTATTATATTTTATATTAAAAAATATCAAATATAAAACCAGCTACTTTAAAATCTGTCATTTTTTGAACCTATAAAACACAAGGGCCACATTTTGGACAAAGCTCAAAAACACCACAGATCATTTAAAAATTTAATTTTTATCCCCTTTCTGCTCATTCCTGACTCTGATTGGGAATATTTTCTAAACTAGAAAAAAATCAAGGTCTCAAATCAAAAACAGGAATGTAAAAATGGCGTATTACCACAACGTGACTATCTCCCATGTGGACGTGCGAGAGAAGGGTGACACTCCCGGGGGCTTTGGGTCTTGTCGTTAGCCAGGATCGGGCTGCTCTTTCTGGGTTATCAGCTTTCTCCTGTGACCCCCAAGTGAAGCAGCAGGGCTGTTGTGTTGTTTCATTATCACAGAGGTTCACGTAGCATGGAGAGGCGCCATCATTATCCATCAGGCTTAATGAGACTATCTCACTGCCGTAAAGGTCAGGCAATTACCGCTGGTGCAGTTTTCAGCCTGGAGACGCGAAGAGGTTGGAGAAAGATGGAGGCAAAATAGATGGTACACACACACACACACACAGATTCAAATAAACAAAGCAACAGAAAGGTTGCCTTTAAGTTCAGTATGCATTGATGCAATTTGATGTTAAAAAAGCAATAAAGAAATATTTTCTAGGAAAGAACACAACAAAGAACTCACTATTTAAAACAAAAAACTCATAAAAACATTTTTTTAAATAGGGTTTTTATTAACTTGTAAAGTTTGTTTTAACACATGTAATCCTACAACGATTAATTTGGCTCTAGCTTGTCGAACTACGGTAATTTGTGGATGAACAACTGCAACAACAGTAAGTGACTTCTCAGTCATCTGGATCATGTACAGTATATGACAGGCCTATAATTGGATCAGCCGCTCGACCTTTGACCTGTGGCATATGACATCACCTTGAAGCTGAGTATGTAGCTCCTACACAATTCTAACCATAACCTAAAATAGTACTGTGTTCATTTTCTTTTAATGATACATTTTTCTAAAAAAATAAATAAATAAATTTGATTTGTCTAAAAATAAATTGAAATGTATCTACAATTATGGTTAATTTATACAGTATTATAGTGTAGAAGTGAAATTAAAATAACTGCTTAATGGTAAAAAAATGCATATGGAAAAACAGTCTATAGCTTTTTGTGATGCTATCATATGTTTAATAGCCATAAAAGTCCACAGCAAGTGTGTGGAGGGCTTGTGGAGCAGGGGGCAGGGGGGTGGGGGAACACATGACACTCAGATGGGAAACTTAAGGTTGTTTTCTGTTTGAGTTATTGATATGAAGAATGACTGCACAAGAACAGGAGCACGAGAAAACAACTGGAAACCGAAGGCTCTGACAACTAAACTGAGAAACAAAGGACTATTTAACTGCCAGAAGTGACTGAGCAGAAAGATAACAGGTGACTGAAATAATGTGGAGGTCTGAAGGAAAGCATGAACAGTGACACAGGAAAAATCAAACTAGAAACAAACCAATAATGAAGCATATAATCAAAGAACCTAATAAACCCTAACATTGGGACATAAATGGCAACATTTGCAAGATGCATCCAAGGTTTATTAATAAAACCATAAAATCTGCTGCTGCACTGTGAGACCAATCATTATAAAACTTTTTGACGTGTATATATTTCTCACTGTCATGCCGTACTACTGTCAGATACATCCTTATTTCTTCACTAGTAATGAATAACTTTAAAGTGCCATGACAACAGAGAAATATGGAAATTATTATTTGCTTCATTTCAACATACAATAAAACTCTAAACGACGTATCAAGCGATTAAATACCTGCAGAAAAAAAATGTTTAAGAAAAATAGCACCCCTCTTTGCTATCTTACCTCCAGTGCTGCAGGCAGTCCTGGGACAGCTTTATGTTCCTCTTGCAGGGTTTGAACCACTGGTTACAGTGTTTTAACGGCTGGATTAATGGGGTGGCAAGAGGGGCCATAAATTGATAATATAACCACTGAACATACTTGCCAGGACAATTAAGATAATACAACTGGAAATAGAGCCTCCATGAATCGCCATGGTAAAGAGCAATGGCTGCGTTACAGCGATGCGCGCCCTTGAGGCCTTTGGCTGGAAACTGTCATCATGTTCTTCCAGAGATAAGCAGCAATAAACTCCTAACAATCACACACGGCAGTCGGAGGAGAGAAGACGACATTCTGAAGATATGGAAGATAGTTCAGGCAATTTATTAGACAAGCAGAGCAGACAGATGAGCGTATCAAACATATTATGAAACTGCATGCATCATTGTCAAAATAGACATCAAAACTCCCCCACAGAAAATGTTTTGTATAGTAATTTGTCCTGTCAGGCAACCTCTACTGAGATACTCAGTTTATTACAAGGGGTTTGACATTTCAAATGCTATTAGGGTGAATAGAGTGTCCAGAAGGTCAATGGGCTTGTCTGTTATTAACTATGTGACTGTGCTGAAGGATAGAAACACACTTTGCTTAATGATTCTTTCATTTTAAGCTGTTCTAGGATTGAGGATGATGTGTAAGGTACTTTTTTGTCACCAAAACCATAAATCTGGGTTTTTTTCTGTATTATCACTATCAGTTATCAGCCTTTTTGTTATTACAACCACCAGAAAACAAGAGTATTACCAAAAGTAGCCATGCTTTGTGTCAACTAGGGGTTTCATCTTTACAGGATTCTTGCTCAACCTCTACAAAAGATGTTTTTTTCTTCTCCTGCAGCCATCAACAACTAGATAATGAGCACAAGGCGACAAGTTACCAAAACACCAGACACAATAAGAGGGTGAAAAATGTTGCAGAGAGGATGTAACGAAGATGAAAAGGCCTGCTTTGATGCCTAATGAAGATACATGCCCATCTCTGACACAGTGCTAATTACAAGCTGAGCTTCCATTAATAGCTCATGAAATATTAAGTTCCATTAGCTAATAAAAGCAAACTGTAAAAACGAATGCATGCTTACTGTAGGATTCTGAGCCAGGTAAGGAGATAAAGTGAGGTCTCGGTTTTTATTGCTGAGAACAGGAGTGAAGTAATTTATTACAGTTTGACATCGTCAAGACTGAAGCAGAAGGGTCCATTTCATGGATATTACAAATACATGAAGATGTTTAATTATTGTCTAGTTTTTCATAGTTTTTTAACAGAATGGACAAAAATCTTATTTCCCTATTTGCATGACAGAGTAGTACAAGTATCTCAAAACTATACAATTTAGTTGTAATGCTTGATATTGCATCCCTTCTTTTTCCAGTTTGATGAAATGTAAACCAGCTTTTAACCAAACTGAAGATGGATCTCAGCTCTTCTCATTCTCCTCTTAAACAATGTCTCCATCGGTTCGTTTCACCAACAGTAAGACAAACACATTCTGTTCCTCTAGCCCTGAATTCAAAAGAAAACTCAGGGAGAAGCAGGGAATTAATCATTTAACGGTTGGACAGTAATGATCCTGGATCTTATTTGTAATTAATGAATGATCATAAAGCCCAGCGAGGCTCAGGTGCCTTTAGCTTCAAGGCCTCGACAAAATGAATAAGGAAAAGACCCTGAAGTCTGTGAGCGCTCGCCGGCCTCCGAAGCGCCCGATTGATTTTCTTATTTTCATGCTGCCAGCCTCGCTTTAAGGGATGAGTTTTAATTTTGGCGATGCATGATTAAGTCTGCTTGAGCTTAACGCTGGCCTGCTCGACTGGGAAAGTGAATGCAGTAGGAGGAGGTAAAAGAATCAGGCAGGATGTAGTTTGGCAAGCCTTTTCGTTTGTATTTAAATGGATGTTTGTGTGTGTGTGTGTGTGTGGTTGTGTAGAGGTCCTGAATGGCACCTGTCAGGCTCTTGATTAACGAGGCCTTCTGCCCTTCAATTCCCCTGCTTGTCACTCAGAGAGGACGCATTAATCTTCATCGCCCGCTTGTCAGGTCAGGGCCGGTCCAAGACGCCCACCAGTGTGCTTCCACATAGTTGTGCCTTCAAAGCGGATTTCTGCATCTTTGGGAGATGGCCTCATGTGTTTCAGAGTGTATATGTGCTCATGTGTGAGATTAAATGTATGTTTGGGTGGATGTGTGACATTGTATGGGTAGAAAAGGTGAAACAAGAGGGGAGATGAGGCTATCAGTCTGGACAAAAAAAAACACAAAGATGAGACTACAAGGGCAAAATGTTATCACCAAAATACAAAAAAAAAAAGCTTTAATTAATATCTTTGCCTATTAAATCAGGCATTTGCATAATTTATTAGGATTCACAAGAGCGCGTGCACTGTCACACCCACATCATCCCCCGTGAGAGGTGAGAATGCAGGCTGGGGTGATGGAGGTGAGGAGGGGTGGGGGTTGCTTATTGCTGGTATCATTGTGTGTTTGTGTGTGTGAGGAGACAGATGGGGAGTAGCACTGCGCCTCCTGCCAAGCCGAGACTCACTGGCAGCAACCCTACAAGCACCCCACCCCAAACCCTCAGCTCCATCCCTCTGACCAATCAGACAAGACCAGCTGCACGAGCGCCAGCCAATCAGAGAACACACCCAAAAAAGGCAGTTCAATTAGTGCATAATGAAGGAACATTCATCATCCAATTAGGCATCTGTCACTGAGACACAAAAGGAAAAAAACTTAGGAATCAGAGCAGGAACAAGTTGAAGGCTGTGAATGAACGGATCACCAGAAATGTGGTGAAAAAAAAGCATATTTATAAAATTATGGTAAATTTAAGCAGTGAAATGTTCTAAAACTGCAAAATCAAAGCAGAACATTTATTGTGATTGTACCAGTGCACTGTCGGTGAAATTACTAAATGTGTGCTCTAAGGGCCAAGGAAGAAATATATAACAGGAACCTGCAGGAGATTTGGAGATATCGTGGTCATGCTGCTGTGCATGCAAAGATTTTAACAAATTGTTGTCACTTTCTCGAGATTTTCCTGTATCATGATGTGATACAAATATTGTATTATGATACATGTTCTTTTGAAGATGTTAATTGCAAGCTACAGCTATTGCTTACAAGCTTTATATCATCCATCCATCCATCCATCCATCTGTCCATCAGTCCGTCTATTCATCCAAGGTTGGGTCCAGAAAAATCTGTAATATCCCAAAACATCCTCAAGTCAGAGTTATGATATAATCCCACCAGTGAGTCCTTTGTCCTCAGGGTCTCATCCCAGTGCTAAAAGAAAAACCTCCAGGGAGATGACCAATCTATGTATGAACATGAATTTTCCTTTTATTATTCTTATTTTTTTTCTTATTCTTATTATTTGCTATATGAAAAATATTGTGCACATGTGGTTTTTGATTGATTACTATAGAACCTGACTGTAAACTAAGTTTCCCTGAAAGGACAAAACATTTTTGAATCTGAATCTAATGAGGAAGCATCCTAATTTGATGATCAAACCACCTCAGTTGACACCTTTCATTGTAGAGGAGCTCCGTCTTGTGAGTGATGATGGAGTTCTTCATCTGATCTCGAATCAGTTTCTGCTGACGAACCAGAGCAATAACCAGGAGCAACTCCTCCACTTGAGGCAACAACTCCCTGGGAGCGTTTCACCTACTTCTGTCAAGAATCATGGCCTCAGACTGAAAGGAGCCACAGCACACTGGGCTGTAAAGATTTTGTTTATCAGTTAAAATTTTTTAAAATGTTTTTGGGAAGAAGCTGAGCTGGGAGAGGATTTTTGGAACAGCCAGCTGAACAAGAAGACAGATGCTGCTGAGCTAATCAATCACTTTATTTCAGTTTTAATAAATTAAATAGATAATTTTATCTTTTAACCTATAATACTGGCCATGCTCTAATATGACACTTGCTTTATTAACTATTGCACAAGAATGTTTTTCAAGGTGTGAGTTGAAAAAGGTGTAATTTACCATCTAAACACTATTTTCTCTTTAGAGTCAGATAAATTAACATATTCTCTTAACTGGAATAATAATTTGTGGTCATGTAGGAACCAACAGATTTGAAGCTTTTCAGCCACATTAAACGCCTTCATCACATTGACTTTCCTGTCTTCTGCGTCTCCTTGTGTTTCGGGTGCCAGCTGTCTCCAAAACCCAGTGGTCCTCCTTCTCCTTTACCCCCCACCTTCCTCTCTTGCTTCTCTCTCTTTCTTTCTCTCTCTCTCTCTCTTTAGACCCCAACCAAGCAGGAAAATGATCCCTAATAAATAATATATCAAGATAAATGATAATTGCTCACATTTTTTGTGTATTCCGCACCAGTTAATGAGCGCCATAAATTAGCAATGAATATGGCTGACAACGTTTGTCAGAACACGGTCGTTGTAAATGCGTCTTGGAATCCCAGTGGTTAAAAATGACTCTCGTCTCAGCTTTGAGACAAATTTGTTATTTGTGGATTAACAAGACATGAGTTTATTTCTTGCATTTTGTAGAAAATATTTTTTGTAACTGGACCATATACAAGTTGGCTTTTTATTTATGAAAATGGAAATCTGAGTGTGATTGAAATGATTATTTGTGCAAGAATAATTTTTTTATGTGTAAATTGTGTTTCTAATCATGTGTGAGTTTGTTGCTTGCCAAAAAAAAAAGACTGAATCACAATAATCACAAAAGACAGAACACATTTTCCAAGACAAAACATCCATATCAGACACTTTTATGGCAAAAAGTTGAATTATTACAATGCATGTATATAAACATTCATAAAAATGACAGCTCAAGGGAACAGGGGGTCTTGATCCAGATTTTTATTGCACATTTTTTGAGTTTTGACAGACTACCATACTGTTAATAAATGCACCAAATTTAATTTGTTATTCTGTTGTTATAAATGTTATTGATAATAAATTAAACAAAACCTGTGCAATGTTATGTAATTATATTTTTAAAAATGCAATCAGCTGTTTAAATTCCTGCAGATCCTGTACCCTAGATTGGCTGTGGGTGAGCAACGACTCTTAGACCTCGTCCATCCGACCCTGTCACACATCAAAGCGGAGGCGGGGGCTTGGCCACAGATCGCACATACGAGCATCCCCGGAGACTGCCTGATTGAAACCTGGCAACACGACCAAACAGCTGCTTCAAACAAAAGACATCTGCATATTTCAGATTTGTTTTTCATAAATTAACACTGCAACCTGCCAAAAATCCTGGCTGAGGGAGTCTATAGACGTGTGTATAATTAGATAAAGTTTACAAGCTTTGAACGTATGAAATTAGCATGAGGTAAAGGGTTGCTCACAAGGGAAAGGTGAAGGGAGGCAGCTTCTTCTGTAATGACGAGGGGAAAAGTCATATATATATATATACATTTACATCTGCGATGCTAAAACCAAAAGAGTAGTTATATTTTTTCTATAGCAGATGTTTTGGGGCAGTGTTTTAGCATGTTGGTGACATCCTGACCGTGAGTGCTTCCAGCTTCAGCCAGTTGAAAACTGTCAGGCTTTTTAAAGTTCTGTCTGTGACCTTTGACACCTCCTGTGAGCCTGTGTGAATGTGCATCTGAGTGTTTCTGTTCAGCTCTGATAACACCCTATGTGTTGTCTTCATGGGCTCAGATAGCAAGCTGCTTCACTTGTAAAAACCCCTTCAATTATTCAGTGAAGTCAAGCCTCCCCTTTATCTCCCACTTGTCTCCTGGTGTGCTCGGGGACCGCAGAGAAAGAGGGAGTGAGAGTAAGGCCAAAAGAGTGGGATAGAGAGGAGAAGGGAGGGAGGGAGGGATGATTGGGAAGTAGCGGATGGCTCCTCAAAAGCATTGCTGCCTAATTACTGGCTCATTTAGATCAGCAACCACAGTTATAAATAAACCAACAGCTGGCATGAAGGAAACAGACAACACCAAACACGGAAACACGGCACAATATCACAGTCAGCTGAAACGAGCATTGGAATGATAATGATGTCTGTGGTGTGCAAAAAAAGTCTGATGTGTCTCAATATGGGTGTGCTGTTTACAGTTTCAAACCATGCAATGGGCCTGAGGTGATGCTGAGGTTAACTTAGAAGTTAGATCAACTTAGAGTTTGGTGGTTATGTTGAAAGTTTTGTCCCCCATTCATCAAAAGGTATTTGTTTATGTTTTATTTCAAACGTGTGCTGTCAAAAATGAAACTCAATAAAGGTGCACATCTACAGTATATGAATTATACAGCGTTCGAAAAGGAAGACTCAAAAGCATATTTGGTGCCCAGATCAAAAGAGTCCAAATAAACGAAAGATTGTGTGGTGTACTTCCTGTTTCTTTTGAGGTATGCTTCGGGCGCAACAATCTTTACCATACCAACGCCATAGACCTACGCTATAACTGGTGCGTGCGCACTGGAGCTCCCCCTCAATACAAAGTATAGGAGAGCCTAGGGTTGCAGAATTTAGCGACCGAAACATGCGCAGAAGACCGGAGACTCGGCTCAGACCAGGACTCGACCCGGAAACTCCATGAAGCTCGCGGCGGGAGAGGGAGTTTTAATCATGCAGGAAGCTAAATGGATATTTTTCAAAGAATCCTGCTTGTCATCTAACCCTGAGGATCGATTCCATGTGTCCTGATTTAATCAACTCGACAGTCAGTGAGTCCGTTTGGTTTGTTTCTTAGAGTTCAGACCGGGTCCTGGTTTGGGTCTGTACCAGGTCATTTTGGACTGGTTTGGTTTGGACCAGATCAGTCTGGTACCGGATTTGGTACCGCATCTGTTCTGACCGGGTCCCAGTTCAGACCTGGCTGGTTCAGACTGTCCATGTCTGCATGCACTGAACATTAGTGTTCAGAGTTTATTTCAGTCATGAGACTAGATATTTGATGCAATCTGATCTCAGTTTAGCTGGTTTCCATCAACTCTTGCTGCTGAATCTAAACTGTGTGGCTGTGGACCTCCAGGATTTAAAATAAATGCATTTCCATGTTCAGGATCTGACACCTGGTGCTGCTGAGAACCAATGTTTCTGTGAGGAATCGGAGGAAAAATATTAGTTTGAAAAATACATGAAGAAGGTGTAGACAGGGCTTAAGAACTAGTTTGAATCTCCTCCATAGATTTGTTCTGGTCAAGTGACATGTTATTTTCTACATTCAGTATTTAATAAAATCCAGCAGCTCACATTTTCCCAGGAATCCAGACCAAAATGTCCTGTTTGTCCCTGAGGAAAGACTTTAAACATTTCCATGTTTGTGTCAAAGCTCTCACAACTTCAGGGCTGCTTCTTCTGTTAGGTGATTATACAGACAACTTGGGAGTGATATAATTACCTCAAACATGGCAACCCTAGGAGGTGATAATATATGGTAATTACCCATTTCTAGGGCTGAACAATCTGGAAAGAATGTATTTAAGATAAAAGCATGAAAACAACCCCAGCAGCGGTTGTACAAGTACATCATGGTGTTCACACTCTGAAGGAAGACAATGGCTGTAAACATTTAGGAAATGGTAATGAGATAAGTGCCCTATCCCTTCCGGAGAACACATGTATTTTTGCTCTGTTTTCTTCTGAGTGCTGTTAGACTCAGGAGAAAAAGGATTTAACAATGGAAACATTTAAATATTTATCCCCACAAACCAAATATATAAAACGACTGTCTAGGCAGCTTTAATTAGGGCTTAATTGTAAGTTAAAGATCATTGTTTAATCTCTTCAAATTTGTTTATTCCAGTCCAAAATTACTATTAAGCGTCAGTAGCATTTAACATAAAACCCACAGAGAAACATAAAATAAAAAACTAATGAAACATTCAAACTAATATTAGTTTTGTTTTTTCTGGAATAAGCTAGAGCTAAATTAAACGGGTTTCCTGCTTAGTGGTGCATATGGGATAAGATTTGTGCCAAAAGGATCATCTAAAAAATACAGTCAGACACATTATATATTCAAATAAAGCAACCAAAAGGAACATTTCAGAAGCAAAAGTGTGAAATTCAAAAGCATAAAACCACTCAGGGACGTTTTTAGCCCATTTGAAGCTCCTAAATTGAATCCCAGCACCCCTAAAAGTTGAGATTGTTACTTTTTTTTTTTACTGTATGTGCTTTTTAAAAACACGAGTAAACATATAAAAACCATACAATATGTGGTTAAAATGTTTCATTTTAACAAGAAAAATACAACAAACCTCCCCCGCCTGAGAAACGGTTTGCTCCTCCTCTCCCAGACTCGAGTCGCGCTGCGGGCAGGGCGCATGTGAGTCGGAGCGTCTCACTCCCGGTCCGGTTCTAGATGTTCACACACTGAACCCCAAAGCAGATCTGGTACCTAGGGTGACCAGATGTCCCGTTTTTGTGCAGGATTGTCCCGCATTTACCTTAATTTTCTTCTGTCCGACTCCCACAAATTGAGAGACACTGTCCGACATTGTTATCTTAATCCTTTAACACCAAAGCGCATCCTGGTCTGACAGCACTCCACAATAGTTTGTGCTCTACAAAAGATTTCAAACAGCTTTTGAAATAAGAGAAGTTGCTCTTTCGGGTCAGCAGAGTTCTATTATGATTATTTCTGTTCTTACATCAGACCTGAGGAGACAAACTGAATGACAGAGAGCAAAATATATGTTTTAAGGACCATTCAAGTGTAGAGAAGCTGTCTGTCACACAGGAGTCCTTGGTTCAAATCCCAGCCTAACAGATGTCAAAATTATTAAATCATTTTCTTGATGAAATATTAGATGTTATTAGTTGATAATCTGCATATGCATTGAATTTGCATATTCTAAAGTACAATGTTTAAATTGTGACAATCCTTTAGTATTTAACATGTATTATCCCCCACCAACATTCTCTTTGTCCTGTTGGTTTGGATCTGGTCCCCCTAGGTCTATGTTCAGGAGATACTGTATTAAAATGAGTTGTATTTCCCCAGAGATTAGGGTCACCATATGTATTTTTTAAAATTCAAATCCATTCATCTTTTGCTATGGCTCAGCATTTAAATAAACAAAAAAGCAGATTTATGTTAAAATTTGAAAAACGGTTAAATTTATCTCGCCTGGCTGGGCAGCTCCTAAATCTCTAATCCTAGAATCGTCCCTGCTAACAACAACATACACTAATTCATAAATAAATATTTTCATTTCTAAAATAAACATTTTTTCTCTTCAAAAAATTATTTTTTTCCTTTAACACCTTTTTGGTTCTCACTTAAATCTGTGTTAGACCATTTAGGCTTTTATTCTGAAGGGATATGTTTTGCTTCTGCTCTAAGTTTTTGCTTTTGAAAGAAAGTCTCAGTAAAAGGGGTGTTCTAGTGCTTCAATCTCATTGGTTATGAGGATTTGAAGTAGGTGGCAAACAGCTATAGCCACCTACTTTTTTTTTTGCTTTTGAATTTCAAACTTTTGCTTCTGAAATGTTCTTCTTGCTTGCTTTATTTGGGTATATTTTGTGTGTGACTGTATTTTTTGCTTGATCTTTTGGCACAAATCTCATACCATACATACTGAAGATGAGACTCAGACTGGATTATTTATCAGCATCTGAGATACGTCTATTTTCCGAGGTTGTTCATGAAGTTTGAGTTCTTCGTCTAAAACAAGATGGACCTGCATAAGTTGTCCTCCCTTTAGTTGATGCTCAAAAAGAGGAAACTTAAACCGAAAGTATATTCTGCCAGAGCAAAAAAGAGCCAGCAATGAAAAGTGTATTTATTTATATAGTCAGCCACACAGTCTATATCACATAGAAAAAGAAGCAGGTTTGTTTGCAGCTCATTTTCAAATATGAACTCTGATATTTAAAATCCTATTTGGTCTAAAAAAAAACAAAGTTGTAAGCAGCAGTGTCATAGTTAGACTAGTGTTACCAGTTTCCAGCTTTTCTAAACCTACAATGAAGGAAGGACTTGGGGAATAGGACATGTTAAAGAGTCAACGGCCCCCTCCGTGTTGCATGAAACTCCAGTGAGGGGTGTTCGCCATATGCTCGCACGGTTCCGAGGGAAGAGCGCTCAGAGGATAAAAGTGAGTGGGCCCTCCATCAGCGTGTTCAAAGCCTCCATATGAAAATGACTGTGTACATCTTCAGCTGAGGCCAAATTTAGATCAAAGGGAACCCCAGTCAGGCAGGAAGGGGGGGTGGTTCGGTCTGGGAGTTGTGCATGAAATGAAACTTTGTGCAATGTGATGAGCAAATCAGTGTGGAAATGTTAATAATAATAAGTGGAAACATTTGTCAGTTTATATCAAATTGCAGCTGTTAGCTTGTGATGTGACTTCAAGCTGAGGGAAATGAAGTTGTGTTTATTTTTAGGTCAGTTTTCTGTAACTACGCTGAACAGGATTTCACTTAGAGAACCGGACAAGTTAGCGTTTGATGTCTGAGTTTGTTTTTAAGATGTAACTAAAATGTATTCTGCATATCTGGGTAAAACAAAGTGCTGGACATCAATATATGAATGTGGTAAAAGGCAGTACTTTTAAGTAAATGTTGAGTAAATTCTTTCTATTTTCTGGCACTTTTTCTGTTAAAGATGTTATCTTAATTCAAATATGTGTCAACATCATATGGTATACATTACTTTTAGATACTTTAAAATTGTAAATCAACAGTCAAGAATCACATCAAGTCCAGAGTACAAGCTGCGCTTTTCTTTAAGCCAATATTTACAACATATATTTTCAGTTTCTGTGACCCAAATAAAAACTATTCAAATGCAGTCTATGCAGCATATTTCAAAGCTTGTTTTGTAAACAGAATACATTATATTACAGGAAAAAACTAACTTAAACATAATCATATTTTATGGTAATAAAGCAAAAATTTAGGAAATATAACAATGCATTTTCCAGCCTGTTTTGGTCCATCTGAATTAATCTGCACATGAGGATGAAACACCTTAACATGATTTAGGTTCCTAAATCTGACCAGTAGTTTGGATGATTAAGTCTTTACTAAAAAAGCAAATTCAACCCATATCCATCCATCTTCTATACCTGCTTAATCCTCCACAGAGGGTCGCTGGGGAGATGGTGCCTATCTCCAGCGGTCAAGGAGCGAGAGGCGGGGGACACCCTGGACGGGTCACCAGTCCATCACAGGGCACAAATTCAACCTAAGATCAAAAAGAATTCAACATAAGTTAATTTTTTAATGCACAATAATTGATTATATAAAATAATTGGTGTGTAACAGGAGGAGTGAAAACAGCTAATATTTTGACATGACGATCAATATATTTTTAATAAAATAAAATAAATGACATTGAGATAGAAAACTCTTCTTTGTTTTGTTGTTCTTTTTTAGTTTTAATAAATGCTTCTACTTTGGCACTTATAATATTGACAAAGAATCATGCAGAAAATCTTTCTTTTGTCATTGTGTATAACACATTATAAGCAAATAAAATTGCATCAAAATGCACATCAAAAATGTCTCCATGTAGCCTACAATATCATAAATGATTGAGAAATGCGTGTTTTAAAAACAATAAAATACAAATAAAGTCAAGATGTCCAACTTTTTGAGTCAAATGCCGAAGTTGATCACAAAGACTGGTAAATTCCTCAACAATACACTTTAACAAATTATTAATGAGAAAAAAAAACAATTTGAAAAGTAAATAGTTGCAGTTATTTTTCATCTCAATAATAGGACAAATGATATAAGCACATCTTAATATTTCTGTATGGAAAAATGTAATCTAAATTGTAACATAAATCAAAACAATGCAGCTTATTTAAACCTGTTATTGACGGTTTCTACTTTCTTTGCATCAAACCACTTCTGGCATTAAAGCAAAGGTGGAGTATCTGAATTACATCTGAAAATGTTTCATTTTATTTCTTTATTACTGATAAAAACCATAAACCTCTGGATTTACAGTAACAGGCTGACTAAAATTGTTATGGTAAGGTATGCTTTCCCCTCCTCATCAACTTCGTCCTCCTCTTGCTCCTCCTTTCACTTCACCTTGCATCCTGCCCCTCTAGAGAGGAGGTCACATGCTGCAGACCTGCTCTGTGCCATCTGGCTGACTTCCTGTCATATTTACCCCAGGAGAGAGCAGCTCTGCAGGATACACAAGTAGAACCCCCCCTTACTTATTTCCCTCCTCCTCCACCTCATCTAGAGCACTGCACACCTGAGCAGAAAGGGTGAGAAGAACGTAGAGAGAAAAACAAAAAACAGAGAAGAGAGGGAGGGAACAAAACAAAGACCAAAAGGAAAGAAAAAACATCTGAAATCCGTGCAAACTGAAAATCAAGCGGTTCCTCATCCCATGTGGTTTGGAGTTCTGAAGGAAGTGACAAATTACATTTTTCCAAAACCAAAACATAAAAGCTAGATTTTATGTTATTATATATGTTAGAAATTCTAAACAAAGTGGAAACAGCAGCCTGCTACTTTCCCTTTAATCAGTGAGGACTGCGAACGTTATGGTAATTTTTTGTAGCTGACGTTGATGCTCAAATTTCAGAAGAATCATTAGAGGAATTGTGCTGAATTCCACTCACAGCCTTTTATATGAGCTCAGCATGCTTCCTCACCTTCGTCTCACACGTCTCCATCGAACACAAGACGTTACATTAGAACTGGTTAAAAGCATGCCAGATTAATCTTAATGTCCTGCCTATGGTCTTGCATATTCATATAAATATAACATGACTGCCGCTCACATTTGAATTTATTGGTTTTCCTCCTCTGCAAATTAGAGGGACTCCAATTGATGAATATTTTAGCACATGTGCACTCTGCGGGACATTTATCATCAGCTTTGCTATTATAAACAGAATAAATGAGCAGTCAAAGTAGGCTGCTGCCACAGTGTGCTTAGCGCAGATGCACCACCTCTCTTTACTCCTATTTTTTAACCTTCCTACATTGCTGCCATTCTATAAAATTCTGTCTTTAATTTCCCTTTTATATACGTTACATGATCCGACACATATGGACCAGTTTACATAGTAACTTTTCCAAAAAGGACAATCATGACAGAAAGGTCTGTAACACCTAAAGCAGCGCTGCAGTGAAGACAACCTCAAGTTGAATCTATGTTAAGTGAAGCCCTGAGGGGGTCGAGACAGAGGTTAATTGGTTCTACTAAAATTATGTTATTTCAATAACAGATATTAAGTTTTGGAGGGTGGCCTAATAAAAAGAAGGGAAACTTAAAAATAAAGGTATTGCTTAACATTCTGTTTCTATGTTGAGAGAAATGTTATCTGTCAGTCAAAGGCTTTAAGCAATTCTATTGATGTCTGAGTTTTTCTAATGTAGATATTGTAGAGGAATAAACCGTTGCGTTTATTATACCCACCTTCTGTTAATTATTTCAGTCTATTTTAGGATTTATAGAGGTCTCTCTCTGAGCCTGTAACCTTTGATATAGCTGAGATTAATTACAGATTGACACTAGGTTCTCTAAAACACAGGGAGTTATTTACGTACCTTTTTGTTGATGAATCTGAGCCAGAGTCGTGAATTGAATCTTATATAGAAAATTTAATTCACAAAGCGGACGATAGTACACACATTTAACAGTTGAGGTAATAAGAACAGTTGCAAGTTAAACACGATGGTAATTGTGTTCTAGTTGGTTAAACTTTGAGATTAACGGCTGAGTCTGTGATGTTATGACTAGAGTTATTAATTTAGGTTAAGGAGTGAGTGAGGGGAATAATCCTGGTGGATCAGTGACGTGTTGGAGTGAGCGGTTAGCTTATCAACAGGCCTCTGAGTTTACCAGCGATGGTTTCTCTCACCGAGTGCCAGGTCCCACTGGATCGCCGACTGGTGGGTTGGAGTAGATCGATGGGAAGCGGGAGACCCCCCTTCGACTCGTCCTGGCCGTGCGGGAACCCTCCGGTCACCGGGCGGCCCTCAGTTGCGTCCGAGATCCGGGCCGTCAGCAGAGCCATGGCTGGTGTGAGGCAGGAGCTCGCATGTTGGTATGGAGCTAGGTGTTGTCTTCCCTCAGGGGGAGTGACAGATCGATCGGCAGAGCCGATCGGGGGTTTGACAGGTTTCAGCTGTGTAGCTCAGGAAAACAGCTGAAGCGTGGCTCATCGAGGCTTGATGAGAACTCCCCTGAAAGTCAGCTCGTGGCAAGCTAAGATGGAGTTTTTTGGGATCGTGGACCTATGAAATTACATTATCAAGTCACATGACCCAACCTTTAATGTCAAAGGTACCCGCTAATAAAGTAATACTGGGTTTTACCATTAGCACAGTAGAAGTATGAAAATAATACTGAACTGGATCAACATTCTTAGTGCTGTAGGAGAAAGTGCATTAATCACATTAAGACATTTCTGTAACAGGTTAAAGTGTCATTTTAGGAAGAGACACTGAGAGTCTTTAGCTTATATAATTATTATTATTAAAAGAGTCAGGTGGATTCTTCCGAAACGACCGACCCTTGAAGGAGTGTTGATTCAGGTTAAACACAGTAAAGATCCATTATAATCCAAGTTATTGGGAAAAGCTGGAGTAGTGTTTTGCGATGATCACGGGGACAGAGGTCACAGGTCAGAGCATCTATTGATGATGCTACAATATGAAGAGAGCAGCGTCTATTTAAAGGACTACTTTAGTTATTCTGGCCTCCTGAGACCCTGCATCCTCATGAGAGGACATGGGCTTTCCTACATCATAATATTTTTATTGAGTAGACCTGTTGTTTTGATAGATATTTTGCTGATAAAAATCCCTACCACCAATTCACTAAAAAATGTGGCGCTGTTAGGTCTAATTCTACACACCAAACAATAAAGAAACCATAAGGTCTTCATAAGGAGACCTTATAATAATATAAATATAATCAGATACAAATAAAAATAAATAACAGCCATAATGTGGTCACAACAGAAGTTGTAAGAGTTTCAAGGAAAAAACAACCTGACCTACACAAGGTCAAAAACATAACTTGATATTCACAATTAGCTTTCTACTGACACCACATACACAGTATGTGTATGTGGTGTCCAATAATTAATGTCCAATAATTAACACACACAGTCCAATAATTAATGTTACAATTCAGACAGCAAAGCAAGTCATGACAAGCTCAACTGAAGTTAATTAACAACAAAATAAAGTCAAATCCACTGATATGTCCATCAAAATAAGTTAAATCACGGTTTTAGGCCACTCACACAAAACTCCCATTGAGTGCTGTGCGTTTTATGGAAAAGTAACAAAAAGTCCTCCTCAAAATGTTAAACTACATAAACCAAAGTATTCAATCAACAGTATAAGTGTTCCTCTAACATTCGGCCACAACGATAACAAAGACATGTCGCTGTTTAAGGTATAAATTCACTCATCAGGACTTAGAACAGCTAGCCTCTGCCATTAGCTCAGCGACGCATTGTTAATAAAACAAAAGAAAAAACAAATGGAGTCACTCAACGTCGAGTTGATCAAATCAAGACAAATGGAACCACTCGGCCTAGTTGTCGCAAGCTGTCAAGAAGGATTCTTTCAATAAATATCCATTTTTTTCCCTCCATGATAACTTCACGTGCTAGAGCTTCCAAGTCAACTTCCTGATCTGAGCTGAGTCTCCGGTCTTCTGCGTATGCTTTGGTCGCTAAATTTTGCCACCCAAGGTTCTCCTATACTTTGTATAGAAATGGGTTCCAGTGCGAATGCCAGTTATAGTGTAGGTCTATGCTAAAGATTTGTGCACCTAAAGCTCGTGCAGAAGATCTCCAAAGAAACAGGAAGTACATCACAATGCCATTCCGTCTGGTAAAAAAAGTGAGAGAACAGTTTAAAACTACACTTACATGCAGATTAAACACAGCACTTACACTATGTATAGTGGATAGATTGTTTAGTTTAATTTTCATGGTTCTTTTAAAACTATTTTGTGATTCCAATCTTCTTCTTTTTCCTCCTCCTCCTGTGAGATTGGTAGGGCAGCACCCTAGCGCCCCTATTGACGGGCCGCCACTGATAAATAGATAGATCGTACAGTAAACAGCAGTCAAAGCAATTTTAGTTTAGAGAATTAGAGAGAAATGTACCGGTACTCAGAAAAGGGTCAGATCTATTCAAATGCACATTTCCACCTACTAAAATAACTCAAAGCCTAAGTGTCCAGTTCCAGTTTTTGCAGACCTGCACGTTTGAGACGTTTCTCTGCTTCAACCGACCTGACTTGAATGCATGTCTCATTAACAGGATTCTGCAGAACTTTGGAACATGCTGAGGAAATTATTTAACCAATGAGTCAAGTGTGCTGAAGAAGGGAAGCATCTAAAATATACAAGATAATGTCAAAAATTGTACACTGACCGAAGCTCCAAAATTTCACAATTCAAGCGAATGCTGATGCTAACTAGTTGCACCACATCACTCAAACCAAAGTGTTTCCTCTGACTGAAGAGACTGCTGAATTTCTGTACTGTGAAGAGAATGCTCAATGTTGTCCATTATGTTCTTCATTTGTTGATGTAAAATTTGACAGTCTTTGTATGCGATATGAAAGTAATAACAACATAGTGTTCATTTCAAGGTTACTGTATATTAGATAGTAGATATTCATTCTTAAATGTGTCATTTTTTGATTAGCGGTTAGCTTAATTCTCAAACTGAGATCACTCTGCTGTCTGCTGCAGGTAAGATACTGACTTCTTAGAAACACTCCACATAACCACATATAAAAATGATCCTTTTATGACTTTTTGTTTGTTTGTTTTGTTTTGTTTTATAAGAGTTAGAGCTAAATATGCCCTAACCTACTGTTTTGATTTTTAAAGTAATTTAATTTTTTCTGTAGATCTTCTCAAGAACTTTTAGATTTCATGACCCACAGTGTGTGAACTTTGAGAATCAGCGCTCTAGATGACCAAAGCTAAATTAAACGGAGACCAAGTCTTTGATGAGCACCTTGCTTCTCGCTAATAGTCATCTCAGTTTGCAGATCATGCATCTGGATGCCCTTTAGTACTTCCTTTTTTGCCTCATGTGACCAAAAAAGCTCCTGAGATTTTTTTTATTATTATTAGAAAGATGCCAAATTACCCTGGGCTGTGTCTAACTGCAAAATAATCGAATTGATCTGACTATGCTAAACCACAATTCTTTTTTGGTTTTTCAAAATGCTTTCATTCACAGTCCCAAGCTTTTGCAGATATTGTGAAATGGGTGAAATCCCAGCTTGGCAAAGCTGGCACAGTAACCCAGCATCCTGGATCTCTTCCACTTCAGAGAGCTCTGCCACATGCTAACTGTCATCCACAAGGCTATGCAAGCCCAAAGGGGGTCTGACAGAATGGGTGGGGGATGTGTGGGAATATGTGCTGCTATAAACATTGGGATAGACCCTTTACATACAAACACTGGACTCCTTGGAGATATAGCACTTTGGGCCATGAGAGGTGATTATTATTTATGCAGACACTTTTCTGAATCTGGCTTTTACTCTCTGTCTTGTCTCGCACAACTGGCAGCTGCCCAGAGTGAACCGTCCCTGGGATCCACAGCAATGATGAGCCTCTCCTACCTCACACATACAGTACACACACACACACACAAACACATCCTTGTTCTCATTGCTGTCTACGCCTGGTAGATCCCCTGGCATGTTCGCTCCTCCTTCATAAACACTAGCAGCTGCTCGGGCAATTAGCCATTAGCTCTTTACTTTTTACTATAATACCCAGTCCTCAGAAATCCCCACAATTAGCTCCTTAATTGCCTCTAAACAACCCAGGCGTAACCAATAAATAGAAGAAGGGGGTAGATAGTTAGGTGAAGAGACAGACTTCTGGGATGAAAACAGACAAGCTTGAAAAATACACACTGAAGTGCTCTTTCACTGTCTGCCTTGTGCAACCTTTAGCTCGTTTTTTTCTCTACACAGTTATGGAAGAGGAGGGGAAAGATAGAAAAACACAAGGCGGTCTGATGACTCATATTCAAATTCAACCTGACACATCCATGCCCTTTATTCTGTGGTCTAACTATCACTTCAGAGAAATGCTAACATTCAGTGTGACAGAGGGTGTTACAGTGACTTTTCGGCGGGCAGGCGACATACCCCCCGGCTGTGGGTTTTCTCAGCAGCGTGATATGACACAGCTCGCTTCATAGAGCAATAGGGATACCCCCAAGATTAGCTGAATGCATTACGGAGAAGCATAAAATGTAGCTAACTGTTGATTAAATCACTGTTACATTCATTCTGGCGGTTCCAGTTAACCTCTTTAACATTGACGCCAGCTACGCCACTAACATGACAATGGCCTGTAGGCATAAATGTGCTCTTTAGTGTCTATGCCACAATAGACATGTTTATCTAAAGAAAAAAAAGGGAAAAATGGGTGAATAACAAGGTTTTTTAAATTTCTTTTAAAAAGATGCTATTTTCAAAACCTCTTAACTAGTAAATATAAATAAAATATCACTCACTTTGGCAAAAAAAATTTTTTACCCCAAATGTGACAATAAATGCTTTTCTTTGTTTGACCTGCAGTCATAATTTGTTTATTAAAAAATATATCTTGTGGGATGTGGAAACTGTAATTCATCTGTTTTCTGTATTTTTGTTGTTTTGCATATTCAAAAAATATATAATGTGCATTTAACTTTTAATATTGTAGATTATATTTAAAAATCTAATTTTATTTTATAATGTTGTTATTCTGGGATTTCTGGAAAATACATTTTGTTTATTACAATGACTTGTTAAGATAATCTTGGGAAATTAAACTGAATGTATTCATTTTTCACAATTTCTGCACAGACGTTTTGAGAAAATCATGCCTTGAAGTCAATGATGACATATGCTTCAATCTCCCTCAGCGTGCACATGTTTTCGTGTTATAGGTTTAAATATCAGATGTTATGATGAAATATAGGCTTTAAGCAGAGAAGTCAAAGCTCCAACAGAAGGTTTGATGTTCGGTTCTTCTGCATTCAGTCAAAGAATCAAAGCCGATTGGTTTCTATGTTTTTACATACAGATAAATTGCTTCTTATGAAAATAATTTTAGAATCAAGTTTAATCCAGCTCAGTAATAGTGTGTGTGTGTGTGTGAGTGTGTGTGTTTTGTTTATTGTAAAATCGGTTTACTGCATTTCACATTATTTCAGTGAAACATGTTTTACAATATCTGCATCCTATTGTTGACTTTGATTACTGTATTCCCTGTTTCTGATGCCCACTCATTCACACATGCATGCACACACACACACATACACAGGCACACACACACACGCACACACACACACCGACATACAAAACACAAAACACCAAGGAGGTATACAAGCACCATCTAGTGCTTTTTCTTGGAAATTGCTCTGCAGAATGTTGAAAAAGTGTTGAATGCTCTTTTATTCACCACATATATTAACATTTACAGCAGGAAGGCAGAAAATTAATTTTCCATCTCTTAATTATAGTGAGATAAATATAAGATTAATGATCAAAATACCAGAATATAACAAACAATATTTGTTTAATGTGAAATCCTTTCAAGCCTGAGGTCTTTTTCTTTAATGCGAATTGCACATGGTTTTCGCAAGAAGCTGATTTGATTTTTCATTCAGAAACACTGAAACATTTTTAGTGAGAAATAAAAATCAGTAGCATTGTCAGGTAACTTCATTAGATATCCACCAAAGATAATGTATAAACAATCTGAATTCTTCACTCTTCACAGAACATCGTTCTGCTTGTTTGAGCCAAATATTTAAAATCTCCATTACAGAAGTCATACAGTGTTGAGCAGAAACTGAACAGAACACTCTTTGTGTGTCTGTGTGCACAAGCATGACATAGTTAAGTAAATAAAGGGAACATTGATCATGTGGCTGCTTCTTTCAGCTTTTAGAGATAACAAGGAGATGATGATGAGTGAAAATATGGACTTGTTTCAACAACACAAAGACTTATCCAAATCATCAAGCTGCTAACCTGTTAGCACTAAAACATCATTACTTGATTAACATAGTTTAGAATACTAAAAATAATAATAATAAAGCTCAATTGAGTTAAGAAAAATCATCCATTAATAATTAATTAAATTTGTTCATCTTAATCTCTCTTTTATAATAATCATAAAGATAATTGCAGCATTCATTTGCAGTCTAAAAAATTGCAAAAACAAACATTATAATAGAAAAATGACAAGATCAGCCAATATGAAAAGTGTATATGCTTTTATATGATAAAAAAAAACATATATATAACATGACTTTGCTTTTATTTTTTACAGTGTTTATTGTTTATAAAGTACAGTGCATCATGTACCTATGTCTCTTATATGCTTAATGATCTAGAAAAGTATAGCTGTCAAATGAAGTGGTTAAGTGAAATTGTTTTTTTTTCTCTGAAATAACATAATTATAGTTTAGTTTAACTATTAGCACCCTCCGATAAGTTTACAAAAATTTTAAAAGAAGGCAAATTCAGATACTTTAAATTTCAAAATGACAAATTTTCATATAATATATATTTGTGAATAATAACCAAATGTATAAAATAGTTGGTCTAGATTTATAATCAAATGGGCATATACTACTAAAATGTAGATTTGTGACAACTTTTAGAATTTTTCAAAATGTTTTCAACATTTTTAGAGGCCAACAAGTGTTAAATTTGATATTTCAATCAGGAAACAGGAAAACTAAAGTGCCTTAAACGCTTTATTTGTTGTTGTTTTGTTTATTTTTTTTATTATATTGTATCATCACGTGCAGCTTGGACTAAGTGAAATGTTAACGTGACACAATAAAGTTGTTTCATGTTTAAAAAAAAGAAATAAATTCTATTCAAATATTAAAAAACTGTGCTCTGCTTTTTGCCTTCGATAATCCTAACCGGCTTCCGTAGTTCACGACGTCACCGACAGAAAAAACATGGCGGCTTGTTTCGAATGGCTGTGCAAAGAGTTTTAAAAACTAAGAAAGACTTTGCGCATACAAATCGATAGTTTTACCGTTTTAAAACACCAGTTATCACCTAAGCTATTGACAGAATTATGATTAACGAAGCTGTCGCTGCAGTTTTAGTGAATCATGGCAGATTCTGCTCGAAGCCCCGAGTTCAACGAGCTGTGGAGAAACCTTTCTGAGTTTCACCGGAGCAAAACTCAGGACAGGAAAACGAGACAGCAGATCCCAGGAATAACATCAACTATGTGTAACAGTAAGGATACAAATCAAACGGTATTTCGAAAGACTTAGCGTTTAGTTATAAACCGGTTAAGCTAAAGCAACAAAATGAAAAGCAGGATTCTGGATGGTTGTTGACAGTGATGGGGGTTAAAACCTGTGACTGCGTTATGTGGTTAGTTTCCATTAGTTCTAATATTTACAGCACACGACTTATTTAGAATTCAACACATTTAAACTTAAACTATCTAAAAGTATAATGCGAGAGCAGCTGTTTTGGTCTCAGAACTATGGTAGCTCATTAAATGTGATATTTTAGTGCTCTGTTTAGCAGAGATTTGACAGGTTTATTGTCACAATTAGTAAGATTTACAAATCCCTCAGAAAACCTTTAAAGTAAAGCTCATCTACCACTGGAATTGCTCTTTGAAGAACAGTCCAAACATCCTCCCCTAACAGTTTTTTACTCCAGTATTTAATCATTTGTGCGATTACATACAAGCTCAGGGTAACTCCTTAGAATATGTTTCACATCAACAAAATGACAGTAATTCAAATCTATTCCAGAAACTGATAAAGTACATAATCAGACTGTGAGATGAATAAAGAGAAAGTGGTGATAAAAGTATAATAAAGTCAGTGTTTTGGAATGGGTAACCCAGAGTTCTGACTTTGCTTTAAAAGAATTGTTCTGGTAGGATTTGAAGTGAGCAGTTTATGTGCAGAAACCTGATTTCTCGAGGATGATGGGTGTTTTTAAGGAGGTCATTGATCCACAGCAGTATCCTTCTTATACGTTCTGCAATATCAACTTTTGTCGCTGTTAATAAGAATCGTTGGACCATCATTTTTTTAACATTTGACTTCTGTTTGCACAGATCTGCTGAGTCCGAGGCTCAGAGGCAGTAGCAGATTCTCCAATTTGAATAATGGAGATTCTCCAGGGGATGTCGAAGCTTCACAAGATATTATCTGGGATTCCACATCTCCCACTCAGACAGGTATCCAGCAAAATGTTACTCAATGCAGAAATGACTTTTTTGTGGTATTATATAGTTTGAATTGAACAATGTTAAAGACAGTATGACTTGTCGGTTTTTAGGATCGCGACACAAGAACACCCGAGTCGTAGAAATATCTGATATTGTCAACCGCATCATTCCAAAGGTCAGTGGGTTTACTTTCCTAAACATTCATCATAGTTAAATTAAATGGACCTTTTCTTGTTAAACTAGGAAGACGTTTATCTCCTAATTTCCATGTTCTTGACACAACCAGATGTCTGTATACGCTCTAGAAGCATTCCCAGTAATGTGCTTGTATCTTTTCTAGAACATAAAGCAAAAAGGAACTGAAACTTCTTTGCTCCACTGGATTGATGATGGTTCCATCACCTGCACACCTGAGATCCCAAAATCAAGAGTCAGGAAGAGATCTTCTCGGTCAGTAATTGAGCCGACTCGACTTTTACTTGATGAACTTGATTCTTGCTGCTTTTTATTCATTGTTATTTTTTATTTTTTTGTCTGTTTTAAACTCTAGACAAAGTAATGTGGAGGACCTCATGAAACTGGCCAGACAGTTTGATAAAAACATGCAACAAGATGACGAGACTTCCGAACAGCTGAGTAGCGTCAACAATAACCTTGAAGCTGTGAACACTCCTGAAACTAAGCTGATGACGTCTTCATTGAGTATTGTGAAGGATATAAAGGGTCAGTCGGCTGAGGCGGAGGCAGAGCTGCATGCTCTGTTTGACTGCTCCACTCAGGCAGTCAGCGGCAGGTTAAGCGAGGGTTCTGTCAGTTCAGAAGGAAAAGAGAGCCAAACGGTGACTTCAAGCTCTGCTGAACACCAACTATCACAGGTCAAGCCAGTGGATAAGCCTGGGTCAGCTGCACATCCTGTAGGACAAAAAGAAACATACTGTTACAGTACAAATAACTGTGCTGACTTTGATGATGACTGGGAGAATGATGACTTGCTCAACAACTCGTTCATTCTAGCAATTACCCAAAATCCTGATGCCAACCTTAAGAACCCACTTCAGTCTGACTCACAGGCCAAGTTGACTTTTGTTTGCAAACCAGTCACAAACACAGACTCTGTACATCATCCTTCAGACAAAATCTACAAGATGAGCAGCGGTTCGCTCCAGGAACTGTGTCCCAAACCAAAAACTACCAACCGAAGCACTTTCAAGTTGGAATCCAGCTCTCATTTCCAGCCTAAGCTGTCCAAGGAAGTTTCAAAGTCCAAGTTTACTGTAATACAACCCAAATCAAAGATGACTGATGAGAACGCTGCTACTCCAAAAGCGCTTCCCACTTCACACAGCAATGTCACTAAAGATTCAGTCGGGGCTTCCTCTGTTAAAGACTTTTCAGACAGTTTATGGGATGATGGGGATGACGATGCGCTGCTCTACCAGATATGTGACAGTGTGGAGAGGATCTCCAACACTCAGCCAAGGGAAGTGAATCTGAACAAGTGCAGGGAAAACGAATTAACTGTAGACGGCCAACTGAAAACCAGCAGGGTTCTGCCAGTTGATGCAGCGCGGTCGATTAATTCTGGTGTCCCTAACAGACGATCATCTGGTGCTTTTGGTCGTTCTAACTCATTACCAGGAACTAGTCGTGACACCAATTACCAAGGATGGAACGTTCCTATGAAAGGTGCCAACAGCAAATCAGAAATGTCTCAGAGCTTCCCGGAAAGCCACGCCTGTCTGGGCACATTCAACCACAACAGGGATCTATCTGAAATGTTCCAGGCTGGGAAAAGTCATGTGGAAATGAAACATCAGACTGTGACAGTCATGGGACCACAGAACTCTAAGACCCATCCTGCAACGTTCAAGAGGAATCTATCTGACTCTACAATCATCAGCAGTAAAGGTGAGGTTTTAGGCACTAAAATTGTGAATATTTTCTGAAATAATTGCTTAAAAAGTTTTAATTACATCAGCTGACTGTTTGCATTTGTAAAAACTACATTTCATTACAACAGGATGCACTTTTTGTTTAATATTTTGTTGGTTTAATACATTGCTTTTTTGTAGTTAGGCTTTCATTCACTTCCTGTTACTTGTAAGACTGGATACAAAGTCAAAATTAACAATTAAACAATTGTCTTCATTTATATGTTTTTTTTATCTTTTTTAGTCTTCGTCACCAGCCAGACCACAGGGAAGTGCTCCGCTGCTGAGATTGAGAAGAAGAAACAAGAAGCTTTGGCCAGGAGACGCCTGAGGATGCAGAACGCCTCAAAACCATGAAGAACTCTGTCCTGACAGAAACACCAGGTCTTATTACACCGTGACAAGCCTGAACAGAACTCTTTATTTCATAACCAGCTCTTTGTTAAAGGGTATAGTTTATTAGGATATTTAGTACGTCAGTACTTTAGTATTGACTTGGTTTTCTGCACCAGAACAGTTGACTAGTTAAAATAATGTGAAGAGTTGCTGGATGTTTATGCTGCTGATATAAAACAGTGACACGCACATTTAGTTTCAAGCCAAATGTGTTCAAAGTAACACTAACTTAAAGAATACTTGACTGAAAGTGATCACGTTCAGTGTTAGTTTTACAGGGTTTTTCTGAACTAACTCTTTTGGTTAGTTTCATGTTGAGTTTCTTTCAAATTAAAAGGTTTTATCCCAGTGTTATTCCTAAGTTTGTTACACAATCAGTCACAGAAATAAAAAGTTTGTGTCTTGTTTACATTATACACTGGAAATGTGCTGTAAAAGAAATCAGAAGTGCCTGAAAAATATGATGCCTTCAAAAAAGTTTAAACCCACACGAACAGGGATCACTCGATATGAAGGAAAATAAAAATTTGCAACACCGTCTAGCATAAAGACTTTAAAGACCAAATGTGAAAATAAACATGCAGTAACTAAGCTGATTTGGATGTGTATATTTTTTTATTTCAGTTTTGCACAAGTTGGGAGTCAAACATTAATACATAACCAGTGTTAAAGCAGCCAGTTGGTTCATTTTTTTTTATTACATTTCTGTTAAAACTATGTGCCTTCCAAAATATTTTAATGTATCAATAAAACCATCTATAAAAAGTCACAGTTTGTTTTTTTTTTCAGCCAGAATGAGAATAACCAACATAAAAATATTAATTCTAGATGTTTGATCAGCTGTGCTGTGAAGTTTGGCCTGTGTTGAGCTGTTAGGACACACAGGTACAGATAAAAAAAAACATTTGAATATCAGGAAAAAACTATTTTTTGTCACTCATTTCAAAAAGTGAAACTCGTAATAAATGGCGTCTGAAAAGTGTTCATTTCTATGCACTCAGTAGTACTTAGTTGGGCCTTTGCATGAATTACTGCATCAATCCTGCGTGGCATGAAGGTGATCAGCCTGTGGCACTGCTGAGGTGTGATGGAAGTCCAGGTCACCTTGATATCAGTCTTTTTAGGTGACCTGCATTGTTGGGTCTAGTGCAGGGGTGGGGAATCCTGGTCCTCAAGGGCCACAGTCCTGCATGTTTTAGAGGTGTCCTCTTGTCAACACACCTGATTTAAATGTTGAATTACCTCATCAGTGAGCCTTCAAGAAGGCTCCTAATCACCCACTAATTCAGATCAGGTGTGTTGAAGAGAAGAAATCACTAAAATGTGCAGGACTGTGGCCCTCGAGGACCAGGATTCCCCACCTCTGGTCTAGTGTCTCTCATCTTCCTCTCAACAATCCCCCATAGATTCTCTATGGTTCAGGTCAGGACAGTTTTCAGGCCAATCAGAGCTCAGTAACACCAGATTACTGAGCTTTGGGTACCTTTGACAGTGTGGGCAAGTGCCAAGTCCTGCTGGAAAATGAAATAAGCATCTTCATAAAGCTTGTCAGCAGAATCGAGCAGGAAATGGTCTAAAATGTCCTGGTAGAGGCAGCGTTGGATGTCAGAAAACACCATGGACCAGCACCAGCAGATGACATGCCACCGAATCATCACTAACTGTGGAAAATTCACACTGGTCTTCAAGCAGCATGGATTCTATGTCTCTCCACTCTTCCTCCAGACTCTGGGACCTTGATTTCCAAGTGACATGCAACATTTACTTTCATTTGAAAAGAGGACTTGAGCAACAATTCAGTTTTTTTTTCCTCCTTAGTCCAGACACTTCTGACATTGTCTCTAGTTCAGGAGTTTATTGACATAATGAGGAGACGCTGAGTTCAGTTTTCCAGAAGACTGCTGTCAAATCAGCCTCGACTTCCATCACACCTCAGCAGTGCCACAGGCTGATCTCCACGCCACGCTGCGTTGATGCTGGAATTTATGTAAAAGGAGGCCCAACCAAGTATTGAGTGAAAAGAATTGAACATTTTTCAGAAGTTTGACATTTCTGTTGAGAATGTTCGTAATATTTTAATTCTCTTAGACACTGCATTTCATGGCGATGGACTGGTGACCTGTCCAGGAGGTCCTCGCCCCATTACTGGATGAAGCAGTTAAGAAAATGGATGAATGAACTGAATAAAAAAAAAATTATCTGTAGCTATAATCATCAAAATAATAAGAAATAAAGGCTTATTTCACTCCGTTTGTGTCTATGTATTTTATGAGTTTCACTTTTTGAAATGAGTGGCAAAACTTATGTTTTCCATAAATTTCACCAGTAAACCAAAACTACCTCACCTTTTGTGCATAATATATTTATATATGTGTGTGTTTACAGAATTTTAAAGTTCAGCCTGCATGTGAAATAAGTATAAAATAGCCCCATGAATAAAAGCTTCTAGCCTTCCAGCAGCAAATACTCCAATTCCCTGCTGAGGATGATGAAAACCTCAAAGTTAGTGATGAGGAATCTGCCTGCTGAGAGGGCAGAGAGGACATGTAGCCAATATAAACTGTATATGTGAAGAGATAAGTTATTGCAGGGTCACAGAATAAAACAACACAAGGTGCTTCAATGGATTTACTGTTCAATGTTCAGAGGCTTCTGATTTTTACATTGCAGATTCAAAGGACAACATGTTAAGATCCCCTCATTATTCTCATCTATAGAGAATAGTGGCATTTTGTTGTTTTATAGCGTAGATATACTATCAGTAGCTAAATCACTTGAATATCAAACAGAAGCTGTCATTAAGAGAAGCTTCTCTGTGCAAGATTGTGGAGAAAACAAAGAGTTTTGATGCTGATTTTTACTGAAAAGTCATTTTCATGTTGACAACAGGACATCATTGAGCAAAGTATAAAAAATCAGCACAAACCTGACAGTGACATATTTAACCGTAAAAGTATATGTTTTAAAAACTGCAAAAATCATGAGAAATAGACTTTTCTACTTTAAAATTATTTCTTTTTTTAGCAAGAAACTCAAATCCATGCATTTATGTGTTCCAATAAAGACACAGAGGAGTGAGTTTGGTGTTGGAGGAACTTCCAGAGACCTGACCTGAATCCTAATAAAACATCTTTGGGATAAATTAGGGCAGAAACAGAGTGTTGATGGGAATATTCTTCTAGAATCACATGTGTGAGGTCAGGCAGAATGGGAATAACCAACTTGAACAAGATGGTCTCTGCTTGAGGTCCGAACTCGTTCCTCCACATCAAACTCGCTCGTCTCTGTTTTTATTGGATCATCTGAATGCACTGGTTTAATGGTAGTGGCCCAATACTTTTGGCAATATTTGAATCATTTGGCTTCTTAAAGAACACTAGACTGTTTATCAGCAAGTTTATGCAAAAAAAGAAGCCCAAGTTTCAAAAATATTAACTGAAATAGAAGAATTAAACAATATAACACACTAGATCACCTTCTTTGAAATGACAAATACAGCAGTTAATCAGTTTTATGTTCAACTGTAATTTCAGCTGTTTATTTCCGGCTGCATCAGTAACTGTTCTGTAGTTTTTCCACAGCTGGTCCGAACTCTGACTCCACACATTATTGGAGTCACGGCATCCCCTTTATTCCAACCTGGGTGTATTTCAGCACCGTTGACAGGTCAAGTAGATATGATGGCCCTATTTCACAAGCACTCCGATCTGTTTTCACCAAGTCTCTGTTTGAAAAGTAAGACCATTGTGAGCACACGGGGCACCTCCGCGTGGAGAATATTATTGTTATTAGACATGAGGGATTAGTTTAATGTGAGGGCTAATTTGTTTTCTGGCCTCTTATCGTGATGCTCACCTGCTGTGCTGTGTGTGAGAGGAGGACAATGTTTGTCTTTGTTATTCCAGGAGAATTCCTCACTGTTCCAACCTCATTCCCACCCCTTAATGCCTGTGAAAGTTCCCAGGTGTGTGTGTGTGTGTGTGTGTGTGTGTGTGTGTGTGTGTGTGTGTGTGTGTGTGTGTGTGTGTGTGTGTGTGTGTGTGTGAGAAAGATGGGTGGTCTGCAGGTGTGTGTATTTATTCTGAGTATATAAAAGGCACCATCCTCCAGTTCCCCCCCCCCCTGCCCGATCTGTTTCTGACTGTAAATCAGATGGCAGGACAATTTGGCAACAGCATAAAAGCCCCTGGTTTTTACGACTATGATTATGGTTATGATGATGACTAGTATTTATTTCAACTATCTGATGAAACCCTCGGCTAAAGCCAACAGGTGTTTGAGCAGGTACAATATCGTGCTCGCTGAATGATCTCTGTAATGTTGCCACAGAGAGCAAAACATTGGCCCCCAAACAGAAGAAAGGGCTGTTTCAGCGCCCTCTCGTCACACGTTACATGCAGCAATTTCTGATTACTGGATAGGAGTGGACGGCCACAACGTTCTCTTTGTGAAGGAAGAATGATTTATGGCTGTTAGTCAGGCAAAAGGCAGTAATTGCTGCAGTTACAATTATGTTACCATAGCACCTGTTTAAACTGTCTATTCTTATGTGAATGTTTTTAAAAGAGGAGAGTTTGCAGCTTGAAACTGACGTAAAACGACAATGTGGGAAAGGGTCTGGTAACAATTTATGGGTAAAGGAGAGAGTGTGATGGACTGATGTGTGTTGTGTCATCTGATACACAAAGAAAACAAGCTGGGGTATTTTCTTAAACTAAAATTGAAGCAGACTTGTCAACAAGTACAATAAATGTACTAAAATGGGGTTTAAAAGTACTGAGAGGAAAATGGTCATTTTGGAATCAGCACATAAAAACAAAAATACTCTGGTGATTAATTAGTATTTGCCTACAAGAAGACAAGAAAATATTAGGCTTTAGGAAACTATACCTAATTCAAAAAATGAATGTGTGTTAGCAAAATATGTCATGGACTACTGGAAGGAACTGATCAGAAATCTGACCACCACAGCTAATTGTCATTAGCAAACACAAACATGGCTCTAACTCAGATAATTTTACAGATATCCACCTAAAAATTGGTGTCGTAGAAGTTAAGAGTCATCCACATCACATACTTTGAACATTACTAATGGACCTTTGCTTATGTAACTGCTGGAGTCAACCCATATTGGCTGTTAGCAGAAATATCTGATGATGAACTATCAAAAAGTACATCTACAACTGATCCACTTTTGATGTTGCATTACAGCCACTGCAACTAATTAACCTTGGAAAACACACAAAAAAATCTAAAACTCAGGTAATTTGATAATTTTATGTCAGTCACAACATACTTTGAGTGCCAACAGATTATGTGAGGCCATACTGCGTGACATTGAGCAAATCATTTCCAAGATTTGACCCAAATTGCAATAACGCCATTTTTTCTTAACATCTTAGTTTGAAAACTGGCATTAAACACAGTGAGCTCTATGGATTAAAAAAAAAAACAATTATCTTTAAATTTGGGGAGGTTGAATCTGTGCAACAGTACTTTATATTAGCTTTGACCTCAAGTAGAAATGACAGTTTAGAGCAGGCATGTCCAAAGTGCGGCCCGGGGGCCAAATGCGGCCCTCAGAGTGATTTTTTGTGGCCCTCAGCTACATTTTAAAAATTATATAATTTAGTTTTCCTGCAGGATTTTATGCAGAGAGACACTTAATTACATTTTTTAGATTTTTACTAACATGAGACCCAACAAACAAAGAATCCAAGTAAATTAAAATCTTTTTAAATGCTAAATTTTCCATTCAATCAAAAATATTCAAAAAATTTTAAAACAATTCAAGAGATATTGAGGTTTCTGACTTTATTTTCTGGTATAAAAAGAACCACAAATTCTCACTGACTTTTACCAAAACGCAGACTTGTGAGCTCTGTTCATAAAGCCTGACTAAATCCAGCAACAGGACTGAAGAAAGACCCAGATCCTGGTCTTGTTGCTGAGGATGGAACTAAATGTAGTTTCTAGAAACCTAAAAACAGTCGACCAATCAGATCCAGTGAATTTGATGCTTTTTATTATTGAGTCAAACATACGAGATCCCTGTGTCGTATTGACAAAGACTGTTCATTAAAATGTTGCATTTATAATTCATTTTTGAGCAGAACAAAATATTTTTTGCTTGTTTCTTTTAAGAAATATTCCAACTTTTGTGGCCTTCGAGGACTTGGTGATTTTGGCCCTCATGTTGAAAAGTTTGGACACCCCTGGTTTAGAGCAAAATAAATTATAGAATTTCATATTTTGAACTGAAACATGGCACAAATCTGCTGCTAACCCCCCCCCCCCGTGTTTCAGTGTTTGGTTTTGTTTTTGGTGTTCTGTTTTCCTTTAGTGTGCAGAACTGATTCTAAAGCAATCCGGTCACTCTCCCTACCCCCATCTTTTCCAGTCCATATTTTGAAAGATGCCATGGACAAGAAACAAAACTGCACACTGCTCTCTATCCCTATCTTCTATGTCACTGTGGTGAAAACTGCCACCTTACTGAGTGAGTTTTACATACAAAACTTTGCAAATGTGGATTAAATTCTTGTCTTCACATACTCACAATAATTCATATGTATTACATATTTATTTTTGCTTTTATTTATAATAGTTTTTATTGTTAAACTTATACTATAAGTCATTCTCAACAATATTATTTTCATTTATTTAGCTCCAATTTGAAAAAAACTGATTTTCTCTCAAATGTTTTTTATTTTTATCGTCAAATATAGATTTTTTTTAATTTCTCTAAGTTAGAATTATTCAGTAATTTAGCACTGGAACAAGTGTATTAAGAAGCCCATAGAAACCTGAGCTGGAGGATGAGATTTATTCTCTCCTCTCTATTTTTCTTCCCTGCTGCTTTTCTGTACATATCCCAGTATGGGGTTCATTTTGTACAAGTGAGTAATGAGACCTCGAGGTATACTAGTGTGCTGGATTGTTAATACATCTAGAACAGATCAATATGAGATTTCCAGAGACATCTACCTGGAAAAAAGGCTCCAGGAACAGCAAACATAATTTAAACATCTTTGGAAATATGACCTGTTTTAGTTATTGCCTCTTTCAACGAAGCACCAAACAGCCAGTGGAGATAAAATCTCTAATCTCTTTCCCATACTGCACCAGGGCTAAACACTGCTTTCAGAGATCACCTCCCAGTGAATGACTAATGCATATCACACATTCAGCTTTTTCCACGTGCTCTCGAACTTCGTCTTTCTTATCAGTTTGTATATCAGAGTTATTTCTGCTCTCTCTGTCTCAAACACACACACACACACACACAGTCTGAGAGGAGGAGGTTTGCCGTTTTGTGGCAGCAGCCTGTCAGCAGCGTAAATGACCTGTGAAGAGTTTCACGGTGCGTGTCATTAGGCAGCTTTAGATTTGTTTCAACAGCGCTTTACCTGAGGGCTCCATTCATGGGCCCCCAGGTATGACTGGCCTCTGCCACTGGGGGAGGAGAACGAGGGAGGGGGGGGGGGGGGAAT
>SSNR01000154.1:911297-922840 GCA_006937965.1 Callopanchax toddi
AAGCCCCCCCCCCCCCCCCCCCACCCCACCCCCATCTCCTGAAGACCACAACAATCCTGCCTTTGTCGGCCAGTGATTGATGACACAGAGGAATTTCATTCACGACCTCCCAGTGTTTTTGAGTTACCGTGACGACCAGGTGAAAACAGAGCGCATTGGGGGTATTGAGTTTCCCAACCTTGATCACAGGGGACGAGTTAAGGGAGGGGAGCAACAACCGAGAGGTCACTGTAGAAGTTAAACAAACAGCCATTGCTGTTATCTCAGAAGATAAGCACTGGGAATGATCTTGTTGATTGTTCACAGGTCCAGTTAGTTCACTGTGTGACGTTCCAAACAGGTGATGTAAGATTTCCCCTGCTGGGTTTTTGTCTATGTTTTACATTTTCATAAACACGGCCACTGCATCATTTTGGTCTGATTACATCATCACACCCACATAAAACACCAAACATATATCACTTATCAAGATAAGTAAAGACTTAGCTGCTCATCCCCCACATACACACACATTATCTCAAAGCCTGCACACTTTCATTTAATGGATATGGCAAGTTGGTAAAGTGCCCCATTAAGGGAGTCCAGAGCTGGAGCATAACAAAGCTCTGATGCAATATTCATGCCTTCTCATTCTGCACTAATGCTGTTTTCCTCCATTCCAAAGCAATAGTTTTGCACACAACATGTCTCTATAAAGAGCTGTAAAGTGTGTGGAGGAGCTTCTCTTCAAACACTCGATCACCTTTATTCTAAAGAGAATAATAGATTTGTTTTGTTCACATAAACAGAAATAAACACATGAATGTAGAGAGATTTAAACTACAGGAAGCAAATGTTGAGTTGTTTTACTCAGAGCGAGAGATGGAGATTAAAGTTTTGGAATCTAAACTGAAAGAAATCCTTACTGTAAGTGTGCAAATGTATTAAAATCACTAAATCTGCTTATTTGTCTTTCAAATGCAAAATAATCACGGGATATTATTCAGAAACATTTGTTCATTAAACTATCTGGACAACTCAAAATTTTGAACCCCTTTCTGCTGCTTTTCTTTTATTTCCAGATATGAATGAAAATATTAAAGAGAATGATTATTTTGTCCGGAAGGTGCTACTTTTTATTTGAGTAAAATTCAAAAACATCTCAAATAACTTCAAACTCCAAAAAGATTCATTAAGAAAAATTCTCTATAGCTTTTCTTGTGGAGGTCTTTTGCAGATGATTTTATTTTAATGTTTTCTTGGGATTTGCTTATAGGTTAACTTTAATATTATAATAAACCAAATTACATGCACAAAAAGTGAAGCTTAGCCTACCATCATTTGGTAGTTAAAAATAATTATTAAGAAGATGAATAAAGAATTTTTACTTCCTGCGCTTAATTTTTGATGATTAGAATTTACTTTCAGGTAAATTATTACACCTAATATTTCAGCCATTATCAAATATTTTTTCTGCCTTTTACAACTGGACTGCACTTCCATAAAGAGTTCAGCATAAGTTTATTATCTAAAATGACTGAAACTATTATCAAGCCTAATGCTCAATCCTTATTTTTTTGCTGAGATCTCTAGTTCACAATATAATTTAAATGCGACCTCCATTAGACTCCTGAGTGACCAGTCCTGAAGTGACCCACATGCACAGAAGAGTAAGTAACATCGTGCATATGATGATAAACTGAACTTTGTGTTTTTTATTTGAGCTTCTCGTCTCCTTCAGCACATAACTGTGTCGTCCATCACAGTTTAGTGACTTAAAAGATGACTGAAATGTGACCTCACCATTCAGACTGAGGCCCCTTTTTTAAAAACATCAGATTTTAGGCCACATATAAAACTGACCTGGATGTGTTTCTGTTGCTCAGACTGTGGTGGTCCATACATCGGCAAAAACGTGAATTTGGGCCAATTTGTTCCGCAGTGTGAACATAACCTTGTACAAGTGAGGCACAGACTTCAGCCTGTACAGGTCGCCGGTGTTTCTCAGAGTCCACACAGACGCATGCAATCAGGCATTCATGCATTCAGGAAACCAGACTGCAGGAACATGCAAAATCCACCCATCTCCTCTGCTGTGAAACAGGGGCTGCCAAGTTGTTTTAGACTCAGACGTGTCTGTGGTGAACTTCAAACATCTTAAATTTGACTATCTTAAACATTACATGGGTCATTTCCAGTAGTAATGATAAAAAAGGACATAAGGAGATAAGATAAGAACACCCGATCGAGCATGAAAAGTATTTTTTCTTTTATTTTGAGAAAAAAAGAAGAAAACAAGCATTTTATCATTCAAATTCTCCCATAACCTCCCAGAAACAAAAGCCTTTTAGTGACATGAGATATGCAGCCAATAAAAGACTCCTGCATAACTTAGGCCTCATCTGCCATGCAGTAAATTAATGTATAAAAATGCTTGATATCCTCAACTGAACTCCAGGTATGAATTATTCACCTCAGCATTTCTACTCCATTATGATGCACCTATCCAGCTCCATAAATACAGATGCATTAGGCTTCAAGCGCTAACACACTAATAATGCACATAGACATGCGCTGCTGCACATACGTCATTCGCTCACATAAATACAAATTAGATGCATGAACACATTACACTAACACATGCATCCTCACAGGCATGCACGCTGAGTGATAAATATCTAAAATGCAAACTTCAGCATGCATTAGTGGCTTTGCATTTTTTCTCACACAGACACCAAACAGAGTCATCTTTTCTCTGCTGTAATCAGTACCGTGCTGAGATCACCGCCACTCCCAGCAGTGCACACACTGTAATGTCTCACACTAAAGTGTCAGTATTGACTTCCCTTTCAGTTTAAAACACCACTCCTTTAGCGGTGGTTGGTTGTTATCAGCTGTTTGTTTTGCACACAAACCACAGGGCAGAGGGAGATATGAGGAAGCAACCTCTGGCAGCAGAGACTGACGATGACAGCTTTACAGCGTATGATTGGAATAAAGCTGTCAGTTGCAGCACAGTGCACGTAAAAGTAGACGGTTACCAAACTCACTTTGATTGAGCTGGCAGCGAGCCACATGGGCAAACAACGTAACAAAATAGATTGCTGATATCGCCTCTTTCATCTAAAGTAACCACAAAAACAGTTTGATTTTCTAAAAGTTTTTAATATAGATGAAAGGATCATTTATGCTACAATTAATAATAATATTAAGTAAAAATAACTTTAAGAGAACACTGGGTCGGGTTTTAAAACGAACACACAGATCAGTGCTGTTGTCAAATCTAGTTTCTCATATAGCTGAAATTTTAAAAATACCTTGTCTTGAGAGGACTTTAAAACTGTGATCCCTGCTTTTATTGCAGCTCAGCTAGGTTACTGCAACTCTTTGTATATCAGCAAGTCCTCACTGCGTCACCTTCAGCTGGTGCACCCTTCACCGCTTTTACCTGAAACACGGAGGAGAGAATAAATCACGTTTTCTACACTGACTGCATGTCCGTTTTAGAGTTCATTTTAACGTTCTTTCATTTGCATGGTTTAACCTTACCCTACTGCTCTGAGTTACTGTACATGCACACCTCTTCTTGGTGGCTAAGGTCGTCTGACCAGCTGATCCTGGACGTGACAAGACACCATGCAAACTCAGAGGAGATAGAGCCTTCACTGTTGCTGCTCCCAAATTTCAGGACTCATTGCCAGCTCACATTAGAAAGGAAAGGCCTTCTTACTGGAAACTTTTGAATCATTGTTGCATACCCACATCTTTTCTCTGGCTTTTGTTTGGTTATTGTATTTTAGCAGGTATTTTATTTGATCCTTTCCTTGAATGATTGTATGAATTTTTATTCAGCACTTTGGTCAGTGTCTGCTGATTTTAAAGTGCTTTAAGTTGGCTTGGTGCTGATAAGTTTTGCTGTGAAAAGAAAAGCAGAAAATCTCTTTTTCTCTCTTTTTAAAATTTGTGTTGCAAAACAAATGCATACCTGTAATCATATGAACTGCATTTATAAAAAAAAAGTTTTTTTATTTTATTTTATTATTTTATTTTAGGGAAACTCATTTTTGTATCGAGTCAAATGAGCTTTGAATACAGTTTACCCTGCTGCTTAAGGCTGAACACTTTTATTTTAAACATCCATTCCAAATATTTAAAAAAATTTGCAGATATGCAACAGAACAAAGCATCTTCTTTGGAATAACAACAGGGTTTGCCAAATTTAGTTGAAGGTATCTGTCAAATAGGAACATATGACTTTTTTTGAACAATTCGATCAATAAATCTAAATCTATAAATCCAATTTATTAGGAAAAACTCATGTTGAGGTCAGCATCTGTTGATGAAATCAGTGTCTCACTGGTTTGGAACAGTTAGTTCACTATTAGTTGGAGACAGGACATACAACACTTTGCATGATGTTTTAGGTTTGTCTGGCTGATAGGGTGCATATGAAGTAATTGTAAACAAACTGGACATTTTTTGTTTCAATTTTGACACAAAGCTTTCTGATTATGTCTAAATTTGTCCACATTTTCCCAAACTTGTCTCACATCCCTTGCCATTTCAATTCAGAAGAATTTAAGATTACAGGTTGTGCACAAAGACTCTGCAATTATTTGAGAGGAAATTGGATGCATAATTTGTGTTAACATGCAGCGAGAGAGCAAGATCCTACCTTCCAAATGTCCATCCATCCATCTATATCTTTAATCGCTTCATCCTCCACTGAGGGTTGTAGGGAGCTGGTGCCTAACTCCAGCAGTCAAGGGGCGAGAGGCAGGGGACACCCTGGACAGGTCGCCAGTCCATCGCAAACCTTCCAAATGTTTCAACACATTTAAAAAGTCTCTTCTAAAAAGCTATTTGTCACCACCAGGTGCAGTCCTGTGGACAACTGACTGTATGCTAAAACATCTTCATGACAAGTGAACCATTTTTCTGTCACATCTTGTCTTTTAAATGGACTACAAGATTTTTTAGACTGACAGAAAAAACTCACATTTCATGAAAGACAACAAAAGAGGATAGATTTTCCACTGACTGATGATCATGCATGACAACAATGACCTAGGGCAACTATGTACAGCTGTTAGCAGTGCTAATTTAATGGCACACAGTTTTCGAACACTGTAGAATTTGGTAGAAATAATTTGTCATCATTTTAAGAAATCTTGAACACCTATTAGGTTTCCCTCTATTTTGTAAGAGAACGAAAAACTTTGGAGAATAGCCCCTAAGTCAGTGATTAACTTTCTCCCGTCTGCTGCAGGCCCAGCACGCCTCTGGTTCCAGCAGCACCGGCAGCGTGATGCATTACTCTACGCACTCATTATGAACACCGAGGGTCTTTCGACAGCTTGCGCGGCCCGTGGTGAGCCCGCTCTCCTGTAGCGCTCGAAGGGTTGGGCACTGCTGCTAGCATGCACCAGGTGTGAGGAGAAACCAGAACTCCCTTTGTCCCCCTCATGTACCTCCACATAAATATCCAAGCCAGAATCACTTTATTTTCATCACAATGAGCTAAAGCGGGCTTGTGTACAAGGTCACAAGAACAAAAACTGCTGTGGCCTCCCTTTTGTTGCTCACTGCAGCATTCAAGCACTTTGAAATTCTGTTATACATCACTGTTAAAGTCAGAAAGGCAATTTTATAACTCCAAAGGGAACAGTGGTTCTGATGATTCCATTCTTTGGTCACTTTGACAACAGAAGAAGTGAATTTATTTTTCCTATTAGGGCATCTATACTGTAGCTGCACATGTTAAAGGGACATAATTTTAAAGAAATATTTTCAGAAAAGAGAATTTAAAAAATAAAACCTCTGTCTTGAAAGCTATTAGTTTGATCTAATGTAAATGAACACCTTGCATTATAGATTTATTCTGCACACATTTCATTTCTTAACAAAACACGGATATCCAAATTAACCTGCCCTATAGGAAAAAGTGATTGCGTTATTGTTAAATCATGAATTAATTGCGTTTAACCACATTATTTGGACATCTGTGTCCAGTTCCACCAGGCCTGATTACTGCCAGACCTGTAGAATTAAGAAATCACTTCAATAGAACCTATCTGACAACATAAAGTAGGCTAAAAAAAACTCAAAAAGCAACCCTGTTCTAGAAAAAGTCAAGAACAATATCTAAACTACTGCAGACCTCATGATTCATCAATCAATTGTTTCTTTTTTGATTAAAAATCTCACAAAAATCTTGATGATCCCCAACACTTTGAGGACAATATTCTGGAAGAAGAGCATCAGTCAAACATTGTGGTGGTAGTGTGATGGTCTGGGTCTGCTTTGCTGCTTTAGGACCTGATGGTTTATCTGACCTTTGACCTTAAACAGACCTTTCATGCTGTAAAAAATGTGGTTGAATTGAAACATTTTTGTAAAGAAAAGTGGGACAAAATTCCTCCACAGCGACATGAGAGACGGATCACCAGTTATAATGGTGTAGATTTTCTCTCTCTGGGAAAACGCCTGATGGCCAGTCCAGTCCAGTCCGGTCCGGTCCACATCCAGACTAGACTTGGGCAGTATCCAATTTTTTATACAGTCAAACTTCCTCCACACTTTCTCGTGGTATACGGACCAGGATTGGACTGGGATCATAATTCGGCCAGCGCAATTTCAGTCATGGCTCCCACCATGAGCACTTACAGCTGATGTTCGGTTCAGACTGCTAGGTTGTGGGTTTTCCCAGGGGGTGGGGGGGTATCGCGCTGTTGACTGAAGTGCTGTAAGTGTGCGCGAACACAACCACGGCTGTATGAGTTTATGCCACAACATGGAAGTGCTGATTAAAACGGGGCAGATTGGGAATCCTGCTGTTGACTGAAGCCTTAAGCGTGCATGAACACACCCGTTCTAGCTTGCGTCGCAACAAGGAAGTGCTGGTTAAAACGAGCCGCTCAGATCGCAGACTGAGCGACCGTCCTGTCCTGGTCCGGACCGGCCCAAAGTTTCCATCGCCTCACTGGCAATCCAGCTCTGACCATGCATTTTTTAATTGATAGTATTAAAACTGGTACCGTACCATAACGTCCAAGCTTAATCCAGACCCAGGGCAGGTGCCGTCAGCGTGAGCGGCTTGGCGCGGTGCTTGTGCCAGTCAATCCAGACCCTTCCTCTGGATGCAGGTCCATAGGACAGTATCTCAGTCCGCTGGGCTGCACGTATTATTAGTGGGGTTGCAGCTCCATTTCTGCACCCTTGGATTGAATTATTGATGGGAACACGTCACCTCCATCCATGCCAAATCTACGCCCATCACCAGTTATCACAAATGATTGATTGGTGTTAGGGGTCAATTACTTTTCCACACAGGGCCAGGTTGGTTTGAGGGTTTTTTTTCTTTGATAAATGAAATCACCATTTGAAAACTGCATTCTGTATTTACTCAGGTTATCTTGCTTGCTGATCTGAAACATTTAATATGAAATAAAGCAAAACTGAAAGAGAGGGAAATACTTTTTCACAGCACTGTATGCTTTATGCACCTGAAGCTAAGTACTGAGAGAAAAAAAAATCCTGATTGTTGTTTCCAATAAAACAGAAGTGATGCTATCAGGAAAAGATGCAGAGTAAAGAAGACACTGTAGGTTTCCTATCCACAGCATCACCCTATGAAACATGCATGCAATCACCAGGGTCATAGCTCCACCGAGTGTTTCCAGCCAGACCCATCCATCAAGAGGAAACTGGATCTGTGGGGCCTCCATTCTGGCTTTAGCGTGGACCAATCCTCCACAGAATGGTCCATCAGCAGCAGGCTAACACTAACAAGAGCAGCAACACCATAAGATTTTTCCTAACAGCTCCTGGATTGATTCCAATCTTTTTTTTTTTTTTTTTAGTTTTTTTGTTATCATCTGACTTTTAGGCAGCTCTGATGAGGTGGTGAGTAAAAAGCCAGCAGCTGTAATGTCACATGACATAAAAATATCCAAACAAGAACCAAAAAAATGGTGCTCTGCGATGTTTTGATATAAAATCCAGCTCTTGATGATCTTGAACCCAAGTTGGTTTAGCCTTTGTATCATTTTGTGGGAACAATTTCCCTATAAAAATATGGTGAAAGTCACAACAAATAGTGTGGTTGCTGATGATACATTTTTAAAATCATGACTGTGGTTTCTTATATTTTTCTAAAGCTGTTTAAAATGTGTACTTTTTAAGTCTATCTCTAAATATTTGTGCTATTCAGAACCAAAGTCCTGCTCTCTTCAACTTTATTTGCATTCTCCTCCTGCAGCGTGCGTATCAGTTTCCCCTTTTCCTCTCTGTCGCTCCCCCTCTGACAGCTTTATTCACCTTGTCAATTACCACACATTTTAAATTTGAGCCATCTATGCTTAATGTTTATTCTTTGTAAGAGAACTCCCCGTGACAAACCAATAAAAGAAGATTTACTGCTCACTGAGAGCTACGTCGAGGATTATCACAGAATTCCAGCACAGCTTTCTTTGCTTTCCGTATTCCATAGAAGCACACATTTATGGTGCTTGTGCTTACTCGATGGAGGTAATACATTTCAATATGCCTGTAAATCCATTTTTTCCCAGGCATGGGAAATGGCCAAGCCCTTAAATCAGCCACAACACTGGACTCGGTGCAGCAGGAGGAAGAGCTGCAGTATCCAGCGCCCCTGGCTGACCCTCTTTAAATAGGATGTCTGGATGTGTTATGGGGGCTATTGTTTCCTATAAACATCTAGCACCGGGGCAATAACAATCGCATCAGGCCAAATGAAGTTATCTGAGAATGGAATTAAACTCGGTGTGACCCCACTGTCTGCTCGGCTCACAGGCCCTCCATTAATAATGCCTAATCTAATCAAGAAGCTAAGATGGATGGATGGGATGGTGTGTGTGCGTGTGTGTGTGCATGGGAGTTTGGGCTCTATGACTGCACATATGAATGTGTCTGTACTTTTTTTTTCCTTTTAGTTTTTTGGCATATTTTGTGTGGGGCTTGTGAGCATGAATGTCTTCTGCTGGTTGTGTGTTTTGTGTTTGTGTGTGTTACAAAGGATCAGTGCCAAGCTCCATGCCAGACCAGTGTTCTGATGCATGTCTGAGGTAATGGACACAGACAACTGAAGAAGAGTGTGTGTGTGCTATTTCAAGACAGAAAAGAGGAAGACAGGATGAAAAAAGAGGAAATGCAGTCAGATAAGAAGGACGAAGATACAAGGGAGGGTGGAAGGCTCACCACATAGTTTCATAGTTTCATGGCATGCACTTGTAACTGATAGACAAATACCTCTGTGACTGATAAAAGCTGATTGCAGGTGGAGGGAAGGAAGAGGAAAGGAACAGAAAGGAAATTAGGAAGAGTAAAGAACAGACAAAGGCTGCAGATGGTCTTGGAACAGGTGATGGACGGAAGGGTCAAGGATAGATGACATGATCTTACAGAGATTTAATTTAAAATGTTTGCAATACAAATTTTGTTTTATAAGGAAAAATGCTTTAAGTCAAAATCCCACTGGGCTGAAACTGGTTAAAAAAAATCTTTGTGTAAAAAATGTCAGTCACACTGAATGGTAACATGTGACACTTTGCAGGAAAATGTATCTGCACACAAACTGCTACTTGGTGTGTTCCCTTGTTGCAATTTTGTCAAGATTTTTATTTTCAATTTGTTAACAGTTCACCCTCATTCCTTTTGCAATTTAATCTCAAACTCCTCCTGAAGTTGTTTCAGATTTCTTGTCGTTTTTGACTCATAGAAAGAAATGTGAGAGGAAGTCACGAATGGTGCAGCTGCAACTAGAGAAAGTTTGTCTTAAAACGGTGACACGACAGTGAGACCTTTAGACAACTGTGGAAACTCTATGATTAGTTTGGGGACAGTTTTTGCACAGAGAAAGTTTAGAGAACTTTTCATTGCAAATGTGCAAAATGATGTTGGTCTTTTACTCTTTATTTTGCATGTTCCCATTTTTTGGGTTGTTGTTTTAATATCAATACAACTTGTATATTCTTGACATACAGTTTTAGTTATTTCTTGCAGATTTTATGAAAAAACTCAAAGATTCCTTTGACTCAAACAGCCTAACATCAAAGTAAAATAACATTGTACAAGGAAGTGCATACTGCAGTACTTATACGGTATAAAAGATGGTTAGAGTTGCTGAAAAGGGCATTCCAGTGATCTAACTACCAGGGGCATGTATTGGTCGTGACATAAAGAATCAAATAAGCTCAGCAACTAGCTTACCTTGCTGTTGTTTGTACAGCACTCAGTGTCTTCCTTCACTCTACTCCCTCCCTCCTCTGACATAAACAACTCTAATTTACGACCAATAATATCCTGATTCAATCACCTGATTGATTTTGGACTTGTGTCCCACTAATAAATCTCAGCTCTTCTTCTCTTATTGAGTCCTCCATCAGATCTCCACACTATGCAGCCCGAGCACACACACTATCACTTCGTGCAGATACACACACACTCACTCGTTTATATATAGTCTAATGGTATTAGAAAATCAAAGTCTCTCATTTTGTCCCAGTGCATCCGCGGGGCCTAATAGATCTGGCTGTACTTATATACGGAGGAGAGGAGAAAGAGTGGGATAAAAAGGAGGAGATGATGACTATAAGTATAAGGGAGTAGAATAAAAGGAAGAAGATGAAGACAATGGGGTACGGAGTAAATGGAGAGCACAAGAACAGCAGATACAGGAAGTTAATAAAAGTGTATGTGTGTGTGTGGACTAAGGCTGAATTTACTGAATTAGGACATCTTTATCTGGTCAGCTGCAGAGAGACAGGGATAGTAAACCACAGCAGGCGGTGACCATAAAATTTCCCGCTCTAAAATAAACTTTAATTTGCTGTGACTCACACTCAGAGCCACCGTAGTTAGAACTGTCCTTAAAATTATTTAAACATGGGTAAAAATGTTCAATATGTGCTTTGGTTTAACTGGGATGAAGGAGTATAGAGAGAGTGTGTCCTGCTATCATTTATTCAAATGCTACACAATATTTTTGTCTGATAATGATAATTTTTCGATCCCTTGGGGATTTTTTTTCTCTGCGTTTGACCTGAGTGATGGTAGAATGGAGCGGGCCATGATTGGGGCTTCGGATCATGACTGAAAGAACGAAATCACGGATAAAAATGGCCGAAATGACGTTCCATCATAGGGTGGCTGGACTTAGCCTTAGAGATAAGGTGAGGAGCTCCATCATCCAGGAGGAGCTCAGAATAGAGTCGCTGCTTCTCCGCATCGAAAGGAGTCAGCAGGCATCTGATTAGGATGCCTCCAGATTGCTTCCCTTTGAAGGTTTTCCAGGCACGTCCCACTGGGAGGAGACCCCCAGGAAGACCCAGGACTTGATGGAAGGATTAGGTATCCTCTCTGACCTGGGAACACCTTGGGGTCCCACAGAACGAACTGGGATGGATGTCTGACCTTTCCACCTGGACCTGTTACCTCCACGACCCAACTTTAGAAAAGCTGAAGAAAATAAATAGATAGATGCACTTGACTCATCCCTGAGGACCGTTTGTCCGGCCCCTGGGGGGGGGGGGGGGGGGAAATTT
>SSNR01000154.1:927056-1124081 GCA_006937965.1 Callopanchax toddi
CCCCCCCCCCCCCCCCCCCGTCTCTCTCCTCGTTTCCTTGCCTATATCTCTGTCCATATCCCCTCCCCTCCCTTGATCCCATCGCAGCTGCTTCAACCCCAGCCCACCTGCGCCAAAAGGCCCATGATGAAGGCTAGAGGGAATAAATCTACCTCTGGAGGGGATGTTGATATTTTTAATCTACTAATTGACTAACATCTCCAAAGAGTTGAGGAATTTTGCATCAGAGAATCTGGTTTTTATCAATTTAATTGTTAAATTCCAAAGTATTCAAAAGGTTGGTGTGTTTGCTTGTGCGTACTCTGTTTTCCTTCATTGGGACTTTTACCTTAAAAGGAAGAACGATTGAATGAATTTACAGAACTGTCCTTTAACCTCTAGTCACATGATTCTCCCGTGCTGTAACAACTCCTGGAGCTTTCTGGACAGGACCTGTCTGGGACTGGTTGATTTAGGTGACTGAAAGGCTGCTGAAAATCATCAATAATTTCTTGTCTCAGACAAGAAATCAAAGAGAGAGAGCCAACATTAATCAGAGGAGCAGCATGACCTGGATTCAGACCACTCAGAACCTCCTGGAACATGGCAGACAGATCAGCACAGCTCAGTCTGGACTGAGATCAGAATTTATAGAAGTGGTTGCACCATGGTTCTTTGGACTAAAATCTAAACTATTAGGTTGTGATATGCTGCAAATACATGCAACATTGGCATAACTTAAATATTTTATTGTGTGCAAATATTCCAGACAGAAAAATTAACTAAGCATCATGCATATGAAGGTAAACTAAAGTTCCCAGCATGGTGACCTTTTCAACTGTGGATGGATCCATTAGATAAGATGCATTACTTGTGTCTCGATCGTGTTGTCCTTCATAAATATGTTTGCATGACCGTGAGAGCAAAGATGTGTAAAATGGTCAACATGTGAGCTGTTTTCATGCAAATACAAAAGCTGCACTCATGCATCTCGGTGAAGAATGAGACAGAAAAGTCTCGTTAAAGCCTTAATGCAGCCATGAGTTGACAGACTGCCTCAGCCAACCGCCATGTGCATTAAACTGACGGAAGGAAGATAAACGCACAGAGCCCAGATTAAAGTGACAAATAGACTCTGCATGCAAAGAGGCAAAAGTAAATTGTGTCACTAAATGCAGGTGGAGACAGTTTCTGTTATGTGATAAATGAGGGATAAGTGCTAAAGCACCCAAACCGAGGCCACTAAATTTCACGCTGCTCTCCGACCACTTATTTCCTCCTAAAAACATTAGCAAGGCATCAGCTGTAAATCAAATAAATGCACTGATAAACACACCTCAGTTTAAAGGAAGTGTATTTTTTCTTTAGCTCAATGAGAACACATCTGTTGTGTGAGTGAATAGTTTTGGGTGCATGTCGCCCACCAAAAGATAAAGATAAAACAGAATGTGCAGCTTGTATTTCAATCAGAAGTGACAATGCATGATTATTTTGAAATATTAAGTCACCTCTGACTGTCAATGTGGAGGCATTTTATCACTTTACCTATATATCTTGCAGCATGTAGATAATCTTAAGTAGCAAACTAGATGTGTAATTTTGGCCTGAGGTAGTGCTGCAAACAGGTGAACACAAGTTAGAGAAAAAACTGTTTAACAATATCAGATTGATGAACTGCAAAAAGATGCTGATGTTTTTCTTTATTTACATTTGAAGATAAATTGGTTCGAACCCAACCGCTCGCCTGTCCCTGAGGGGTGCCACAGCGGCGTGTTACAAATGACAACATGACACACTGAGTTGATGTAAGAGGAGCTGATCTGCAGAACCATTCATCACAATTATCCAATACAAGAGATAACATCAATAATTTATCATGAAAGTTGAAGCAGATGTCAGGTTAGCGATGTCGGGGTGATAAGCAAAAACACACACACACACACACAAAAACAACGTTGGAAAAAAACAGAAACTTATTGCACACTTTTAAAAAAGTGATCCATAAGCAATTCTTATTCAGCATAATTTTTCTGCATGGATGATCTATTGTTAGTGTGAATTAGCACTTAGTCATGGTGAGTTCAAAGACCTGGAAAAATGATTTTTATTTTATTTTATTTATTTTTTTTGCTGCAATGGAGCATTCTCAGGCCCAAAACAGCCTTCTATTTTGAGTTTTTGAATGGCTGATCACGGTTAAATGTTGCTAATTAAAGAAAATTTTTTTTTTATTGTTTCTTTCACAAAACATCATCACAAATCAACACAGAGATCAGAAATTGTGTCTGTCTTTGATGTTTTTTGAGTCATTGCTAGTTACCTGTTGTAACAAGTCACTGTTTCTGCAGAAGCTAGCATATTTATCATCAGATATTGACAATAATTATTAAAAATGTAAAATTTTAATGAGAATTAAATTATGCATAATTTCTTATTCATGCAGCAGATATAAATTAATTGATGCATAATTTGGAATAAAACATTTTATTCCCAGGTATTTTTGCTACTAGTAAACACAATTTGGCTATTATCATGAACCAGCTTTGACAATATAATCCTCAAATGAATGTTTTGTTATTCTGTATATTTTAAAGACTTTTGTCTCAGCAGGCACTCCTCCATTATGTGTCGACGTGCGAGTGTTAATGTGCTCTGACTCAGACCTGCCACTCCGGCCTTCAGGGCTGAAACATGAACCAACAGAGCAGAGTTTACATCAGCGCGCAGCAATCACAGGAGCCCGCTCTCTGATCACATCAGCACGACCTCTGAAACATAAACACCACTGATTTAAGCAAAGATACACACATGTAAAAATGGTGGATGAACTGGATTTTACATTTGGCCTTTAGACATTGAACTTTTCACTCGGAGTGACGTTTGTTTTGGACTTCTGTTAATAAAAGCTGTTGAGTTTTTATACTTTTCACCTTAATTTGAACTAATCAACTTTGTGCTCAGACATCAGCAAGATATTAGTCAACTGTAGTACAAGTTTGAATTTGCATAAATCTAAAATGCTGTCTGTATCGTGTTGGTAATAAAAAAAAATTTTGTTTTGACTCATACAAAACCAAAACATTTAAATAAAATTTATGTAATGTGAGTTTAAACCACAGCCCTGAGTGGGGAAATACCCCCTACAGATTGTAGAACAGGCAAAGTGGAGGACGACATGAATAAAAAGAGAAGAGCCGTCGACTTCTGGGCCGAAACCCAAAACAAGCCAAGGTTAATTGAAGTTCACCTCAAGATTTATTTGAATTGTTTTAATTATAATTTCTCAAATTCAAACAAAACGTCTCATTTGTTGAAGCCGCTCTCTGAAGTAAATCACATCTGTGGTGGAAAAGTGTTAAAAAACTTTTTCACCTCTCTCTCTTTGGCTTGGATTGATTAAGTGATGGGATGTTTAGTTCAGTGATTAAAAACTAATTTCATAAGCCCAAATGGGAATAAAGAATTCTCCCAAAAAATGTGTCAAGTTAGAGGACAGATGGACATTTTTATTTACTGAAAGCAGTCACAAATTTCACTTTTTTTTTTTTTACTAATTTAATTAATAAAACACATTTGTACATTAGATTTTAGTCTATAAAGATTACAAAGTAACAATAAAATGTGTTTTCACAGTGTGAATTTTATTCTGTGCAAAACTCACTGGGCTGCAATTACTACATTTGCCAAATCATTTCCAAAATGTCTTGAAAAGTTTTGCCTTGCATAAGCCTTGCATAAGTTGTATGTATTCAATTCCATGTTGCTGGATTTTTAAACATGTGGGCAATAAACATTTATTTTGAAATGGTGACAGAGTCATTATGCATCTTGAATTTTAGGTTTTTGTGAACCAGAACATGAGAGTATAATGGGAGACAGTTTTGAGAGGGGTTAGCAACCAAAGACACTAAAATGAGACTGATTGAAAACAGAATGATAATATAATGTTCTCAATGTAAAAAATTGCAAAGAAAATGGACTAAAATGAGAACCAATCAGGAGATAATTAAAATATAGGTGACTAAATGTCAACAAACAAACAACATTTAACATAAAGATGTTGCCATTTATCCACAAGTATCAATTCAGTGTGATTGCAAATTTAATTTTGTGGAATTTTTGCCTAAATGTTGTCCAATAGTTGCAGCCCAGTGACATTTTGGATTCAACAACAGTATTGTGCGTAAATGAGTTATTTAACACAGAATATTCAGTTTCAGCAGCAGCTTGTAACAAATGGACATACAGATCAAACACATACATATGTAACCATTTGACAGGTGCAACATTCTTAAGCAACACATTAAAGACCGATTATGTCCTTGATCAGCAGGCCAAAGACTGTCCTTCATCACTGCCAGGGAACTTAAAGCACTGTTCTGCATGTTTCAGCCCAACATGACCAAACATGAAGCGTGACGACCACACCAGCCAGCTTCGGTAAGAGTGTTTGCAAACAGGAACTAGCTGGTAATAACCTCCTCCTGCTCCCTCCATTCCTGCAGCCCCAGCTGTGCAGCAGCCTATTTTAGACGCCCAAACTGCATGCTGTGATACACTGACACCCTGTGAGCAGTGATCAGCATGTGCTGCCATGAAGAAGAGAGAGAGAGTGTATGTGTGTGAGACAGGAGCTGATGATATTACTACTAATTACTGAAATAACTTCCTGCCACCTGTCTCTTTGCTGCCTTGTGCCAAAGCACCGTGCACTGACACTATTGAAGGCGCTTCCAGCAGCTGATGTAGCTCACTGATACTCTACCTTATTATTATTATTCCTTTGCATAGGTTGTTGAAACTATCATTCACATGATATTTATAAAGTGCATCCATCAGTCACCTTGTGTGTTGGAGATAAAGGCAGTTTAATTTAAAAAAGAACAATTCCATGTGATAGAAAATGATTTATCAGAGGATAGAGGTGACTAAGAAGGATGTTTTCATTTTTTCAATCTTTAATTCTACAACAGAGTTGTGTTTTACAGATATTTTCAATCCTTTGGCCCAAATAAAACAAGCAAAACAACTCAAAAATCAGATCAGAAAATTTTCCAGGAATTAACAGCCGTCTGTCTGGACCCGTTTCCTGCCCATACCCACTGTGATTTATCAAAAAATGTAAGGTGAAGTTAGTTAAACAGCAAGTATGAAAAAAGAGAAGTGCATACTTCTCTAAAAATGACACAAATTGTTTTATTCTTCACATATTTTAAATCTACTTGACTTCAGTTATATATTTTTATTAACATAGACTTTTAAAAAAACCTCTGGTAAAAGAATTGGCCAACATTTAGTATGATCTGCTTAAAGCTGCAGTCCGGAGTGTCTGTTTACGTCAAAGTTTTTTAAATGTTTCAAATGATAGTTCGATTCTATGATATATGGGTATAGGGTTCTACAATATTTGTGATTCTTCTGAAGTCCCTCCTTCCTCCCATAGGCCCCTATGAATTTCCATTGACCGCTGAATTGTTTTTGCATTATTGGCTGCCAATCAACATGCACTCGCATTGCACAAACCTGTAAAGGCGGGGCCACACACAGGATGCCCCGCGTCTTCTGTTTACAGTCGACACATTGGAAGAACGAGGCCGGTCACGGAGAAGTCAGAGCAAACTTCTGCTAACAGTTGGCCATTACCTGGCTACTGAGGGCTACATCAACTTCAGAAAGAAAAACAAAGAAAAGTCTGGTGACTAAACTTCTCGAAAAACCCATTAGAGACCAGAGTGATGCTTATGTTGGCACCACAACCAGTGCAGCTCCTATTAATGTTTTTAACATTTAAAGATCAAATGCTTTTATGTTGTAGCATCACAATATTTCATTTTATTTTTAGTATCTCTCTACAGGACCATGATTACATGTTATGTCGAGTAAAGTTTATATGTTAGTTTTTAAAATAAAATATGAAACTGATTTTTTTGTCTTTGATGCATTATAAACTTTTCTGGGTTTACTTTCTTAGAAATAACTGCAACTAGAAAAGCTGCATTTCTTGCAAACATGCAATGTTTGAATGCATTTAATGCTGAATGAGACAGCTGAAATTGCCAAAAACCAGCTGAATGAAGCTCAAATTAGCTGAACATAAGCTAAACTTTAAATATTTGCTGAAAATTTTGAATTGTTGAAATTTAATGTTGCTTAAAGTTGTTAAACTTGAATACATTTGTTGAAAATATCTCAACTGTTGAAATGCCATTGTACAAACTTGCCGAAAAAGTGTAATTTAGCTGAAAAGATTGCTTAAAGTTGTGAAACCAATAAGCTGTAATCACTCAATTAATATATCTGACTTGTGCTGGATTCAAAATAATAAAATCAGTTAGAAAACTTTTAAATATTCCCATAATCTCCATCCTCTACAAGAAGAGTGAAAGTAGCTGAAATCCTGAACAAACACGTAAAGATGTCTCACTTTTTGTGTCACAAATCCACCTTGAGTCATCACCCTTGCCCTGGATCACTTTGCTCCTACTTACTTCCAAATCCTCCAATCCTAAGTACCAGAGCTCATGTAACTCACCCCAACGCTGATCTGCCTCGCCTCTTTAACACCTCCTCTGACCAGTCAAAGTGCTGAGCCAGCAGCGTTATGCTGAAACGAAGCTGCTTTTAAAGTTATAATCTCTCAAATGGTGTGAGCGGTTCTGATCCATCATGTATTAAACATTGGAAATACGCTATGATGTTTGTAAGTCTCCATGCCACCACCATCAGGTGCTTCTAGTGAACGCATGATGATCGCATATAAAAATGTTTTTATCCACATAAAAAGAACCTCAATAATGTTTTCCTTTTAACTTGTCTCAGAACTCTCAAATCCCGATGCAAATACCTTCAAATAAATTCAGAACTTTTATGAGGAAGTTTTCTTTTGAAATTATCATATTAATAATAGGGAAAAAAATCTGTTTTAATGAAAAACTGAGATAATTATATTTGCACCTGAAAAAAACAACTCTAAAGGTAAAGGAGATCCTCTTGGTTCTTTAGCTAAATCCACTGTTAGGAACCTTGGGAAAACCTTTGACTCAGGTTTTCCTCTTGATAATCATCCGATCTCTGTTTTTACCCACCTGAGAAATATTGTCAGACTTGACTCTATTGTCTCTCGTCCTGAAATTGAAGTTGTAATTCATGCTTTTGTTTCATCTCCTTTGAACTATTGTAATGCACTTTAGACGTGTCTATCCAAAACTTCCTCAGACCAGTTCCAGACTTAACAAAATGCTGCTGCCAGGCTCCTGAATAAATCCTCCAAACTTGATCCCGGTGTATTTTCGAGCGCATTTCAAGATCCTGGTTCCAACTTGGAGAGCCCTGCATGGACAGACACCAGCTTACAGTGGGCTTTTGAGTCCTTAGACCTCCACCAGGTCCCTAAGGTCCTCTGACCAAGACCTGCTTCAAGTCCCCAAAACTAGATAGAAGACCAAAGGAGACAGACTCTAGAACTCTCTTCCTCTGTCACTTAGGTCAGTGGACTCAGCTGTTTCTTTCAAAAGTCAGTAATCTGGTTTAAATCTGCTCATGTTTTTAAAGTGTGACCTGTTTTTTTTTTTTATTGTGACTTTAATTTTTAACATATGTTGTGCTTTTAAGGTGTCCTACTAATACAAATGACCTGCAACCCGGGCTTTCATTACACCTCAGCAGCTCCACAGGCTGATCGCCTCCATGCCACGCTGCACCGATGCAGTACGGTAATTCATGCAAAAGGAGGCCCAACCAAGTGTTGAGTGCATAAAAATGAACAGACTTTTCAGAATCCTGACATCTCCTTCAAAAATTTCTAATTTTCAGAGACACTTTTGGGTTTTCGTCATCTTTAAACCTTAATCATCAAAATTACGAGAGTTAAAGGCTGAAATGATTAATCTTTGTGCATTTTTCCATATAATACACAAGTTTCAACTCTGGAAATGAGTGACAATTGACAACTTCCTGATGAATTTACATTTTTGTGTTTTGCTGAGTTGTGCAAATGCCTGAACTGCTACTGTCACAATGCAGCATTTGCATAGACATCTACAGAAAATCAGAAGTTGTGCAACCAGTTGAAATGATACTTTGAAAATTGTAGTCCATCAGCATAATTCACTTCAAATTATCATGAGGGAAGTGGCCAGTTTGACCAGTCTGAACCTGTTAAATTCTTTGTAATAGCATCAGACATGGCTGACCTAATGCGCTGCAGTTATATAAATACATTTCTTGCTCATCTCCTCTCCTGCTTTAGTTCTGTGCTCTGTAAAGATTTATTAGACCACTTTGACATCACTGTCAGCTTTGCAGCTGCACAAACTGACGGACAAATGGATATGAATACACACGGCGTGATAAATCACGGAGCCAAACACGCCACCAGGCCGCCTCTAGACCTTCCCCCAGTGAAATTCAACATGTTGTTTAAATCCACTGCCTCCCATAAACAGAGACTGAGATGCTGATATTTCACACTGTCTTCATTTCCTCTACTGGTCTTTAATTTCGGGGCTGGCGGCCATCTTGGAGCTGGAACTGCAGAGGGAGATAAGTGCCATGAGCTCAAGGTTTCATTACCTTCTGCACAGTTTAGCACGGGATAGGATTAGCTGTTAATGACTCGTCCAACTAAAAAGGGTGATTTAGATGGACAGCATTCAGCTCCCAAAACCACCATGAAAATCATCTTTCTAAATAAAGCCACTCTTTAAACTCAAGTTTAAACATCTCTGTGTTCAAATTATGTTCATCTATCAATCATTCTGCTTCGGAGAATTAAAAAACAATGCAGATGTAGCAGATTTGAATGATTTTTCTTTGCTTCAAACCAACATGTGTGCAGGAGAAGTAAGACATCAACACATAGTCAACTAATACCAGCTGTAAAGAGTTACCTTTTAAGCTATAAGATGACAGTTATACCACTCGTCATCTACAAGCACCTAATAAAAATTGTGAGATTTGATTACATGAAATCTAAATTTATCGGAGCAACTCGAGTTTGGGCCTTTAAAGATTTATTATTCAATAAAAGAGGCCTGACTTAATCTAAAGTGCGTGCAGGAAATCTGCTGCCGCTTTTTAAATTACATTTGTTTTTATTCATGCCATGCATGCGTGTGAATAAATGTATGACATAATTTAATTGTTCGGCTGCTTCATTTGTGCCTGTAAGATAAAGTGTGGAGCGTACATATGTGTGATTTTATGTGGCTGTATTAGATTCTCAGCAGGTCGAATTCAGCTCTTACTTACTTACTCAGTATTTTGCATTTATTATGGCTATATACAACCTGTCTGAATATATGTGTGTGCAAGATGGGTAGATTGAATAAAAAAAGGATTGACTATCAGAATTCAATGCATGCAGTTTGGCAGTTTGGTTGAATAAATCAACAACAGACCAAAATAATATTTTCATATAAAAACAGCTCCTTCATTTTGGTTGTGACACTTGAATTAAAAGCATTAATTGGGCCCAGCTTGGCCTTTTGACAGGGCATACTTTTATTAAACATAAAGTTATGATTACTGCATACTGCCTCTGTATGGCTGGCTTTTCCAGGCTGTAAACTCAAGCATAAAAGGTCAAGGGCCATTTGGGCATGAGGAGTGGATTTGGCAGCATGTAAGAGGCATCTTGTCTCTCTGATAGGTAATAAAAGGGAACAAATTAAAAGCCCTGCGCAGCTCCCAAGACTGGTGGCATTTACACAGTGACCATCCGGTTTATGGCGGCAGCATTTGCCAAACTCCAGTCGTTTTCTCCACGTGTGTCATTGACTTATTTTTCTCTGAGTGATATCTGCTCTCCAGAGAGGGCTGCTAACAGCAGAAAAATTTACATAAGGAAAGGTCAGATGTATACTTGAAGTTATCACAGTGAAATTTATACTACATTACAGAAAAGTCGTGAGGGTTGGGACTCTTTAGGTACCTTTGCATTGCCCTCATAAACTCACCTACAAGTTCTATTAGATTATGTTGGATTGCAGCAAATTTAGGAAACTTTCTTCAGTGTGTACAGTGCTCACCATGTGCTATTTCTACATCCTTAAGAAGCTGCCCTTCCCTACCAATCTCTATACATCAGCAGCAATTTCAGGAAGAAAACAGGACCATACAACACTGAGAGTGTGAAGGAGTCATAGCCCAGTTAAGAGGCCTCACATCATGGACATGCTTTTATCCGTGCTCCATCCAGGACCCAAGACACAGCTACCATAACAACAAACCACCCCAACCCCACTATGGAAGTTTTGTGCAACCTATCAGATGTAATGCCCACTGCACTTGAGAACGTCACAAAAACTCAGCAAAGACCGCACATCTTCTGACATTTCACACTGCAACAGCTGATGCAAAGAGTTCCTTTATCTGTCGTGTCCACAATTAAGATGTTTTGAATTATTTTTTGTAATATTATAGTTTTTTTGTAAAATGTTTCACCTAAAGCAAAGAACTTCTTTGATCTCGGTGTCTTGTTTGATAGGATAGAGTGAGAGAGAGGCTGATGGATCGTAGCTTTGTCTGCAGTACTGAGGGTATTGAGTGTGCTGTGGTGAAGAAGGAGCTAGTCTTATAAATAAGTGGTCTGTCTATGTTTCAACCCTATGATCACAAGGTTTGACTCATGATCTAAATAATGAAATCCTGGATGCAGGCAGCTGAAATTAACGCTTTCCAAAGGATGGCCATGCTCAGTCTTGGAGTAGAGTTGTATCTCCTTCTCATCAAAAAAAGTCAACAGAAGTTGGTCAGGCATCAGACTGAGATGCCCCCAGAGGTGTTACAGGCATATACCACTGAGAGGAGATACTGGAGAAGACCCAAAAGTCACCAGAGAGACGATATGCCTTATTTTGCCTGTGAACACCTTAGGATTCCTAGAAGCTGAACTTTTAAAATCAAAATACCCAATTAAAACAATTGTTGTGCCATTAGCTTCACATGCATCTTTCCCTTTTAAAGACAGACTGCTATACTGTCAGGACCCTATATCCCTCAGTGTCAAACTGTGTCTCTGTGATTTACTGATTTATGGAGTGCACAAGGTGAAGGAACATAATGTTAAAACATAGCATGTTGTCGTCAGTGGATACAGACTCAGACTCTGTTTGTGAAGGTTCACGGTGTTCTGCGGCTTTGCCATTCCTAAACTAATCCTGCTTGTTCATCCCTGGACTCACAAACAGCAGCGTCAGGTTTCCAGCAGTCTCCAGTCCACTCTGGGACGGCGATGACAGCAGACAATCCCATAATAGAGTTTATTATCAACATGCTGTAAAAGTGCATGGAGGTGGTTTTAATGACTGAATATGGAGCCTATTTATTACATCTGATGTAGGGATGGACCTGGCATTTAGTACAGTAGAATATGTATGTCATGTTTTTACTATGACTGCTGGAAATTTAAAAAAAGAAATTTTCTTCCCATATTAAACAGACAGACATTCTTGCCCTCACGCGAGAAAGGTGCTGATCTCATATTTAAACCACACCCTAACCGTACATCTATTTATGGATCACATTCAAAATCACAGTTATTTGATTGTCTCCCATGATCTGCATCTTCTGCTTTTTTTCACAAATGTTATACAATATCATATTTTTAGGTCATTAAAGCTTTGCAAGAAGATGCACGGCTTGAACCCATGCACAATTCTCTCAAATCATACAATAATCTGTTTATTTATACCTATAGCAGCCTTAAATGTTAAAATGCAATAAAAACTTGTGCATACCTCCACCCCACTCCCAGAAAGAGAGTCAAAGAAGTTATGAACCCCACTTATAAATAAGAGCGGTCAGTACTATGTGGTCTCTTGCTGCCCTCTAGAGTACTGCCCTACCTTCCTCATACACACACATACATGCACACATTTACATTCCAAGCCACATGACCAAATAAGTCAAAATGTGCAGCCTCTAAATTACAAGCACATTTCTAATATAACTAAGAAGAATTATTCATATTAACTGTAGTAAATCTAAAACTGCTTTTTAGTTTAGTGACATCACTTGTCTTCTCTCCCGAGTGACGCTGTCTGGCAGCGGCAACTCAGTAAGGCAGATATAAATAGATAGAGCTGCTGCAAAGCAGAGATGCAAATGACATCAGTGGCAGCAGAAATAAAAACAGCAACAGAAGAATAACCCCCAGTGAGCCCCGCCTGCAGTCTGAGGGGCTAAAGACATTTTTCACCTCCTAAAATGGGCTTCTTTTATCATGCAGCACGTAACAGTTATTTGGTCAAATGGCTGCTGAACACTGAATGTCATAATAAAGTCATGTTGCACCAGTAAGCAAACTGCACTTTATTTATGGGAAATATTTAAATGCATGTAATATTTTGAATTAAATTTGAGGTTTTTAGCCTCTTAGATACGTTTTGTGCTGTTCTGTTTATTAAAAACCAACACTTCAACACCAACCTGTCTCTATCATGTTTTTTTTTTTGTCTTTACATTTTTATGGGATGCAACTGGTGTGAACAGTAAAACGGTAAGTGCTGACTAAAGTAAAACCTGCTGCAAACAAAGTTTTCAAGGGCATTTCCAAAGTGTCAACATTTGCAAGATTTGTCAATTTCCGTGCATGAGTTGCAAAGCCTCATTGCCAAGTTCAAAAATTTGCATGACAAGTTTTTTTCTCTCAGTAACTGTCATGGGTTCACTCATTTCAAACGCTCCTCAAGTGTACTCAATTTGGTTTGCATGAAAGTGTGACTTGTGATTAAACTCTGAAAATGTGTGTATTTTCATGCAATTTTCTGTATTCAGCTGGTCGTGAATTGTTGAAACACATTTTTAACTGCAACTGCTCTCTGTGGCTGGAGCCTAAAGGGTTAACTGAAGTCTGTGAGTGGCTCTCTACTCCCCTATTGTAATGGTTAAAACTCCTTAAAAACATGATGGTGCCTGCGGTCTCTTCCTCTGCATAGCTATGTGGTGATGTCTCCATCAGAAAGGCGTGTAGCGAGCTGCTCCTCTGATCCGTTCGGTGTCAGCAGAAGTCCTTCACGTTCCCTCAGGTGAGTTTCTGTCAAACCCCAGACAGGTGAGGCAATATATAAAGAATAACAAAGCGGAAGAAGTATCCTAGAGTTCCTCCTCCAGGCGATCATGCGTGCGGTTTGTTTTTTGCCCAAGACTTGTCAGATTTTGAATTAGGGCTTAAGAAGGGGAGTAACCCCAAGAGCTGAATGACAGACGGGGAAACAGAAGTTTATTCATACGGCGTTTGACTGAAAATGTTATTCAAAAGATCTAACCAACATGTTTACAGCACCAAAACCTTAACAGCCATGTCAATAACAAGTGGTGTTGACAGGAACATGGTGAACTGGTCTGTTTTTTCCCTTTTTGACTGGCTGCTGAGTGGCCATCCAAGGCGGGCAAGGTGTCAGACGTCCTCCTGGGTCCTCAGGCCATCTGTTTGTGGTCCTACTTTAGCGGGGAGTGTGTGTGGCCGTTTTCTGCCTAATTAGGTCCAGTAAACAGGCACTCATCAAAAAGCAGCTGCTACGGTCTCCATTAAGGCACATACACACGCTTAGAAGCACGAGGACACAGAAACAGACGTGCTGGAGAGATAAAGCTACACAAACAGAACCGTAATGACCGTCGATGATCAGTTCAGGGGGTGAACTCACCTTCATCATTTGTTGATCCTCACGGCCCTTTTTCTGACTGAACCAGCTTATTACGACGTAGAAAAACAACACATGATTTTCATTTCTGTCTCCCAGTTTATTGGGTTGGTAAAGGTGCCGCAAATTAAAGTAAAGACAGAACAGTTACCACATTATCACCCCAGAAAAACCACAGCGAGCATGAGTGCGTGAACAATCAAACAGCTAATGGCACAATTATGAAGAAGAACTAAACAAGCCAACAAGAAAAAGTCGAGTTTCCACATCAGCCTCCTTGTTTGTGATTTCGCACAACAAAGTAAACTGTAAACTGGAGGGAAATATACTTAACCACACTGGACGCTTGCCAAATTTCCATAGGGCATTAGCAGCCAACTGGTGCAGGCTCATTAAAGAGCACAGAAACCTATAACCATTAAAAGGCCATTAGGCAGCATGTAATTTTGTGGAACTAAATGGCGGAGAGTAATCAAAAGCACATGAAGCCCAGCTGGGCGACTGGGCAAACTGTTTCGATTAGGGAGGAATCCATCATCTACAATGGCAGCTATTTGGGGGGTCAATTTTCCCGTGCACTCGTTTCTTTCCCTCTGTCACTTTCACTCTTTCTCTCTAAGTTTTCATGTTCTCTGTCATTAGGATCATCACAGTTAGTTAATGCTGCAGGCAGTCTTACAGTCAAAGCTGCATCAGTAGAAATATCTGTGTTTATTCTGGTTTTATTGGACTATCGCACAGTAAAACTGCTCCATCAGGTGATTTATGCTTGTGTCGACTTCCTGGAAGTTTAAGAGTGTCAGACTAGAAGCAGCACAGAAATAATCTAAATAATACAGTCAGATTAACCCCTGCTTTCTAATATTATATTTGTCTTTAGTCCTGTGAACTGAAGACACAAAACGACATGAATTTCAGGAATTTTTGTTCTTGCAAAAGTTGTCAAATCCTCAGAGCGGCTCCCTGTAGTGGTAAACGATGTACAAGAGTACGTTTATTATGTGCAAAATACCATTAGGCCAGTCAAGCCTCATATTTCTCAGACCATTGTGACAAGCCAGACTCTGATTAGTCAAATTAGAAGGGAATTTGGACCAACGTGCCTTTCAGGGGTTAACTCAAGTGCATGCCACGTTTTTTCAATCAAACAGTATTCAGAATCATACGAGAACATTAAGAGCATTCATCTTTTCTTTTAAAGTCTTAAAACAAGTTATTGGCCTCCAAAGCGAGCATTAACAACCTAATTCTGTGTTTATCTTATCCTACTCTCTATAATTTAGCTTTTTCTTCTCATTTCTTATAATGTATTTGTGCATTCTTTAATGATTTTTTTGCCATTGAAACGGTTTTGCTTTTTATTCACTTTATAAAATAACAAATTCTCCAGCCTGTAAGCTTGTAGGCTGTTTTTCAACATGTTTGCTGTTAATAAGTACATTTTACTAATTGTTGCTGCAGAAAACAGCATAAACTGTGAGTTTAAGAATTTCTCTCCATTTATTTTTTCTGCTATAGAGTAAATTCACATTCAAGCAGTGATTTAAAGTGATGCGTGACTTAATCTAAATGTTTTATTTCACTATCAATCATTTTATTCTTTACACATTTAACCACCTCAGATTTTATCTATTTTCTAAAAGCAACAACATGTCAAAAAAAAATGCTTCTTGTCGAAAAAAGAATCAATGTTTGGGATATTAATTTTGTTAAACAAGCGATTTTAGCAGTCCAGTGTCTCACCACTAAAACTAGAAATCCCCTCGCTGTAGGTCAGAATAATAAATGGTTTCTGACATCTAACATGCAAATGTATTCAAGTCGTTCAAAGGCATTTCCAAGATACAAGCTTTTAATCTCAAAGAGTGCACTGAGAAATTTGTAGGAATGCAGAATTTACTCCAGACTTTTTACAAGCTCATTTTGCAGAGGACAGATGTTACAAATCCAACTCAATTTAGTTGATTTCATTTATTTTAAAGAGTCACTGACTTGGAGCCAAGACTTCAATATGCAGGCCAGTTAATCTGGGAAATGAAGGAGAGAAAGTGAGTCTTTGCCTCATAAAGGTGCTCCGTGCCTCCGCAAAAGAAAGTCGAGTTGGAGAACACAATTGATTATGGTCCATTTTATTGCCTTTAAAGTAGCTACAAAAAAAAAAACGTTTCAGTTTCAGTCTGATGTTGTTTCTTTTCAAATGTCGTTTGGAAAGTTTGTTGTTGCTCCTGTAAAACTTTTTCCCAGCCGATTTATATATCCAGTGTTTCTCATTTTGACTTTCAGCATTAAAATATATATTTTCAAGATTTCAAGAAAAGTATAAATGATCACAAATGTCTGATCACATTTAAATAAAATATCATACAACATTTAACATGCTATTTCCTGTAAAATAATAACACTTTTATTACAGTTCAGCGACTATTTTAGAGTTTGATATTTACAAAACAAATAAAAGCAACATTTCTGTTTTGATAAATTTTTTGACCCCCTTATTTTTCACTTGCACTAGTCCAAAAGACCAAAGTGTATCGCTTTCTTCTTAAAACAACTTCATTCTCCTAAATTTCACAGCAGTTTAAGCAAATGTCAAGCTAATCTTTACATCATCTTTAATTTCAAATCGCAGGTCTTCTAATAAATGATTTTTGGTTATTTACAGGCATAAAAAGCACAATTAGCAGCAAAATCTTGCACTTCCTGTCAAATCAAGATGGAATTTCTTAATATTGTTGTAGAAAAAAATATGTAATGTGAATATATTGCAGTGTAAAGGATAGCATCTGCATGAACAGCTGTGAAATTTCTGAAGATTTGGAATTCTTCTGAACAGAAGCTACACTATAACTTATATACTTATACTTATATATATATATATACTTATAACTTAGAAAAACACAATTTATTACCAAAATATTCTTTTAAATAATAAAAACACATATTATTATGTAACTGCAACTCCTCAGTCTTTACAGTAGGTTTTTATTTGTATTTAAAGAGTGTTGGAGGTTCACTGTGGCTGCAGGGAACAATCAAGTTGATGCAACCTCTCATAACTGTGATGAAAAGGCCGTAGCTCACCCAACTGCACGAGTTCACTAATTATTTCAAGTCTTTCACAGGTAATAAATCTTAGGGAGTGAGGGATCCGCGGTGTTTCTGAGCTCATTAGGAGCTCGGTGTTAAGGCGATTCTGGCACTTCAGACGAGCTCTGTCCATTTGAAGTTGTGGTGAGTTTCATTAAATCCAAGCAGGAAAACATAAAGCCTTCATAGAGGTGGACATGTTGGAGGCAAACCAAGGTGGAGTTAAATGAGACAGGGAACCAAATTAAAATGAGCGTGTTGCTGCAGGATGGCTCTCAGTGCATGCATGCACTTCTCAGGACATAATTTAAATTAAAAAAGCAACATCAATCTCTGTCTGATGAAAAGAATGTATCTTTATGGCTCTAAAATGATGACTTCTAAATGTATTCTGTAACGTTATGGTCACTTTGACCCGCTTGAATCAGATTAGCAATGATATTAAAGTCATTAATAAGGATTTTTACCTTCAAACTGACAGAACAACCCCCCTGTTGTTTATGAACATGTGCTTGATGAGCCCAAAGGTTTCAGCCTGATATTTAAATCTTACAGCAGCTTGAGTGGGCAGATTATTATTATTATTTTAGGGAGTGTGATGTTGTCTGGCTGTAAAACAAGTGCAGTTTATCAGGTTTTTGTTATTTTACTGATAAAACCTCAAGGTGACTTCACTGTGTTATTTATAGGATAGGCAGAGACTTTTAAATTAAAGAATATAGATTTGTTTTCCTATTATACACACAAAGAAAAAATTCCTTACTGCACCCAAAGGTACAGTTCTCAGAAAATGACTCACGCACAGAAATAATCCTTTAGGTAACGACTGAGGGACTCATCAAATTATCTTGTGTAACTAAGAGCAGATAATTGTCCCTTTTAATAAGCAGACAATCAGCAGAGCAGCTGATGGAAAATGAGAGCAAGACGATTCCTGGCCTTAGCACACTTTAAGAAAGGGTTAGGGTTGTGTATGTGCATGGGTTGCCATTGAACTGACCTAAACACTTCTGCAGATTACTGTAGTTGCACTTCTTGAATGGCAACAATCCTGAACCCTCTGGCAGGTCAATAACTTAGCAGAGCACACTTTAGTCCTATATCTTTGAAGCATACTCAAAAAACTTCTAGACTAAAGCAATTTTTTAAAATCTGGGAGGTTTATTGTGCAATGAGGTGGTTTGTAGAAGAGTGAAAAGCGACCAGGATGAGTCAGTTCCTCCATATCTGAGGTTGTGGTTCTCAACTGGAAAGTGATGGAATGCTCCCTTTGGATTAGGACTGAGTCTTTGCCCCAGGTGGAGGAGTTGTGTTGGTGTCTTGTTCACTAGAGATGGTAGGATGGAGCAGGAGCCATCTATCATAATCAAGGTGTTGTTCTAGTCTGCTGAGCTAAAGGAAGAAGCTGAGTCTAAAGGCTATAAGTTCTTGATGTACCTCCCCTATTTTGGATTGAATAGTTCAGGAAAGGTGTTGCTTGATTCTCAGTTCTTGACACTCAGGAGAAAAAGTACAGCATCCCACAGGTGTTATACACAGGGGTGCACACAACGTTTTCCATTGAGGTGCTCAAAGGAGAACTTGGCGCTGGTGTCATATCTCGGTGGGTTTGGGGGTGGTAGGGTGATAAGCTGCTGCCCATGCATGTGTCGGAGGTGTTGCAAGTGTGTGTCACCAGTGCTGTGCGTGTGTGTCGGAGGTGCTGCACATGCATGTGTTGGAGGTCCTACGCAAGTGTGTCTACTAGCTTCAGAGGCCATTTGAGCACTCATTCACTGCGCCGCAACAGGAAGTGCGTCAGTGCCATCTGGACTGTGAAAGCGCCAGTCCGCAAAGGCACGTTCGGGCAGTAGGTTCTGGTACGTATTCATGATATCTTGTGCGTATGTGTACAGTTTTGTGCACCCCTGGTTTTACAGCATGACACAGTTATAGATACCCATTGAAATGTGGTTATAAAGGATCCATCACTTTAAAAAAAAAAAAACTCAAACTTATTGAAAATATACCCTGCACTGCGTTTAAAATTTAGTAAAATATATTCTAATTTTGTTGTATAAAACTGAATATGTCCAGGTTTTATTTCTGATACTACAGTGAACTGCAGTCCACTCTGTTTTATTGTGTTTCGTCAATAGACTCAAATGTTATGAGCAGCAGCCATGTTGTTGATGGTGTTCAATCAAAGTAGTGTAGTGTTCCACCGGTGAATTAAACACAGTTCATATTTCACTGTAACTCTGAGCGAGCTCGGTGTGGGTATTATGTGCAATGGAACAACTCGACTCCCTCGTCGTCTCTCCCCCCTCACCTCTTCAACAATGTCTAAATGGTGTGTCCCTTGGCTGTGTCAGGCACTTAAGCCCTTGACTAGGCTGATTTACAGGAATGAAAAAGGGGAGTTAAGATGTTAGTCGATGAACTACAGCTATGCTATGCTTTCAGCGCTGTCCTCACTCCGCTGTAATAGTATTTTACAGCTGCCCAACAAATCTACCCCTGCATCTAGTTCTGAGTTTGACACGTACAAGAGTCGGAGCCAAAGACGGAACAAAGCCAACAAACTCCTGCTGTCCCAGACAACCACAGACCTTCAGTGCAGCCATCACTCACAGCGCACAGGGAAACTCCTTCACTCATTTTGAAATATTTCATATTATGGATGCTGCTGTACATTTATTCTTCCATTTTTAACTGTAGTAGGGTCAAATAAATGATGTGCTACAAGAAAGTGTGTCATCCAATAGATAATGATGGATTTTTAAGCCTTCTGTAAACCTTTGCGTACACAGATGTGCTAAATAATGTGTCTTCTTCAACCCCTCTATTGCATCAACCTTTTCCACATCGACCTTGTGACTGTGAAGGACACCGATCGGCCCTGCTGTGAACACACACTGCATCATATCTGAAGTTCAAAACGCAGTAACCCAATATCTGAAGTTTCCCTTTGGTTTGCAGGAGTTCCCACCTTCCCCCAAAGTCCAACTTTGGCTTCAACTCCATGTTTCACTCAGGACAGGAAGGGCTGAGTGGAGACATATAATCCATTACGGGAGGAGACTAAAGAGGGAAAAGAAGGTGCGGGGGTGGAAGAGGAGCAGACGGGAGGAATGGAGATGGCGGGAGATATATGTGGGACATGGAAGTGGAGGAAGGGGATTTTGCTAGTTTTCTACACCTCAAACCAGGACTCCCACGGGCAGTATGGGATGTCTTAATCTATTCAAAAGTTTTTGAACCCAAAATGAAGAATTCTCCATTCTCATTCAACTCATTGTAGTCCACATAAAGGCTGGGATGAGCTTGCTTTTTTTTTTTTTTTTTACTTTTTGTCCACAGGTTTGAACTGATACAGCTCACAGTAAATGCTATCCTGCACTTCTGTGGTCGTCCAATTCAATGTTACACATATTAGAGGTTCCTTCCTTGTTCTTTGTTGTTGTTGTGTTTACAGTTCATTCTCTCTTCTGGAGATCAAACCAGAGGATGTGCATTGGCTGTCACCAACAGTAGAAGTCTGTCATACCCATGCAAGCTTTAAACTCCACACCTTGTTTCCTGGTGTATTTTCATGGCAGCGTTACAGTGCCACATACAGGCCTGGCATAGTTACTACAGCACTTTGGGTCCGTTTTACTGGTTAACCCAAGAAATTGTGATGCTTACACAAAATACAACAATGCATGTTTAAGAAAGTTTATGTTACTTGGTGTACATCCTCATCAAACATCAAGTTTATCCTTATAACATCGAAAATGAACAAAGACCGTGAGATAATCCTTCAATAGCTCCATCAAAGTGCTAAACTCTCTCTAAAAAGTCATTTCTTTTTCAACAGGACTCCAAGCTGCTTTGTGGTGACTGTTTGTTTTTATTTATATCCTCAGAAAGGAGAGGTGGGGAAAGCTGAGATGGTCAGGGATAATGATACCTCTCACCCAGCCACCCACCCGGCACATACCAGGACACAGCACACCAGAGATGTACAGCACCTGCTGCGGCCGCTGGCACGCAAGGCTCATCTCCACAAACACCTCGTAAATTATAAACACATACACACCCTGACAGGCACGCACAATAACCATGTGTCATATCTAAATAAGTTCCTGGACATGCTTCTGCTCTGTTGGACCTTGATTTTCTATTTTCACCTCATTGGTTGTTGTTTTTTTATGCTTGTAGAAAATGCATGTTACTTGTCCTCAAGTGAGGTTTTATGATTGAGCTCCACTTGCAGGAGAGAACTGCAAAATGCCTACAGGTTGAGTCAATTTCATATGTCAAGATAATCTGTTGGAGATTTTACAGTTTGACACGTACTCGGGCATCACCTGTCAGTTATGTTACAGCATACTACATATTTTTAAAAAGAAAGGGGGATCAAGATTAAAGTAAAGAGAGGCACAAAACTGCAAAAAATACACAACGTGTCTGAGAAAGTTTTTTAAGTATGTTCAGCTCTCCAACGAAACAACTCACACAAGGAAAGCAACAACCCTTGAGAATGTTTTGAGACATTTTTGAAACTCCTTAATGAATTGCTTGCAATTTGTCGCCCATAGCAACAGTGAGGTTCTGGCTTTGACCTTAAATCTCTGATTCAAATGATTCTATTTTAGATTATTTTTTGTTCAACATTACAAATTATAATTACAGACCTCAGGGGCTCTGATAAAAATCTACTCCCACATTCTGGGTTTGGTAACACAGGCCAAAAAAAATCAAGGCTTTTTTTCTTCATTTCCTTTGCGTGTTGTCATTTATAGGTTTTGTGGTTTATTGTAAAATTGGCCATCAGAGCAGAAGTTAATTACTTGTCTAAAAAGCACCAACCTCTGCAGGATTGAGCCAATTCAGTGAGATGGAGAATGAAGACTGTTTATTTGTGAATTATTACCTCATCAGGCCTCTTTTTGAAATGCCATGCTTTCAAAACAAAGATGGCGGCTAAAAGCAAAAGTGTCTTTTTACTCAGTTTAAGCCTCTGAAAACTCAAACAGTCGGCTCAGATAATATTTTCTGAAGTATATGTATTTATTTTAAAAACCAGGATGGACATTTGTGAGATCAAAAAGAGGCCTTTCGCCATCCAATCTGTGAACCTTTCTAGTCTGACCACGTTCAAATAAATAAGGAAAACAGCCTGGAGTTTTAGAATCACACACGGATAATGAGGGCTGATGTGGGTAGTCACACTCTGTGGGAGCTCATGTGCTCAGTGCACGAATACAAATGGAGTTTTTAATTGTTTCTGACTCAAGTCTGTGGGCTGGGTTTGGGTAAAGCCAATTAGGAGACTGGAGGAAACAGTGAAGGATTGTCTGCGGAAAAGGGCCTTGACTTTCTGGTAGGGAGGCAGACAGTGAATGCATTTGTGTGTCATTGTGCATATGTGAGCCTACTGGAGCATACATCCATACATTTCCGTCTGAGTGCCTTTCTGTCTGAGGAATCCAATGCACTCTGAGTCTGGAGGAAGAAAATGTCACGAGGCATATCAGATTACATCTTCCGATGATATTTTTGTATTGTATTTAGCTTTTATTCCCTCTGACAATGAAAGCCCTGGCTGGTGCAAAAAGTATCTGAAGATTGAAATCAGACCCAGCTCTCTGGTCAGACTTGGAGCCCAAACAGAGACAAGTCACAAACACAGAGAAACCAGCTCTTTGGGCTTAGATGACTTATGTGGTGCTTGAATTTCACTCATTGTTTTGTACAGTCAAAACAATGTATCTGGATGAAAAGAAACGTGGTCAATAAAATTTATGGTGCCGCTCACCAACGTGAAACTTCATACAGCATGTGAGGTCGGCTTTCCTTGTATCACGTGCGACGCTGGGCTCTGAGGAACTCGGGTAGTTTCGTGAGTTTTTATTGTATTTGGCATTTTATGTAATGCTGAATCTGAAGCTCAACATTAAAGAGCCAGACTGAAACAAGAAGAGGGGAATAATTTTACTCTATGGTCAATTAATTATAAAGTTAGGTCAAGAAGCATTTATCCATTGACATTGATTTTGTTATAGTAGCTTTAATATAATAAAAATGGACTTTAAGCTTAAACACCACAAGCAATATTTTTTAGGATTCCCCTTCATTACAAAAGATTGGTGAAAATTAGGGATGTTCGATATTATCGGTCTACCGATAATATCGGCCCATATTAAAATGTAATATCTGTATCGGTTTTTGTAATGATGACACACATTACCTTTACATACCATGCACATATTATACATCAAACTGTTCGGCTACTTCTCCTCTCTCCTAAAATGTCAAAATATAACAAATCTGATGTATAGTTTTTGAGATATTTTTATTTATTTGGCACACCTTGCATTAAATCCTGTGTTTGTCTTTTTTTTTTTAATGAGGGCTACCACGCTTATATCGGTATCTGTTTATATCGGTATCGGAAACTAAGAGTTAGACAATATCGGATATCGGTAAAAAAGCCAATATCGAGCATCCCTAGTAAAATTCAAAATATTAAATCTTTTCTTTTAGCTCCTAAGATGTAATTGGGAAATTTTTTAATGTTTGTCATAAATAAGTGGAATATTACTTTGCTGTCCTTCAGTTAAAGGTCTGTAATGTGTATAAGAATTGGAAGCTGCTGATTGAATTTGCACTCAAAAACCCTCCCTGCACAATAAAAGACGGGGGGGGGGGGGATCCTTAGACTTAGAAAGCACACAGAGAAAAATCAAATACTGAAGAAGTCAGCAAAAAATATTGAATGACATTGAATGGAAATAAGTTTTAAAAAAACATTGCACCAACATTATTTGTCATTCTCGAATACTCTAGTCTGGTAATGCAGATCCTTTTTTTTTTTTTTTTTTTCATTTTTATGATTCACATTAAATCAAAAAAAAATCTGATGTTTTAATTTATATTAAGGCAAATAAGACTTTTTATGTCTCATACCTACAAAACCATATAGAAGCTTTTCTACCAAAAAAATGCTTTGCTTCTTTTCTTCAAATATTGTGTGGTTATTATAATGTGAGCAGGTAAAAATAAGTATCACAAAAAAGTAATTTTTAGTTGAAAATCTCATTTTTGTGGTCCACATAAACTTTCATCTGTGTCTCAAAAAGACACCACTGCTATATATTTTCAAAGCATCATCTTTATTGTTGTTCAAAAGGAAAGTGAATATGGCATTTATAGATGCTGCCATGTTGTATTATTGGAGTCAGAGTGGTACTGAATGTTCCACCTCTCTCAGACACAAACAGAGAGTTTTAACAGCTTAATATCTAATCAGAAGTAAAATGAATAAGGAATATATTTTAAGTTTATTTTTATTTTGTTACATTATTTTTGGGACAAAAGTCACCACATAATTACATTAAAGATGGTTACACTTCACTAGGCTTGTAGCGATGTGTCAATGACGTCAACAACTTGATTTTTAAAAATCATTTACATCAAATCCGGTAGTCGATGCACCACGCCCATTCGATAAGTGACCAAAACAAAGCAGCATGGAGAACGAACCTTCGTCTCCAACTGCCTCTCAGGCTCGGCAGCTTGCACTCCCAAGCTCTACATACCACCAGAATAACCCTCCGCCCCACCCCAAAGGTGTGGGAATACTTTAAACACATACCAGAAGTGTTAGTTATTTTCAGTCTTTGCACGATAAAGCTGGCACATCATATATTGTGTAACATGTGCTTAAGCTCTGCGCACTTCGGTGGTGCGAGCTAACTGTGTTTGTGTTTGGTTTCTGCTAGTAGCTAGTAGCTAAACAGGTGTCTTTAGCTAACATTAGTTAGAAATAGCATATAATGCTGGCGTGAATGGTAATGGTGGCTAACTTTCTGCTAACAGAACACAGCTATCTAGCCACAAGCGTCGGCGTACGGCATCACCAAAGTGACGAGCTGCTAGCTGCGATAGCAAGAGCAGACTGTAGTAACGTTACACGTACGTAGCCATTAGAATAGTCGACTATTTGATAAAATAATTGCCTGAATAATCGTTTTAAAAATGTTTACCCCCAGCCCTACATGTTACACTGCAGCCAGCCACTAGGGGGCACTTGTTTTGTTTTGGCTATTACATTTCGTGTGTCTAGTTCTATGGTCATCCTTGATATTAGTGTCTGCTGCAATTTTTATGCTAAACAAAAAGATAGTTTCTATTTAGAACTCTTATTCTATTACTTAGCTGTAATATAAATAATTAGGACCAAAAAGCTGAACTATTCTATTCTATTCTATTATTCTAGCAGCCTTTTCAAAAAGAAAACAGCAGTGAACTTATTTCATGGCTGCTCCTCCAAAATCCTGTTATGCTGATGTAAGTTAGCGCAGGTGTGGAAGGTGCAGACATTTATAAATATATCCACTGCATGTTTTATGTGCAGAGTGTGTGGTAAGAAAGCTCATTATGCACACAGTGTATGTTTGTCTGGTTGTTCATGTATTTACATGCCTGAAGGTGAGAGTAAGTGTGTGTGTGGGGACATAAATCTGTTAACACAGTTACTTTGTGCATGCATGGTTTTCTTTTTTAAGGACAAAAAGTAAGTCACCATAAATATTATCACATTAAAGCGTTCGGACTGGGTCTGGAGGCTCGTAAAAAAGTGGTTATGGTTTGAGTAATTGTCCAGGTAATGACTAAAAGTCAGTGTCCTCTGAAGTGACTGGAACATGATTGTGTTTAGTGAACATGTTGAAGATGATGAACTGACTGGTGGGGTACCAGCTGCTGAGGGTTAGTGTGACTTCTGGCATGAAAAGACTTTGCTTGTCTTTCTGTTTTATGCATTTTCTCGACACACTGAGTGAAGTTTTCTTTCCAGGATCAACTTTAAATAGCATATTTTTATCATTGTATTTCCTTTGATGCATCCCTTTTATTCCAGACAAAATGTTGCCTTATAGTGACTCTAAAAAGGACCATTTAGTAGTATTCCAAACTTTTAATTCCAAGATTAAAGACAAAACAAAAGCAGCAGGGGAATGGAGAAAATAAAATAAATAAGGGATAAAGCAGAGAAATGCAACAGTTAAAAAAAAGAAAACAATAAAGTAGATGAACTACAAGCCTTCACCCCAAGACCAAATTACTGTTGACTTTTACAGCAAAATAAAAAACCCAATTTTTGCTCTGATTTATTGTCTGGACTCCAACAGATCCCTCCTTCTTTTTCTTTTGCTCTCTATCCCAGTTTTAATCTAATTTGTAATGGTCAAGTTGCTGCCCATAAAACAAAGCATGCACTCAGAATTGATGATGCAAAGGCTAACAATCTCTCTCATGTGGTTTTGGAAATCTGTTGTTTCAAACAATGCGGCTGTGATGAGCTTTTCCCAAAGAGAAAAGACAGAAAAGTAATTAAAACAATGTTCTGCATAGGGTAGGGCAATATGGATGGACACCTATAAGAGATCACCAATTATTAACAAGTCTACTCCCAGGTTGACTCCCAGTCTTTTTGTATCTATGGTGCCCCCCTTTTAGACGGATGAGATGGGTACTGCAACATGTGCAGTCGCTGCAGTCAGAAATCTGGGGAGCATGTGTTTGTCCTCTGAGCAGGCTGGGTGACCCTAGTGGACTGAATTGTAAAATTTTAGATTTCTTTCTTTGCTGATGATGTGGCCCCTGTGAGAACAGAAATCCGTCCCAGAAATTATTTTAAAAAGGACATACTGCTCAGACTCTGGTGTGGTGTGTAGCTTAGTTGGTAGAGTGGGCAGTCTGGTAACCAGAGAGTTGCTGGTTCAATCCCAGCTCTGATAGGGTTACAATGTTTTTGTGTCCATGGGTAAGACACTTTACCCACCTTGTCTACTGGTGGTGGTCAGAGACTCAGAAGTTGCAAACGTGGTATTCTGGACACAAGCAGCAGATGGGGCTGAGTGACTTTTCATTAACCCTGTAAAAGGTCATATTAGCATGCTGGCTCAAGAATAATATTTTAAAATATGAAAAAGTTACATAGTGTGCCTTTAAATTGATCGTATAGGTACTAGTATAGGTCAGAGTATAGGTGGTATAGCTTTAACATGTTTAATCTTTTTTGTATTTCATGCCACTACATTAGAACACACACATACACACACATATGCGTGCACACACACCTGGAGTAGCCGGTGGCTTGGGATGGATTCTCTGTTTCCCCAGGGGGCCGTTAGATGGTCATGCTTTTCCCTCTGTGCCATTGCAAGTGTCTGTTTCACATTTAACACGGAGTCTCCCTCCTCCCTGTCTAACACACACACACACACACACACACACACACACTTACACATGTAAATGCTTACTCTGACATTGACTGTTTCACATTACAAACACACACACATGTGCATGCATACAACATGTACATTCATTTGACACTAACTGACAAGCATGCAAAAAAGACACACACACACACACACACACACACACACACACACACACACACATACACAGTCTGTCTGTTTGACATTAAAGCTGAGTCCCTCAGCTCCAGAAGGCAGTTGTTTATGTAGATATAAACTATTGCTCTAATTACCCCATATGTAGTCCTCCAAAAAACAATGACACTCTCTGATGAATATTTAACGACTGAACTCTCTCACACACACACACATATGCATAATAATGACTGCTTGAAACACTGCTTGATTAGAGTTTATCTCACATAAACAGTATAGATCTGCCTCTTTTTTCCTCTAAAGATTACCAACAAATCCTCCCATTTCTCATACTTATGATTATGTTTAAATATGACATAATAAACAAACTCCCAAACACAGATGAAAGTTTCTGAAAGAAAAATCATTTTATTTTCTGTATAAAAGAAAATGCATCCTGTATCATTAGACTACTCTTACAAATGACTTATTAATAGTTAATGATGTTATTAAATAAACTTTATAATATATATTTATAAGCCCTTATAATGCATTAACTAGAAAGAACAATAGAAACCTGTTTCTTGCTTCAGTGTAGGAATAACGTCTAATAGATGCTTTATAAACACTCTATTGCTCCATGAGGTAATTGCAACCAAATAAAATATTTTTTTAAGTATTAGTAAATCCTTTATAAGAGTCATTATTGTAAAGTGTGACATGTTTCTTTAGCTGTTTACATGCATGGAGCTGCAACTGTATTTTGGTCTAATTTCCTCCTGCCAAACTAAATATAAGTGCATATGAATCATGCTAAATTATATTTTAAACATTTTATTCTTCTCTTTGTTTACCTATATTAAAAAACATTCACAAAGTTCAACAAAAAGTATCAAAAAGATCATGCTCTTGTTCCAGTTTGTTCCAAAAACAGTCAGTGTTATAGAGATTCAGTGTCCTTGCAGATTTATTATTATTAATATTGTTTAGGAAACATTCAGCACATGGCGGTTGTGCATACCCAGTAGAGACAAGTGTAACATGTTGACTGAGAGTGCCTTAACAAGGGTGAAACCCAAGTCACAAGGAATGATTTTTAAAAGGTTTGGGAGAGCTGCTCGGTCCATCATTAGTTAGCATCAAAGAAGCAGATGACAGCTTCCTGTGAAGAGGCAGGAGAGGGGAGAAGATGGATTTCACTCAGGCATGGTGTGGGTAAAGACTCCCACCATTTACTCCTGTGCACACACATGCATTCTTGCAGAAATGTCACATTAATCATGAGGCTATTAATAGACAAAGTATTTTCTTAATAAAGGCTGACACTTTTTCTTACTGTTAAGGTTTAAAAAAGTAAAATAAACTGGAAAATTTAAGACATCAAACACAACTTTGATGATTAGGGAAATCTGTCAGCATGGGAGGAAATTCACAAATGTGCCATCCAGCAAACACCCATAACATTTACAAATAAAAATGTTGCATTTGTCTGCCGTGTTTTCCTGTTAGCAATGCTCTTTTTTGTCTGTTATTTTGATTATCAGATCACAAGATCCACAAACAGTTTCTGGAATCTGTTGCAGGTCAAAGAAGCAGAATTATTATCACACTTCCCAACAAAAGCAGACACTTTTCAGCTCACAGTTTAACACTAATTGAAGCAAAGAGAAGAGAAAATAAACTCCCTTCCACATGTGATGAGTGACAGAGAGGGGTCGAGATAAGCAGAGCTTTAAACTTTGCAGCAGTATTTGGATTAATCGTGAGAAATGCACAGCTATGCTAGGTCAGAGCTCAGGAGAAGATATGAACATACTGACTGATTTAACCTCATGTTAACCGCATTACCGCTGCTTCTCAGAACATAGAACAGGAGTTTGTATGAAGCAGGATTTACACAGTCACTCTGTTGATCCAAACATAAGGTTCCTGATGAAGATCTGAAAGTCTTTTTAAACCCAGAACGTCCTCACCAGCCTGTGGAGTGGCTCCTATTCTTTAATGCATGAAGAACATTATAGTCCCCATGATATACTGAAGAATTGAACTGAAAAAGATTAAAAATACAGGTAAAAAGTACAGGAATAAAAAGTTCAACAATATTTTGATAGATATATACATGTTTTCTGATCACCTGTTCCTTTATCAAGTTAATTACCTACAGATTAGAATTTGTTACTGACACTAAACCAGAATGTAGAAATTAAAGAGATGAAACTTTCCTCGTCCAAATTGCATTAAAGAGACTTTCTGATCATTCTAAAGTAGCATACGGTCAGTTATTTATAAGGAACATATCGGTCACTGGCTTCACTCAAAGTGACCAGAGTCTCAAGAAAAAGGAAGTAGTCCTCTAACTGGAGCAATACTCACTGCTGCTTAATGGTGACAAATGCTGCTATTAAGTATTGGTCCAAAAAGTCAAAAATGCTCCCAAAACTATATACTGTGAAACAATCTAAATAAACAGTCTCATGCAAAATTGTAGAGGTTTACAGTCAGGTAAAATAGCATTCCAGTATTACCATTTTTGAGCAAAAGTTGTTTTAAATATCCAGTAATTAGCCACTATAGCTTGTCACCATTCAGCATCTCTCCTGATCTGACTAGTGCGCTGGTCATAGGATTGCTTCACTTTGAGTGATGTCATCAGTGTGTATGGCCTTTACTGTAGATAACGCCACTTAAATATGGTTGAAATGTCCCTTGGACACAGCATGATTTAAACTTAAAGTTTGGTTAATTTTTTTAATAATCTAAATTCATAAAACATATTTTCCCAATCAGTCTAAGAAAAAAAAGCCATTTTTTAACCCGTAACACACCAAATGATTCTCATATTGTGCACATAAATGGAGCAGATGTGGAGTTTGGTCTAAGAAACCAGAAGATCATGGCTCTACCTGCTGACTTTTCAAAGAAAACAACAGATTTTATAGATTTCTGCCTCATTTTAAAGTACGAAATGCAAAAATAGGTTGTTTTATTATACACATACAAACATATTGCATTCAGGCTTATGTGCACTGAAGTAAAACACACTCCCTCACACACCTGCACAGGCACAAAATCACTCCAATTACATGTTTTTTAAGCCACTCTCCTCCAGAAGATGGAAGTGATACAGAAAAGAAGAAGGGGATGAGAAGATGAGACTGGAGCCTGAAGCTAATATGAGTTAGTTTCAAGAAAAGAGTCATCTAAACTCTCGGTCCCTGTCTTTTCTTTTGGAAAAGTTAATCCCCGTCCCTCTCCCTGCAGATATGATCCCTCGTCTACAGGAAAGCACCGGCATGAAAAGAAGCAGGTGTACTGTCTGGGGATTCTATCACTGGAGGGGCGATTGGATTCCACAAAACAGAGATGAGCCTCTTCTTTTTCACGGTCCAGCAGAGATATCTTTTCCAAAGCAGGTTCAGTGATCAGAAACTCACCTCTTGTTGTGCCTCTAATGTGTATGCCAGGGTGAAATGTGAGCGTATCTGTGCGTATGCTCGCTTGTTAAAGGCTTACAGATTACAGGCCTATTCAAACAAGCTTCTTCAGTCTGTGCAGTGGGAAGTAGGCTGCAGCAGTCAAATGGGTGCTACTGCAGCTCATGTCTGCTATGTGAAGTCAAAGTAGAAATAACATTGAAATGATGTCACTAAGAAGCACTAAACTGGTAATAAAAGCACTCAGTATGAAAAAATGTTTTTGTGTGTTGATTCAAAGTGTTTGGGGTCAAGATATGAATTGTGTTTTTTTTTCATTTAGATTTAATTTCACAAAAATCTAATTTTTTTCAGATTTAACGCTCAATTTGAGCTTGTTTTTTTTTCATATTTAGCTCACAACAAAAATCAGTATTAGAGCTTTACAAAAAATGCACAAAAATCAGCTGAATACTCAGATTTTATTTTAGAAATTTTACCTTTTATTATCCTTTTTTTATTCGTTTATCTTTATTTGAGTCAAATCCTGCAAAAATTTAAATTAAATTTTACAAAGAAAACAAAAGTCAGATATTACAAAAGAAATCTGGTAACTGTCATGTTCTGCCCCCTTGTGTTTAGTTCATGCCTGTGTTCCTCCTCCTGTGTCCTGCACTAATCCCCTCCAGGTGTGTCTCGTCTCCTTGATTAGCTCCCTCCTTTTATGCTGTTTAGTTCAGTCACTGTTCCTTGTGTTGTAACCCCAGCCTCATGTGTCCTGCGTCTCCTGAGTCCTGCCAATAAAGCTGTTTTGTATTGAACCTCACCTGTTCCTGCCTCCGTCCTCCTGCGTTTGGGTCCTGCACTACCCCAGTCCATGACAAAAATATCAGAAACTTTTTCCTCTTTCCAAGAATATAAATATATATCGGCCTAGCAAATAATGCCTACATTCTCAAACTTTGCAAAGTTAGTGCTGTAATACTCGTGGAGTATGGCATGTTGGCAATTTCCCCCCCTAAAATGTACCTAAATCAAAGCACATGTGAAAAGGGCATCATGTTGATGGTACCCATTAAAGTTTGCACACATGTTTACAAAAACATTAAACCTTGTTTTGTTAAAGCATGTTACCATTAGTAGTTAAAAATGGTAAAACTTACCATTTATTCTCAGAGACAAAAAGAAAAATGGAGCTGAAACTGAATGTTTTGGGCTTTTTTACATGGTATATTCATTTGGGCAAATAGGTTAAAGTAAGTAATAATACTAATAATAAGGCAATAAAATGCAATGTAAGTTTAAGTTTTTTTTATCTGCATTTAGTTTGAAATTTTGTTTTGGTTTTTGTCCTTTTTTTCAGTCTGAATGCTTGAATAAAATCTGCTCTTGTTGACCTGTGGTTCTCTGACACTAACTTCAAAATACAACTATCATGAAGTTACGTTCTTTATTATTGTAATAGAGATTATCTCTGTTTTAATATAAGGAGTTGGCATTTTAGCTATTTTTCTTCATGTTGCTACCATTACTACTACATATGTTGCAGTGTCTGTTTCAAAATGCACATTTTTATCTGTACAGGTGTGAGTGTGTGTTCTCCTCAACCATCATGTTAAGCAGCTGTGAGAGGCCCCGGTCTTTGGGTGGTCTCACGCCCTCATCTATAAATCGTTAACCCTCTCGGACAGCCTTGAAGTGTGTAGGGGTTTCAGTCGATACACTTTGCTGAAGCCTATAAGTGTCATCAAACAACAATGGACATGAAAATATGGATCAAATTATGAACGTATGCATTTTTGTTGCTTTATTTCAGAGGGTTCTTTATGTCTGTTCTGGCTGTAATCAAATCCTGGATGTGAGTATTTAAAAAAAAAGACAAATATAATAATTTCTAAATCCTTTTATATTACATACATTAATACATTTTTTGGGAGTAAAATAATTTTATGTCATACTCAAATCAACCTATTAGCAAGAACTTTTACTTCATGGAGGTCTTCAGTTGATAATCAGCCATCTTTTTTCTGAATGTTCATAATATGTGTTGGTTTCTTATCTTTTTTAATGATAAAACATCCAAGCTGTAATTATATTATCAACTTTTCCATCAAGTGCTAATCTATTTATGAGCCTTTTCTCACAACGTGTTGGAATAAATTGAGGAACTAAATCAACTGGATAAACACTCGTTGTTTTCAAACTGTGGTACATTTTGCAGCCTGACTTGAACATGATTAGCGAAGTTTATCCATATCTGCTTTATTTGTTTATGAATCTGAGATTAATTAGCTTTAACTGATTCCTGAGATGATAAGAAAAACATGCTTAAATAAAGCACAAAGGCTACATGCTAATTAAAACATAATTTGCTGGCGTTTAATCTTTCCCATAAGAACAGAAATTGCAGTTATTATCTTTGGCTATTATTTCTAATGGTTGCCATGCATTCGTGCATAAATCTGCCTGTGAGTGCATGTCTGTGTGTGTAGGGGTGTGTGTGACATAAACTAACAGAGCATGTTTCAAAGGAATGTTGTAGATAGTTGTTCTGTGACAAGCAGGTCGCTAACAAAATGCACAAATTTTAGAAAAAGCTTGAGCATCCTGCAGGACTGATGAGCTAACAGTCTGAGTATAGCCCTGACCAGTGTTTTGCTGCTGTCTTAAAACAGCTCCAATCTCCTACATTTTATAGTTAATGTATTTTTATCAACCTTTTTAGACCATTGATTAGTTTGCATTACATTATTGTTTACATGGAATGTGTTTTTACAGAATATCAGCAGCAGCAGCAACAAAATGTAGCAGTTATGGTGCATCCAGGGTTTTAGTCCAGCAGGAATTTGATAAAGTGTCTGCTCAAAAATTATGTAACGCTAAACTGAAAGTCTTGTAAAGCCTTTAAAATAATGTGCATAAATTGCAGGACATTTTTAGGAGACTGAAGCTGCTTAAAGGCTGCAGTTGTGGGTTCATTCAGTCCATATACTGAAAAGCAAAAAAAGTTTAAAAAAATGAAAAAGCTTTTCTGATTGGTCTAACGTCCAAAGCAGATTGCTACCATCTTAAAACAACTACAACCTCATTTTTACAGCCGTTCATGCAAGATTGTTTTATTATCCTTTACATCACCTTCAGTCTTGCATGACATTAATATTTTAGCAGAATAATTCCAGTCAGCATTGGAAGTGCTACCCATTGCAGCTGCTGCTCATTTTTACATTTGTAAATAATCATAGAGTTCCACATAAGTAACAGTGTAATGCAAAACTGATGGTGCTGTAGGTTTTTAATATAGCTTTGCATACACCACCGTGGCGTGGAGATGAGCTGCTTTAAGATGGCAGCAACACACTTTGATCTTGGAGTAGCCGTTAGCTTTTCAGCCCTAAAGAACCAAAGAGCAATTTTTTCAAAGCGAGCTAAAAGATTGAGTGGAGTAAGTCTTCTTCAGTCACTCAAAACAGACACTTTTTAAAACAGTTATCCTCAAAATGTGGTACTCTTTTCCAGCATAAAGGACAGAAGACCACCTGCAGACTTTAGATTATTTAAAGTCAAGCTGTTGTACTCAGGCAGACCAAACACAGAGTTTTCAGGTAATTCTCCCACTCACCTGTGCATGCCTGCAAACGTTTGGCAGCAAAAAAATAAAGAATGCAGATGAGTCACAAACTAGTCTCGTTCCTGGGCAAAGCTGTAAGATCTGGTGACTGGTAGCTGTTTAAATAAACATAAATATTCAGAAAATTGTTTTCAACAAATAAGCAGGCTAAGCATTTAATTTCATTCATGCTTTAGCTTCACCCTGAAGTAGGTGAGGACGGCAGGGAGGGGAGAGCAGCTTTCGTTGGGAGCAGCTGATGTTGAATGCTACATTTATATCCGAGTACTCGAGGAATCGTTTTGAAAACCACCGTTTTAAAACATTCCTGCAGCTGCATGCTGTTGACTCGTAGATCTGCTTCAAGTTGTGCAAAATACTTTAACAAATAGTTCAGTCACAAGGCATTTAAAGACAGATGAAGCTGACAAATGTGCACTTCACAAACTTTGCAAACACTAATTTCTCCACCAGCAGCTTGCTGCATGTTAGCTCAAGTCAGGCAGGTCACGCAGTAAAAACAAGAACTCTTTGACTCGCCGTTACCACTTTTTCTCATGAGCTGACATCAGTTGTTTTGACTCCTTCGGAAACCAAATGGAACCATAGCATTGGCGGCCGGCTGAGGTTAGCGCTTCAGCTTCGGAGCCGACTCAAAACATGGCTCTCCACCAAGGCATCCACCGCGTTGGGCTGAGTATTATCAAATTCCCAGCGACACTTTCCTCGACGCTCAAAATGCAAAGTGAGATTGGAAGTAATATGCCGAGCCGTGTGGAGATCATTTTGATACTGTATAACAGATTGGCAAAGCACAAGGGACGCACAAAAAAAGCCCTCTTAGATTGTATAACTTAATCATGCATGAAAGAAAGCAATATAGAAACATTCAGGGCCAATTCAAAAACACTGAACATTTTTCACCTCCTGCTCACCCTATCCAACTCCTGAGCTTCACTGGCAGGAGCAGTACGGCTCTAAAGCCAAGCTTTTATGAGCTTTGGCCATTCATGTTGATGATTGAATCCCTTTATTACAAAATTACAGGTTTTTTCTTTTAATACCTGCTGGTTACTTTAGTATAGTGTGCTCAAACCAAACCAAAAACAATTATTTTGAAGCTACGGGATATTTAAAAAAAACCAGTTTTGACTGTCTTTTAGCAGCTCCATGAAATCACAGTGAAAAGAGAAAAGCAGAGGGAAAACAGTGAATGATTCCTTGTGCGTGTTTTTAAAAGCCATCCCAGGGAACAGCTGTTGTTCATTCTGCTCGGCTGTGCTGGAGAATCGCACCAAATCGAGCTGTTTTCATCCCAAATAGCTTACGCACAATTACTCTGCCGGGGATCTGTGTGCGTTGGCACGTCGCTGGAGTTCTCCCTTTGTTTTCTTAATAATTAGCTTGTGTTTTCACAGGGGGTTTATGTGTGTGAGGGGAGAAAACCTTTTCAAGGCTACTTAATCTACTCCCAGTCTGTCTCCTGTTGCCCATACTATCCTTTCCTCACAATGAGAGCATGCTCAGTGAGTTCAGGTGTTTTTGTCAGAGCTCTTATTTGATTTGAGGATTAAACTGTTGAAAAGTGGCACCATTGTTGCATCGTTTGGGTTTCTCTCTCCTGGAAGGTTTGTGAGTTCTCAAGCAGCCATGTGGAATGTTGCATGACTTGAAACTCCTGCAAGGGTTCTCAAGTCCAGGCGAGTTGCAGGGCTACACTCTTGTGTTGTGGGAAATTTGAGGAAAAAATTCTTTCAAAACAGTTGCAGATTCATCAGAAGCATCTGGAAACCATTTGATTTCTTTTTATTTTTGAGAGTCAAACACTTTGGGAAACAAAGTTGTGACTGATTGTAAACAGAAAAATCAATGACATTCCCGGTGTGAGACAGTCACTGCAAAATTCCAAATATAATGAGCATAAACTGTAAACACGGGGCAGCTGTGGCTCAGCAGGTAAGGATTATTGTCTCCTGATCAGAGGGTCAGCAGTTCAATCCCGGCTCCACCATGCAAATGTCTCCTCGGGAATGGGTCCAATGCAAAAAAATAATTTCCCCAAGAGGCTCAATAAAGGTCAATTATTATCATTATTTATAAACAAAGTAAGAGTCTGTGCAAGAAAGACTTTATGCAGGACATTTGCACAAATATGCAAATATTTTAGGCCCATGCAATAGTGTTTTACACATCAATTCCAGCTAAAAAAATTGCACTTTTTGCTCCAGATTATGTGTCTACAACTAGTCACCAACAGTTGTAATGAACTTTGGGCCTTAATAATGCCTGAAAATATGGCTGATTGTTGTTTCAAACTAAAACAAAGAAATAAAAACCCATCACTGGCTATGATGTTGAACAAATACGATGAAACTTGCAGACGTTTCATGAAACTCAAGAAGTTTAAAGCAGCTTAGCTCAATTTCTTCTCAATAAACTGGAAGATTTTGAATGAATTGTTTATTTAAATATGGAAAATGTAGCATAAAAGACACAGTAAGTGTGTTAAATACATGAAGTCCACTGTTAACTACACTTCCACTGTAAACACACGGATCAATAGTGTCTGTGTTTGACCATGCAGCGGTCGATGAGCTCTGTGGGAGCCCATCTCATTGATTTTCCACCTGCTCAGTCGCCTCAATCACCCTGACCTCGGTGGGATCCGTCCACATGACCTGCGTTAATTAAACCAAACCGAAGGCGTGGGTTTGATAAAGCCTGAATACACAGATAAAAACACAGACACACATTTAGGAGCACAGCTGTTGTCAGATGGCTTATATACACAGTTTAAACGTAACAGAAGAAACTCTGTGACTAAGAGTCAACACAATATTTATTTAAATCTCTGGGAGATTCTAGTTTAGCAAGGTAAATGAGTAACACTGCTGTAAAGAATGGTGCTTATGCAAATATCTTCTTAGTAAATATTAACTGTTTTTGATTGGTGAAGATAAAAGTAGATGATGATGTCATTTTATTGTGTAAAAAGATAAAAAAATATATATTTCTTGAGAAAATATAATGGAACTCTTATGTAGAGCTCGGTGACAAACATGTAAGTTCAATTTCTGCATTATGTTTAACTTTGTTTTATTAATAAAAGAAATTTAAGGTGTGTGAAGAATTTAAAATTTTTAAATATAGATAAATAAAAATGAGACAAATGTCTGTCACAAAGTTGTGTTGTTTATTTCAACCCAAATAAAACCCTGATTTACAAAGTAAAGGTAAATCATATTTAAGAAACAACATTTTGTCAGTTCATCATAGAAAAGCTCTTTTTTATTTAAAGCCAAAGGTCAAGAGAGAATATAAGTTTAAGGAAAGTTTGCATTGGCTTCATTTATCAGTCCATTATGACTTAAAATGATTCATGTAAAGAAAAATAAGTACTTGAATACAATTTTCCATTAAATCTGAATTCTTATGGAAGGACTCTTACAGGAATTACAGGGGGGAAATGTCAGTTTCTCTTTTATTTCACCAGAAATCTTTCAGAGCTGACTTTGAAACAATAAAAGTAGAATCAGTAAAAACTTGTCAAAGATCTTTACCAAACCCGCAATGACTACTGATGTTAAATATCAACATTTTTAATAGTTGATGAGCATCCAAAGCCACTGTAACATTATTAAAGGCACACTAGGAAGCTTTGGCTTGTTTATAGCACCCCCTAGTGTTCATTTTAGTCACTGTTGTAAAAACAAACTGTTGACCCCTCCCCTGCTGTGCACCCGTGTTTTCAATCATCAGATAAAGGCTTCTTTGTTTCTTTGGAGGCTCCAGCATGATGAACACAATACAGTAGATCTCTTAGCTCATATTCATGATGTCTGTGTTTTCAGCTCGTCTGTCCTCAGCAGGTTCTGAGGTGGAAACATGGATTGCCATAAAGCGTTACTGCTTCTCGCGAGATACTTGACTTTGTGAGACTTCAGGGCAGCGGACCAGTAACTCTGAAGTTGCAAGTGCTGTATTCTGAACACAAGTAGCAGGTGGGGTTAGTGACTTTTCATTTACCCTGTAAAAAGTCATATTAGCACACACTGGCTAAAGAAAAAGATTTTAAAATATTAAAGTTACTTTGTGTGCCTTTAAGGTTATACGACATTATGATTTGAAGAAACTTTAACACAAAAACAGTTTTTATAATATGTTTAAAACCATTGTATTGTGTAATAAATGTAAGATATTATGGCTGAATAATAATAATAACACTTATTATTATTATTATGCTATTCTTCCCTGCGATGGACTGGCGACCCATCTAGGATGTCTCCCGCCTCTTGCCCCTTGACCGCTGGAGATAAGGTCCCCTGCGACCCTCTGTGGAGGATAAAGCGAGTATAGAAAATGGATGGATGTTATTCTTAACTTTAATATATAGTTTTGGCACATAAACCAAACAGCAAGTGACGTAAAAATTCAAAAATATTAAAACAAATAAAATGAACAGACAGTAAACTAATTTAAATTTAAAAATTAAGTTTAATAAAATTGAACAAGTAGAACAATTTAAAGGGATACTCCACCAGAAAGTGATTTTTTTTGTGTGTGTGTGTCTATTGCCATTTTCCTCATAGTTAGATAAGAGGGCAAAAACAATCTGTAAACAGCCCGGCCGTTTTTCTGATCCGGCAGGCAGATAGTTGCATTAGCTTGCTAGTAGTTACCATTCACTTACAGTGGTTTATGTTAAGCTAATGCGAATATCCGCCTGCCAGATCAGGAAAACGGCTGGGCTGTTTACAAATTGTTTTTGCCCTCTTATCTAACTATGAGGAAAATGGCAATAGACAAAAAAAAAAAAAATCACTTTCCGGTGGAGTATCCCTTTAAGGCTACAAACATGAAAAGACTGTGCTGCATGAACATTATTTCATTAACGTTCATTAAAGGGAACAGTTCTTTCATGTTTTCTCTTGTCCATTCCATACTGAGATTGGACAGTTTTCAACCTTAAATGAGGTTGGAAACAAAAAAACACAACATATTTATGTTTATTTATAAGAACACAAAGTTTTTTCTGTAAGCACACACACACTTTGGCATACTTTCTCACTGGCTCTGCTGTGGATGAGGCTGTGGGAATGAGGTCACACCTGCACAAGCTGGCAGGGGTGATAAATGATGTTGCTTTAAACTTTGGAGACCGTCATTTTTGGGAGCCGCTGTTTATCCTCTATTGAAGTATAATGGGCGCCTTTGAAGGCCGGAGCGTTCGGGACAGAGGCTGCCCTCTGTCTGTTGTTTAGAGAGGAGGAGAAACCAGCTCTCGATTAGCTAATGACACATTCTGCTTCGATTTGCCATAATAGGACAAAGCAGCCCTCTGACACTAACGTCTGGTATTTCCTACTCAGGCCTCTCTGGAAAGTTCCTCACAGGTTTCTCACAAATCAGATCAAATCTATTCTGTACACTGCCAGTTTTATTGCAAATAAGGAAATACAAATTCAGATATGAAGCTTGAATTTGATTTAAAATTCGGTGAATGTCGTTGCTGGAAAACATCAGTCATCACCCAGAAGCCCTTTGTCAGAGCTCGCTGTGTGAGCTGCCTTTTCATGCTAGTTTGGAAAAGTCATGAGTAGATCCTCTTACCACCTGTCTTATCAGATGAGGTTGCATATCTGGGTGCTTTTAGGCCTGAAGCAATAAAGTAACGCGAGAATGACCGTCTGATCTGCAGCTGTCTCGGTGCGGACCATTACAAACCTTCCTCTCAAAGAACACTGCAACGTCGGCCTCATAAACACACAGAATAACATAAAAAACCATATTTATATGTAGAAATACACACAGGAAACGCACATTTAAACATAGATCTGCAGATGTATTACATTACAGCACACACACTGTGTAGAAACACAAGATTTCATGCAACAACAGAAACAAATTAGTCCCACTGATGTCAGTCCAAGCATGAAGAGAGTGTGTATTAGATCATGACTGGCTCAAACCACCTGCAGCAAGTAAAATGTGCATCCAGATTTTTTTCTTTTGTACATGTTTCAAAGGAGATCTCTGCAGGATAAAACACACAGTTTCAACTCATTCCGATGATCATTCGTGCAGAATTACAGCTCAAACTTTCTGATTTGTTTTTAATTCATTTAGAAATTAAGCAACATGTCTGCAGGTTTTGCAGCTTTTTAACGGTGTATCTATATGTAAGCGTTGGCCACTTTATGTAGAAGCAAAGCAGAAAAAAAGAAAGAAACTTGAGTCTTGTTTATGTCTTATCATCCCAAAATTAATCAATGACGGACATTTTTTTTATTTCATTGAAAGTTTCTTTGAAATCAAGCCTCTTCCCTCAGCTAAACAACCCCAGGGTGAAGTTGCAACTATAACAAATGGGTTTAAATAACAACATGCAGCAGCAATCTCCTCACAGCACGGTGCATTGCAGTTGTCATTCATCACACCACCGCAGCATAACACAGGACTTCCACAACAATTACTTCAGTCATTAAACTCCCAGCGTTGTTGTCGTTTTACTGGGTGATAAGGGCGATTACTGGCCAAGCGAGGGCTAATCTGCTCTGATCTGCTCTGCGGTAAGAAGAAAAGCAAACCTCAGCTTGCCACTCAAGTCTGAGTGGAGAGGAGAGCTGAACTGCTGTGTTGGGCTGCTCCCTTGTGGCTGCTCAGGGAACTTTAAATTATACTTTTACACTAGTTGGGTAGAAATCCTCCACTGAGACTGAAAAATGTCATCAAGCAAGTCCAGATTTTCACAAAAAAAGTTTCTTTATCTAACATAAATTTAACTTTTGGACTTTTGAAAGAAATTCTCATGTAATAATATACAATTTTGCATTCAAAATAGATGCATCAAATTTTAAAAAATACATAGTTATTGTAGTTTATTTCACAGTTTTTATTTTCACAGTAAATTATGTGGTTACATTTATGTAGGCTAAACATATATTACAAAATTCTTCCATAACAAACATTTACATCAAAGATTCCCTTCAGAACTGGGCACATACTATTCTATAAATTGGTGCAGATGTTTATTAGTTATAATAATGTCAGGAAAGAAAATGCAAAAACCCTTGCAAATGATATACATTTTGCACAGAATCTCATCTATCCAGATCCCTGTCAGTCCAGTCAGTATATGGACATGCTGCTGCTCTCACAAGCTCTTTTACTCTCTCAGGCTACATCATTCACATCATCGTAAAACCAGAGGCCCTTCATCACTTTACAGTACCCAACGCTACCGTTAGGCCCTCAGCCTTCCGCTGCTCACAAGCTGTAAACCTCGGCTCTGAATACACAAGTCAGAAAGGGATGAGAGGGGTTATTGTTGTGCCATAAACCCCGTTATTTTATCATGGCGGAGAGGAAACTTAATGTGTGGTGAAGAAAGCGATCCACTCAGAAACAGCTGAGAGGTGCTTTTATCTGTGTGTTTGCACAAATGCAGGTTAAACTTAACAAATGATCAAATATATTTGTAATTTTAGCAAGTGTTTTTGATTCAGACGCAAACAGTGATCTATCCTTGCAGAGAGAAAATCAGAAAACAGTGCATTTTTAATTTGTATGTGAAATATTTTTGTCATAATAATTAAAAATGTATTAACTTCTGTCTATATTTGGTCTGAATATTTATTTTAAAATTGATCAAAAGGCAAAACAAAAAAACAAGTGATAATATTTTTGCAAAAATATCTCAACCAATGAATGAATGAAAATAATTTTAGTGTAAAACCAGATTCAAAGGTAGCAGAGGATTTGCATTGCCTTTAATTCTAACTCAAGAGAAAACATGTATCTTTAATAAAAAGTAAATGCCCATTTGCAGATTTTAATAATAAAGATACAAATGAGAAATTTTCCAGATGCTGCAAGCAGCATGCAACTAAATCTATCCAAGATATTCCTATAAACTTGCCGCTTGTAAGCCAACATGAGTCCAGCATTAGCTACTGTGTGCAGAGGAAAAGTGAATGTTTGACTTTTATATGAGACTGGCCAGTTGCCCTCCTCGTCTTCCTCGGCTGTTCAGTCTTCCATGAACTGCAAACACGTAGAGAACTCTGCTTCTGCTATACGGCTCCCCTAACAATCACTCAGGTACAGCTTATGTGCTGCATGTAACCGTTGTGCACAAGTAAAAGAAGTTAACTTTCATTGACCTTACATGTCTGCACAAGAAGCCACTTTGACACACAAAACAGATGATCGCGCACACACACACACACACAAATGTCCTGAGGGCGATCATTTGTCATGTGGAGAGGAATCTTCAGTCATGCTCCTTACGCTGAGGGCTCAGACTTAAGGCATTCCTCTGGAAATTTATGTCCAAACAGCTGTGGTCTCATCCGCCTCTGTGTGGAGCTAGAAGAAAACGCCATCCCAGGAATTATGAGGGGAATCCAATCCATTATACACCTCCAATCAACTCCAAGAGTGTGCATGTGCACATGTAAGCTATTTTCTGTGTGCCTTTGTACACCTCTCAGCATGTGTAACAGTGAGCATTTTGTGTTTGCAGCTGCCTGACTCCTCCTATGTGTGTGTGTGAGATTGTATCCATGTGCACGTGGACGTGTGTGCAAAAGGATCCAGAGATGGTTATGTGTTCAGCTCTTTGATGGCTGGATGGTTATCCTGAGGCTTTATGTATCGGAAGGCCACGGTTTAAAGTGGAAAAACCCTGATTTCACATTGCTGCCATATGGACATTTTACCAAAAATATAAAAAATAGAAGGGTAAATGACATCAGAGGTAAAGACCAAGCTGAAGTAATGCATGGGGTCTTCACATGTCCAAAGCATAAAATTAATCTGCACGTGCATGGAAAAAAGACAAATAATCCCAGGTTTTGTGCCAATTTTCCTGCATTTTTAAAGCAGATTTTTCAGAAAAGCTAATAATTTATTAGACTTCTGATAAATAGCAGGCCAACCTTTATGTTTGTGTGGATAAAACACACAGGTGCTGGAATGAAAACGTAAAGTATTCAAACTCAATGAAGTGTGATGATGATGATGGGATTTAGTGATGAGGGTTTGAGGCATGTTTTCAGCATGGAGTCACTTTCTGTCAAAGATGGCGAAACCATGCAGGCATGTGCAGTGCTATAGAATAAGAGCTGCTATTTTCTATGCTTGAATTGTCCTATTATTTTTTAAGTTGCAAAGTGTACTTCAAATATTATTGGACGTATTTGGGCTGAAAAACGAAGTAACAAACTGTAAAAATTAACAAAACACACATTTTTAAAATTTATGTTAACTTTATGCATATATATAAAATTAAATACCGTATAAAACAAAGCGATCATTTGATATTTGTTCTATTAAAGCACTGTCATTAAATTTGCAAACTGAGCAGTGATACCAAAAGAGGAATGAAAGATTTGAATTTCAGTCTCTCCATCTTGAGAACTTATTAGTGTTGGCACTGGAAGGTGGCGCCTAAATAAAACAACACAGCTCCATCAGCAGGTGATTTAAAAGAGACGTCTTGATTTTATATCAAACGGATTAAAGCTGCAGATCAGGTCTGTTCCACTTTCCGTTTCATCCAGTTATTCCAGGAAACTTTTGGGTGGGAATGTGTTTTGATGCTCTCATCAGAAGTCAGATAGGGCTGAAAAACAGGTTTGCAAAGCAGAGAACAGAAACCAGATTCAGTCCTACTTGTGTGCGCATTTTCTTTTACTTTGTTTTATTAAATGATGCAAAGTTTTTTACTTTCAAGTTAATTTTTGATGGTTAGAACCATTTCTTTAGAGGTTTCTGTGTTCTTTTATGCTTTTAGTTTTCTTTGCAACAAATGCAGTGAGGATGTTTAATCTATTTGGTATCCTAATCAGGTCAACGCACCTTTTATTCTTCTAGGTACTTAGAAGTCTTCAATCAGAGCTGCGTCTACAAGAGGTCATTTTGCTTTGTGTAATATAAACTTCCTCTCCACGTGCAAGTGCACAAACAGCATAAATAAACAACCCCCTGCAGAAACCAAGGGTTGGAGCTTGTTAAGGCTCCAACATTAGAGTTTGTTTATTCAAATTGGCTCACATGGTGACCAAACTCCTTTATAGTGTGAGCACATGTGTTGAAGAGGGCATGGAAAGGCGAGCAGTAGAGGGGGAAGTACAGGGATGGAAAAATCCATATTTTTCCAATATGCAGACAGGGCCGTTCATCAGGCGAAGTTTGACACACGTCTTTGAACGGTTAGAAACAACATCTTTGTGGAAAACATTATAGTAAACTGAGACTGGGACTTTGGGCTAAACAAATGTCATCTTTGGATGCTGGGATGATGAGAAAAAGACAGATGATGAAAAGATACATTCCTATGAATTTAACTCACCGGTTTGCCGTTTCCTGGGCCTGATTAGAGGGAAGTGGTGACTGGAGATACATTAAGATTAAGATCTCAGCCGTCCAGAGGGAATTACAGAAAGGAAACTGCATGAGTGTCTTTATAAGATGTGACATTGATTTTTTTTTTTGTAAAAGGAAGTTTCATTATGGCCATCCTGTGAAGCCAGTGACAGCACTGTTTGTAGTTTTTTTAGCTGTACATGAGCAGGTTAAACTCAAATGAGGGTACACTTGATTTGAAATAACTGGGATGAACGTTTTAACCAGGCTGGCAAAAAATGTTAACCTCTATTTGCAGGGTTAGTGGTTCAGTCTCTCATACACAAATCAAAAAGCTATTTGTCAGGAGAAATCCTGCAGCTGCTTCTGATTGCTTTGTTTATCAGTGCTGCTGCCACTGGTGACTGAAGGAGAGATGAATTCTCCTGTTGTCTGCAAGTGATTTCTCCAAGTCATCTGGTTTCCAAAAAGAGAAAGAGTGCACTTTCTTAAAGTTGTTACAGTATGATCCAGGTCTGGTGGAGGGGTTTTGTTTCCTTCTGCTCCTGTTTAATTTGGTCAGTTGTTTTGGATTTTTGCTTGTTTTGGCTGAACAGCCATTTGGATGCATTATCATATTACCTCCAGGTTAAACAGTGGTTTAAATATCAGTAGTCATGAAAATTCAAATTTAATTTGCACCATTACTTTTGATATTTTTATTAGTGCCCCTCTGACCTGGTTACAGAAACATAAGTATGACAGATTTTTCTTAAAATGTAATCTAGAAATGATGAATAAATATTTTTTTAAGTCTTTTTTCTTTTAAAGCTTCTATAAAAAATTTACAATAAAAATGGAATTAACTACCGGTAATTAGTGTATTTGGTTGTTTATGTGATCAAACGTTGCAACATAATCAAATAAAACATAATTCAGTCAAGCTAACTTTATTTTACAAATGTCCTTTTCTTAATGTCACATTTCAAAATAAATTCTATAAAAGAAAATTGGAAGGCAACTCTTTTGATGCATCTTTCTGCTTCAACCCCCCAAAAAAACAATACCTGCTGGTCAATAAGCATTTCAAACATGCCATATCTCTAAAACAACTTGTGATTCATAGAATCATCTTCAAAAGAAAAGGATTTTTCAAATAAAAGATGGAACTTAAAATAATAAATCTTGACAATTTGCTTCCAAATTCATCCAGTGAGCATGTAAAAATTGCTGTAGATTGTTTCAATAAGAACAAGCCACAATCCCAACCGGTAAGAAACTAAGGTAAATTGCAAAATAGTTTAAGAAACTGCCTTAAGAGTCAAAACACTTAATTTAATGTTTGTTAGGCAAATCGTCCTCACTTTCAGCTCTGTTTTGGACGCTTAGCATGCGAGCTGTCAGCTGCTGTCTCTGCCGATTTCTTGGATGCAGACTTTTTGGATTCTTTGTTCTCTGGATCAAAAAGAGCATTCCTGACGAAGCGGGAAGCAGCTCCCTTATCCAGACGCGCAGCTTTCTTCTTGTCAGTGATATCTTTGACTCTGTTCATGTAAGTCCTTATTCGCTCCTGATGAACACAGAATGGTTACATAATGATTGGACAGTTAGAAAATACAGAAACAAGCATGCAAGTATAAAAAACACCAACCAGCTCCTGTTTGATCCCATGTTCTCTTGGGTTTATTCCTTGCGTCACCAGGTACACTGCAAACAAAACTAAAGTTAATTCTGATAGTTCATTGAGAATGCTATCCAGAAGTATTGAAGTCATAAAGTCCTAAAGTACATAATCTGTGCTTATGTGTGAATGTTGGTGGTCAGACGGTGCAGCCGTGGCTCCAAATGTAGTTTACCACCAGAGTGTGAGTGTGAATAGTGCATTGGGTTCCTTGACAAGTGCTATATAAATCTAATCCATCACTATTATTATTAATAATAATGTTTCCCCACATTAATCTTAAAAAAACAATCACCTAAAAGTATCTGTAAAAACTTTAAAACCAGTCTATAAACAGAGAAAAGTTTATAAAGTTTAACATATCTAGGCTGGAAATATAATGCTAACTAAATTAATAGACATTTGCATACTGCATTTGATTTATCAGTATGTTTTTGTATTTGGTAGATGCTTTAATTTAAAGCAACTTAAATGTGAAAGCATTTATCGCTGAGGCTAACAATAAACTACTAAATGTGTCATATGCAGTAACATTAATGTTACGTTCATCAAATGAATCATTTTGAAAGAAAACAACTTACTCCAGAATAATGAATTAAGAGTGTAGGCAGACATCAGATCCAATTTAGCTTGGTCCAAAGGGTCAAGCTGTGAAAACAGAAAAAGCCACAAAAAGTGTCCCAGTGTCAATGTTTCATTTATTACCAGTTATAACAGTCATTATCAGGAATGGCTCAATCCAATCTCAAGCATCACATCAGGGTCTCAGTCAAGGTATTTTCATTGATTCATATCAGTGACACTCAGCTCCAGATCTCTGTTGTTGACCTGAGGCAGTCAGTGGTGTCCACTTCTGGTCGTTGAGGGTCTCCATCCAGAAGCTTCTCTATTTAAACACACCTGATTTTTGGGTGATTAAAGGGTTTGATGTATACTTGAAGACATGCAGAACATGTAGTGTTTATATGTACATTCTGTTTGTTTTCAATTAAATAAACAGTTAATTTTTTAAACATTAAAACACTGAATCAGGTGTGTTGGAGCAGGAAAAGGTGTAACAGGGATACCTGCCATCCCTGTTGCTGGTGCACATATCTCTACCAGTTTTGTTTTTTCTTCACATTGTGCTGTATCCAAGTAAATGAATGGAAAGTTGAGTTACTTGAATGACTCAGTAAATGACTCCTCTGGACATCTGTCAAGTCAGCAGTCTTCCCCATGATTGTGTAGCTACTGATCCTGACTAAATGATCATTTAAGGGCTCAGAAAACCTTTGCATGTGTTCTGAGTTAACTAACTGATCAGGGTGTGACACCATGAATTCCATCCATCCATCCATCGTCTGTAGCCGCTTAGTCCTCCACAGAGGGTCGCGGGGGAGCTGGTGCCTATCTCCAGCGGTCAAGGGGCGAGAGGCAGGGGACACCCTGGACGGGTCGCCAGTCCATCGACACCATGAATTGCCAATATTTAACTTTTTCACAATATTCAAATTTCTTAGTTGCTGAATTTTATATTTTCAAGATCTGTAAGGCATAATCATAAAAATTAAAAGTAATAAAAGGTGTAAATATTTTTGCTCTATGTGTAATTAATCTATATGAGATTCACTGCCAGAAATGAGTGACAAACAATACTGAGCTTTCATTTTGAGCTGTACATGTAAATGATTCAGATCGCGGTCAGGGACAACAAAAATCATGATCAGGTCATCCCACGTGATCACTTAAAATCATTTATACATTAGAGATTATTATCATTTGCAAGGAAAACATTGTTATTTAAGAATGTTAATGTTGAGGCAACCCGATTAAGTTTTTAAACATTGATATTTTACTTTTCAAAGTACCATTATATTTTACATGTATAAGAGGAGCACACTGCCTTTCCATTACATATTAAATACTTCTAAATTCCCAAACATCGTCAAGTATATTTTAAGGTTATCCATAAACAAAAATACGAGCTTTACAAAGGAAAACATGAGCAAATATCTTGAGGATAACCAGTCCCAATGCCAACTGTACCTTCTCTAACAGGTCGTTTCTGGACATGGACATCAGTTTCTCCAGCATGGTTTTCACTGCATTAGCAGAGGAGTCGAAAGAAGTCAGCTGTTCGTCTATTTCGTACGGATAGTCCTCGAGGCTGCTGCTTTCTGTTGCCATTTTCCTGTAAAACAACGAAAACACGCCTTTATAAGTCTCCGCTGCAACTAGGAAACTATTTAGTAAAAAACAACAAAACCCCCATCAATGATGTCTGTAACCATTTTAGCTGCTAGCAAGTGAAGATGATTCCCACGCGGAGGTAAAAACATAAAGAGTAGTAAAGGCATAAATATACTCAAACTTAACACAAGACTGGTTAAACTGGCAAGCTTACGTCTCTAACATCTTTATATTTAATATTTTAAGAATATAACACATTTTAACCTACGGGAAGTGGCTTGGAGCTCACCTTTTTTCTGTTCGCTACTGCCGTCTACCGTGTGGAGGAACAATATTCTTCTTCGCTTTCTATTTTCTCTTCTTCGATTTTTTTTTTTAATGCGCGTTCGCAAGAAATGCTTGCCGCATTACCGCCACCAACCGGAATGGAGTAAGTTTTGAGATTTTATTGGCGAATCTGCTTGTAAAACTAAACAAAATGAACTTTTATGTGCCTATTAATCCAAGAGAGATTTAAGTAGCCAGTATATATGTTTGTTAGCTGTAAGGGCTTGGTTTTTTTTATGGCCAGAGCAGCTCAGAACTGGTCCCTGTGAATGGTGGAGACGCTTCAGTGGAGGTCTCAGTCTGACCAGCAGATGGCACTATTTCACAGGTATGATACTTTATTAGCAGTATGAGCAGATAAACTGTCCTTATGGCCAATTAATTCTACACATTGTCTTGTAAAAATTTTAAATAATTTCAGAAAACAAATATATTTTCATAATTTACCCTTTTTCGCCTCAATTAGACATTCTACCTTTTAGAGCTCTGTATTATTTTATTTAAACAACATAAATCTAAAATTTCAGGAGTGTTTGGGTCATTCAAGTTTCATAGGGCTGTGTTGTGTAGTCACACCTGTGTGTTTATTATTAAGCAATGGCCGTCTAACTTTGCCAGGTGTACACCGTGTTGGTGACCTTCACTGATGGGAAGCAGCAGCTGGACTATAAATGTCCCGTGTCCCTGACTGCGTTTTACAGGCCTGTCTCTGTCCACCACAGGTCAGACCGCATTGGGAACATTTAAGAGAAAACATCAACAGTGATAATGGTTATACTCATGTCATGTCAGAAACAAAATGCTTTGTGGTTTAAAAAAGCTAAAATATAATCATTTTCTTTAGTAAGTATTCTTAATTATTAATAATTAACATGTTCTATTTTTTATGTATCTTAAATGAGCCATGGTATGTTTGTTTTACAGCTTTTTGTGCACAGAAAAGGTTCGCAAAGCTAAAATAAATCTTTGTAAATAAATAAAGATCCTGTGTTACCTCCAATATCTACATGTATTAAATTACCTTAAATGTTTGCATATTGTTTCTTGATTTGTTTGATGCAACCTCAGTTAGCGAGCAGCTCTCTTGCAGATTAAAACTGGTCCTATTGCTGTTTTACAGTAACCCAAAGAGCATCTTCTCCAGACCTTACATCGAGATGATGGCACGAAGATCAAAAGTCGACCCGCTTGGTGACTGTCCCTTAGGAGAACTGAACTGGACCTGGATAAGGAGATGTCTGAGGCTCCGGTTCAGTGATTCTTTCATTATCGAGGTAAAACTCTGAAATTAAACTCTTGAAAAACATTTATTTAAAAGAAACAGATTCATTATCTAAGCTGAATCAAGAAAAATGAATATTCTGCCTCAAACTGGGACAAAAAATGCATATTAGGAGGAAGGAAGCAGCACTGATTATGTCATGAAGTTCTAAATAATGAAGTTTACTTTTATCCGTTAAGGTTAAAGGAGCTCTTCTGATTACAAATGTTTGTGTAACAACACTGTTATATGTGATGTACTCCACCTAACCTGGGATTAGTCAACCTACAGTATCATGTAACATGATGAAACTGTAGATAAGGATAATGTTGCTTTGGTGAAATGGATATTATCACTTAAATAAAACTTGTTACTGACTTCCTTGATACAAAAAAAAAAAAAAAAAGATCTGGATTCATATCCAACGAATATGTCCAGAAAAAGTTTTCCTGCTTAGTATACGGACACAATCAAGACATTTATCTGGTGTTTAGGTATAGTTCCCTACAGATTAAAGTAAAATTTTAATAAAGTTGTCCTTATAAACTTATAGCACTAGAGTTGATTCCTCTTCTTGCAGTATGTGTGGATTTATTGTGTGTCTGATGTTTCTTTAACACGCGTGACAGCGTGAGGGCTCTATCAGAACTCGGGGCTCACTCTCTGGACTGTCCACACAAACCCACCAGGGAGCTGGATCCAAAGGTTAATATGAAAGATTAAGCAGCGCTCAGCAGTGACAGAATCACTGCTATTGACCTCAACTCTGCTCATCCTTTATTTATCAGTCAGCGCTCATTTCACAGTCCCTCAGCGCTGCTTAAACTTCCTCAGTAAAGCAACTCCAAAGGGTGGTTCTGCAGGCATTAAAGGCAGGATGCAGAGTGGTTTATTAGCATTTAATCAGCTGTTATCTTTGACAAACTGTCAGATCAGTTCAACTGATAGTTCTAATCTAAAGTGATGTCTGTTATTGCAGGATGTGGCAGATTGGTATGAGGAGAACTTTCAAACTTGGAAATAGAAACAAAGCACGTTTGTAAGGTACAGTGAACAGTCTGATTTATTAAAATCACCTGCCTTGGACGCACATCTTCAACACATTACATTAAGCTAAACTTGGGGATCATAGTCATTTTTTGCATATACTCATAGAGCTACACATAGAGAAGATATTTGCCTAAAATGTTGGTATTAATTGTTAAAGTCAACCCTGTCTGCTAGTAAAATATCTCACAAACGAAACTCAGAAACTAGTCATAAACGGTTAGTCAACCTATTCAACATGGCCACCAGAATTGACATTTGCCAACACAAAAATGGGTCTAACTTATTTAATTTTACCTGTATTGAGCAACATTTTTGATGTAGCTGAGAGTCCTTAATAACAAACTAAAACATTGCACTATTTCATGTTAATTTCAAGATCTGACTAAACTATAACTCCATAATTTCTCAACATAAGATGATCTTCATTTAAAACTTTGATATAAAAGGTGTTGGACAATATGCATTAAATCAAGGAATGTTAAGTCTTTAAATAAGCAAGAGTTGCTATTTATGTTTTAGTTTACAGATAACAGGAAAACTGAAACTTCTTTTGTAAGTAAGTTAGTAAGTTATTTTTTATAGCACCTTTTACAGAAAAAAAATCACAAAGTGCTTCACAAAAAACATAAAATTAAAACATGATTTAAAGACAGAACCCAAAGCATCAAGACAAAATAAAAGACTATTTAAAAAAATTAAATATATCACTAAAAACACATAATGATCAAACACCAATGAAAGAACATAAAAGATTCAATTCAAAGCCGTTTTAAATAATTGGGTCTTCAGCTGCTTTTTAAAGGAGTCCAGATGTAAAACTAAAGGAAGTTCATTCCAAAGTCGAGGTTCAACAGACTGTAAAGAGCGATCACCTCGACTTTTCTTCCTTGGAACTGCTAGATGATTCTGGTCTGTGGACCTGAGAGCTCGGGTTGGAGCGTACGGCTTTATCAGTTCAGTGACATAAAGAGGAGCTTGACCCTGTAGGGCCCTGAAAGTTAGAGTCAGGATTATAAAATCCTAGTAAACGATGCCAACTTTTCCAGTGGAAATACAGTTTATCAGAGTTAAAAGACAAATAGATCTTGCATCAAATCTGTTTTTATGCAAAATTATAAGACAAAATGTTTCCATTCTCACATCATATAAAAAAGTTGGACACTGATTAAATTATTGTTTTATTTCTAAATAAATCTTGATATCAGGGATATAAATACAAGTGAATTCAGTAAGTTTTAGCATGCGTGATGTTCTGTTCTGAAGTCGCAGTCACAGAATTTTTGATTGATAGTTTGTCCTGTTTACGATGCACAGCTGGGAGAAAAGGCTTCAAACAGCAGCAGAGGAGGAGAACGTGGAGAAGCTGCGTGCCTTGGCTGAGGAGCATCTGAAACTCTACAGGAAACATCAAATAAAACCAAGTACATTTACAGAAACTGAGCTGAGGGCTTAGAAATGAGAAAGAAGTTGCATCACTTTCCAACATCTTGCAGAAAACAGTGAAACAGCTTGATTCTAGACACTCTTCTCTCCCTTGTATTTTTTGCGCTTTATGAAATAAATCATTCATGCTGTAAATTACCAATCCAGATCAACAGCAAGGTTTTCCTTTTGTATTCCACAGAGTAAACCATCTGTTAGGTTTATGATGGGTTTTTTTTTAGCTCAGACTCATCACGGCATCTCAGCTGCAGCTATTAAAAAAACATACATGTTAATGGGACCGATTCATGGTCGCCTCTGAAGCGTCCTCTGTCTAATGTGCCAGCACTCAAATTACTGCTGGGGTTTTTTCAGCTATGCGTGCCTCTCTAATTGTTTGATGACTCACTGAAGTGACATTTGAGACTGATCCCAGACGACTGAAAAAAGAGTCACTGGAACTAAACCGAGAAGTAACACCAGAGGGAGAAAGAGAGAGGCAGACCTCTTAAATACAAACAGGCGCTTTGTGTTGTAACAGCTGTATCAGGCAAAACCTGGAGCTCAGTTTGACCTCACAGGTGATTCAGCTGCTTAACACAAAGACATGCTACTTGAACTTGATTTAAAGTGCAAACATTTGTTTTAATTTTTGTAGTACTTTTATTTATTATCAGCTATTTATCAAGCCTCTTTCTATAACAACTCACAAATCTACTGTTGTGTGTTCATTAGTGGTGGAAATGCATTCAAAGATAGACGTAAAAACTCCAATTTTGTCATCAAGCGTGTGGATATGTGTGTTTATTTTTTCCTGCAGGAGATCGGCTGCAGCATGAGGATGCTGCGTCTCCTCTGCGTAGCCTGGAGCAGGCTGCTGGTTATTATGCGTCAGCTATCAGACTCCGTTTCAGAGATGCCAGACTCCACTTTCTGCTGGGTCTCATTTTAGAGGAGCAGCACTCTGCTACAGACATTTACAGCCTCCAGAGAAAGGTAGGATCTTTCTACAACATGTTATTTTCATGACAAATTTTATAATAAGGTCAATTTTTATCACACTTGAAGCTAAGTTCTTAATGTTACTGAAGATGTCGCACAATGAATTTGATCTCAGATTCCATCATCTCCAGGCCGATGGGACAAGTGAGGACATAAGTGAGGCCAAATCAACGGGATGACATCCTGGCTGTGTGTAAACTGCATGGTTTTCTTGGCACGCCCACAGTGGAGAACCAGCTGCAGGCCTTGGATAAGGAGTATCAACAGCTCAAAGAGCAAGGACAGTCCAGCAAGGCTGATTCTGTTCAGACACTACATCTGGCTCTCTGAGAAATCTGGCAAGGTGACGCTGCAGATCAGAAAACAAATGACTGCATGTTAATCACCACCTAACTTAGGGTCAATTTTGATAAACATTTTATATTATGTCAGTATGCATTCTCATGTTACTTCTAGTGAATTAAGTAAGTAAAGTGAATTGAAATGTTTCAGGGTAGGAATGCAGTGATGCGGGATGAGGAGGGCTTCACTCATAACTGGATGCCTGGTCTCAGAGTTCAACCTCCATGTTGGGAGGCCTCTGTTTCTTCAAAGGAGGAGCAGGGAGGCTCTGCAGCTCCTTCAGAGTGGGTTGGCACTACACCCTGTGCACCCTGCTCTCAGGTCAGCTCATAAAAGATCTGTTGAGTCACAGAAATCACATCATAATAGGAGCAGCAGCTAGAACATTTCTGAGGGTGTCAATGCAGCTGCTGCCCAAAATGTCATTATTAGTTTTGTATTGATCTGCTTGTGTTTTGATGTGTAAGAATTTTAAAAACAACCAAGATCAATAGATATGTTAAAGCTGTTGCCAGTGGCTTATTAAGGTTCCCATGACAACCACACAGCTGTGTCTCTTGAACCCTGACAGCAAACATGCAACCCCTGGCTATAACTGATATCTAAAACCTCCTTGTTAGTTTTGCCTTCGGCATTCACCTTTTGTTGGTTCCTTTTCAGATTCTTCACCGGGTTGGCTCTGCTGCTGCAGCGGGCGCCGCGCAGGAAGCATCTGAGGCCACGGAGAAAGAGGCTGCACTATTCTTACATCAGGGGCTGGAGCACTTTGTCAGCCAGCGTTGCAGTAAGAGGTGTGTGTTTGTGTAAGTGTGTAAGTGGAGGTGGATGCATTCAGTGAGAGAGGGAAAGCGTGAGGTCATGGCAATCTGTAATGTATCAGCATGTTCTATTTAAGCCTGCAGGAGAGAGAATAGGATGTTTTACATTTAAGCTGTCTTTAACTGATCTAATTCCAAGTTTTAGATATGTTTATTGTTTGTTTTCTATGTTGTCGCTTTCTTTATTATTATTTTTTTGTAGTTGGGTAGAGCAGAAACCATCAGATCCTCTGTTCAGCCTCAGTGCACTGCAGTTCCTGCGAGGCCTCCTCACCCTCGGTCAGCTGCAGCTCAAAAACACCCTGTCTGAGAAGGCTAGGAGTGCTGAACAGGTGTTTCACATGTACGTGGAAATCTGAATCGTTTAGAAACACACAAAAGAAACTAAAGTGTCCAAACGCTATATAAAAATGTACATTTTCTTATCTGTCCTGGGAAACTAAAGTGTAGCAGCAGCTCTGGCTGCCTGGAGTGTGAGTCAGTGTGTGAGTCGGAGTGAGGCGAGCAGGCAGCTGGAGTGGGTGCTGCTGGATGCTCACTTTGCCCTGCTGCAGAGACTGATCCAGCAGGGTGAAAGCAAGGCTAAAGCTGGCATCAGTATGCAGTCCCTGGTGGCAAAGAGGTGCCAGGCCCCCCTCAGCTCTCCTCCGCCTCTCCACCATCACTTCCTGTCAGGACAGGAGCTGATGATGCATGGACAAATAGGAAGATCCTGCATGCTTGTGCTGCTGTTTCAAAGTTTACAATGACAGAATCTTGTTGTTCACTAATGCTTACCTACTTTTGCACGTCAACTAGTAGCTTTCCACGGGACAGCCACTTCCTGTGTCTCCGGGGTTTGGCCCAGCTGGCAAAGTATGACAATTCAGACAGGTCAAATGAAGCTCTGAGCGATGCTTCAAGGCCAGCATTGAGCTGGAGGGCAAAGGTCACAAAGGAGAACCACCTCAACAGCTGAGCAGTGAGTCTACACTCCCAGATGGTCCAAATCTGAAACTCTAAAGTGCTTTCTCTTTCTCTCTCAGAACAAAAGTGGTGGCAAGAACGACTAGAGGCTGAAAACTGGAAAGCATCTACACAGACTACCACTCTGCCAGCTCCAGTGAAGGTTCTAAGTAACACCAGGACAAAAACAGGAGCTAAGCAGGGCAGGGGAGGTCCGATTCAGGGGCCCAAAAGTCCAACTGCTGCCACAGCAGCCCCCACTGCCAGGGGAATGGAGGCTGCTCAGCCTCCAGCCAAAACTCCTCCAGGCAGGTTAGTCAGTTGTCAATTTTAATCATATTATTTCACACAGAACTGGCTTTCTACTTTTATTACAGCTTTTGTGTTATATATTTATTTCCTGTAGGGGGAGAACTGGAGCAGCTGCCAAACCAGATAAATCAGCCAAACCTGCCAGCAACAGCCCTAAAACCAAGCTCCCCACTAACAAGTCTGAGCAGGATTGTTGTCCTAAAACGAACTGACTGAGTCACACCAGATAAACCTCTTCTATGGAAAAACTGAAAGAAGAAATAAGATTTATGTAACCTGAGAAGACACAGATCCCAAAGCTGCTTTGCTTCAGAGAGTATGAAATAACTAATGAATAAAACCATCACACTGTTCTTGTTGTGGTAACTGTCAGAAACCTTAAACAAGTCAAGAAACTGATAAAAATTGATTTTTTGTTTTGTTGTAGTGAAATCTAATCTGAGAAAGTAACACAAAGTCATTGTGTGTGTCTGTAGTCGACAGAGTGTCAGACCCGTTGAACCGACTGGGTCTGACTCGGGCCCTTTCACGCTCCGTAGACACCCAGGATCAGGCAAAACATCTCTACCAGGAGGTCATCGCCATGGCACCAGGGGTCAGTTGTTATCCATCACTATACTACTGTGTAAATACATTCATATATTAGCATTTGGTCATTTTATAAAATAAGTGTTTATTGATGTAATCAGATTAGTTGTGAATTTTTTAGATCCACGATGCCTACATTGAGCTCGTTCAGCTGCTGGAGCCCTCTGACCCACAGGCTGCTGTGGACGTGTACTGCAGATTTCCTCTGAAGCCCCTAGCTGAGCAAAGCTTTGACCACGCCTTCATCAATGGGGAGATTGTTCGCTTGCTGATGTCACAGGAGCAGTATGACCACCTGGAGCTGGACCCCAGCCTGGTAGCATACGGCAAAGTCATGGCACTAAGTGAGTATTACTGTTTATCTGTTGCGAAGGTTCTGCAGACACAATAGTGTCATTAGTTAATTTAAAAATATCTATGAATTGACAATTTTCTGACTTATTACATTATGTTTTACTTGTTGAATTGTTGTGTTTCCAGGTTGCATCGAGAAATACATCGATATGCTGGATGGAAAGTCAAAAACTGCACTGCTGAAGAGCATCTATGCAAGAATCAACAACGGACAGGACTTCAAGTTCAAATGCTGGCTATGACCCAACAACAATGAATTTATATCTCAGGTCACTTGATTTTAACAAAAAGATGGGGTTTTTTTGTGTGCTCGTAAAGAAATGTCTTTATTTTCTTCTGATGTTAGTCATGTCGAGAAGACAGATGAATAATTTCCTCTAAGAACAAATTTAATCTGAAAACACTTGTTCTCAAAGAAAAATGTAATATAATACAAATTTTACATCAATGCATATCATAGGACAGAATACAAACTAATTAAAAATACCTTCATCCTGATGGAATATGTACCGCTGTTTTACAGAAGTGTGTCTGTGCATATGATCAAACTCACTGCAGGGACTCAGCCAAAACCCTCACATTTTTATTTTTAATAAAACACAAGCTGCTCCCCATTTAACCCTGAAACGTATTCCTTTTTTATTCCTTCGCCAGGAACAGAAAAAGTTATTTGTTAAAGAACAATCCAGCTGCTGCTACATCTGATCATCAGTCTTTGTTGCAGTTGCCTTTTTTTCACACCACGTTGAGTTTTGTGACAATAAGAACGCGGACAGACTGGTCGAAGCCTGAGCACACACACAGGCCCTGCTTGTCAGGACTCCAGTCCAGGCTGGCGATGGGCTGAGTGGACACAGTGACGTTCTGTAAGAGGTTGACTGAACCAGCGACGCCCACATCCACACCATCAGAGTCCTGCTTACTTCTTTTAGCGGGATACTCGCTGAAAGAGGATTTAAACATGCAAATTAGTTTACAGTAAAGCAGAAAACTTTAAACTTCAATGTACTTGATGACTTACTACTTCCATAGATGGAGGTTTCCTGCTCCCCCTGCAGTCATGAAAATGTCCCTGTTTTGAGGTAAATGTCTCACCTGCCAGACGGTTGACTTGTGAGCCTAAAATATGAGACAGAGAATATTTACCATCTAAAGCTTCAGGATTCATATTTGGAGACATTAATGCATCAACTGTCAGAATAATTGGACAAATATTTAGAAAGGTGAGGCTCCTGATCTGAGGCCTCACAAACACTTGTTGAGCTGGTTCTGTGCACTGATGCTGGATTAGGTGTATTTTTCCAGCATTATCCCACAGAAAGACTAGGCCCGCTGTCATTTTTGGCTGGTGACAGAAAACCACAGAGAATGTTGAACAAACACGACCTAAAACGCCTCCAGCTGTGAAAACGTTGGAATCAACGCACGCCTCAACTTCCCTCTTCACCATACAAACCTGAGAATAATAATAACAGTAATCTTTTGATATTTTTCCCTTAAATAGAATCTAAATTTCCGTCCACCCCTCTCCACCCAGGTTAATTACCTTTTCCGACATGGAGGCGAAACCTTTGGTGGGGTGCTGCGTTCTCATGTCAAACACGTGGAATTTCCCCTCCAGTGAGGTGGCAACCAGCTTGTTCATGTTGATATCCTTCCTGTCAAACTCCACACAGCACACCTGTTCAGGTGTAAGCAAATAATATCATTCTATTATTAACTACTCTCCATTCAACTGAGCGTGCTGACATGGATACAACAATAACCAAAGGATCTACATTCAAAGGGGAGTGAATAAGAGCAGTTGTTCCAAAGAAAACACAGTGTAGTGCTTTAAATAAGAGATGTGAAGGGAACAATGATCTCCTTTTGGTTCCATATGCTGCCTAAATGATGGTGGGAAGAACTTTGCAGCTCTGTCTCTGCACTTTTTGTGATTTAGCTGCAAAATACAGTTGCCCCTAATAAAAACGAAAACTCTAAATTTGTCTGGTTTAAATGATTTTACCTAACAGATACTTTTTTCTACACAAGATAGAAATACATTTTTATTTTCACCAAAAAAATAAAACATGAAACGAAAATCACAATATCTTAAATATAAAATAGCTGTAAGGAAATACAACATTAAAGGTGCTATAGGTAATTTGCAAAACAAATTAGCTTAAATTTTTTTTCCCATGCCTCTTGACAACGTTCTAACATTCTCGCAGTTCTCTAAAAACCTCAGCCAATCGTACGTTTTGTAAAGCAACTATTGGACAATGCAGCTGTCTGTCTCGTCGAAGCGCCGAACTTCCACAATGCTTGGATCCTCCATTAATTCCTGCTGGAGCTATTTTCAGCAGAACATCCCAGAATTCAGAGAAGGACAGAAACGGCCGCCTGCTAGCGCTTCCATTTTAGGAAAAAATACCAGAGTCCTTTAAAAGAAAAACACCTTTCCAGCTAGCAGAAAACAAAAAACGTTTGGTTGTCGAAAAAGGAAAAACCAGGGTGAACATTAGCATAGCGTTTCAACAGCTGGTGTTTTGCTCTCTATTGTTACTGTGGCAATGTGCTGTCCCATGTCTGGGGGAGGTGCGGCATAAGGATGATACCTGACGGGAGGGGCAAGAGCTCTGAGACGTGTTTGTGTAAAATAGCTAGCGATACCTTGCATACCTGAAAATTACCTATAACACCTTTAATTATAAGCACTACGTAAAAGCTTTAACCCAGATTATCTTGATATTTTTTCTATGAACTGAACTTTCCTTTAAACCTTTAACATTTTAATAGAGCACATTTTGAGGTTCATCTCACTGAGATATGAACTGAAACAAAAAATGTCTGATTTGAATAAAAAGTTGAACACTATTGTTATTACTGTCCCAAAATAAATACAAAAACACAAAGAAGAAAGATTTTTTATAGCTCGTTTCTTGATGTGGTAAAGGGTTAAAGGGCCCTGATCAGTAGAGCTTCAGACTTTATGAAGATCTGTGAAATTTCTTTGGACTAAAGCAGTTTTTTTGTTTCATTTTTAGTTCTTGTATCAGGTCCTAACAGGACATAGTTCATTTTGTGTTTAAAATGTCAAAAATAGACAAGTGAGGGACAAAAGAAATGACAACAAATCCAAATAAACCCTGAACCAGGATCTGAGAGATGCAACATCCTCCAGCTGATCGACTGGATGATAAGTTTTAATCTAACAGCTCTCAGGAAATCAACATAGGTGCTAAAAGTCTCTTTCTACCAAAATGTTATATTTGGTATGTTTCATAGATGCAGCTAAAGAAATGGGAACAAATTATGTTCAAGGTCTCATAAAGGATTAAGTGATTGTACTGACATAGCGTAATGCAAAAATATATACTGTAAGGATCCAAAATACATCCTTATTGGTAAATAAAATATACACAGGCACACATTTGACCCACATAATTTTGCAGCATCTAAAACCTAAATGTACTGTTGTTACAGAAAAGTGGCTGCCTGGGCAGAGATGGGGTTCAAGTCCCTAAATGCCCTGCCACATAGGAATGTAAATAAATATGTTAAATCCGTGTTTTATTGTTCATTACATGCATAAATGGCTGAACCTGCTGTTCCTATACAGCGAATGACAGTAATTATACAGATATATATTCATGGCTATCTGAAATATTTGTGATTCCATAGATAACTGTTATTTGTAGTAGGGCTGAGTTTGAATTTTCTATTTCAAGTTTCTTGCTCTGGTCAAACATCACCTAAGCAATTTAAGGTAAAAACATTAAAATTAAGAAAACATACATGTTTAAACTCACCCCGTTTTTAATGTTGGTTTCCCATCGTAAAGACATGTTTCTCAGGTCAAAGAGTTTGACGTCCCCATTGTCGTAGCCAGCACACACACATCGATCTTGATCATTGAAAGCATGACCTGAAATGAAAATGAAGAAATATAAAACAAAGAAAATGTAACTGGAAATAGACCCATGTGTGCATATTAGGCTTATAGCTTTAGTTTGACTGATGGTCAAGAACTTGGAGGATGTGAAAAGCATTTCCAAATGGCTGTAAGTGTAAAATATACATACAAAAAATATAGAATCAACAGTCAGATTATTATTACTTTTTTTTTGTAGAATAAAAAAATCCCAGATATGATGCAGTACTTTAATTTAGCAGCTGAAATTAAGCTAAGATGTAGTGGAAATTGTAAAAAAATAAAAATAAATAAAAATGAAGAAAAAAGTGAATCTGTCAGCTGATACATGAGAAAATTGGAACTAGACTGATAAAGAAAATGATTTACATTTAGTGAAAACAGAAGTCAGAAGTGATGCAACAAAGCTGTAATTCTTTGATTCACATTTTTTATGGGAAATTGTATTTGTCAATAATTATAACAAGTTGCTTTTTACAAACCAACTGTTTAGATGTTACATGAAACAGCCTTGAGTCATATTTATTAGTTGAGTGAACGTTTTATATTTTTGTTGCTATTGTCTGTAATCCTACTCTGAGGGAGAGATTTTTCTTCGTTTTTTTTTTATTTTTTTTTACCAAATGCAACAGTCCAGCAGTCCCTCTTGGTTTCTCCTTCCACAGGCTCCATGTTGGCCACGGGTAAATCCTTCTGTCGGGCATCCCACACTTTTACTGTCCCTGTAGGGAAACAGTAGAAAAAAACAATCTATATTATGTATTTTTTTGTGATTTTTCTTGATGTATGAATTTGAAAGACACCAAACTCTTAACACTCTTACCATCTCTGCTTCCAGTAACTATCTCTGGAGCACCTTCACCAATCCCCAGGCCGCCAACACCATCAATACTGTTGATTATTTCTTTGTGGGCCTTAGCCGTGTACACTGGCACCTCAGGTGACTCAAGATTCCTGCAAATGACCACAATAAATAACAATAATTACTGACACATATCCACCATCCTTTATCCAAATTAGCATTAAAATGAAAACTGTTGCAAATTACAATAAGAGAAAAAGCTGGTTTGTCACTGAAATTTAAAGTAAAACCTTTCTATAAATTTTCCACAACATGTTATGACTGATGAAACACAGAGCATGAGGTATGAGTACATTTTGGTGACTTACCATATATTAAGAGTTCCATCAAAGTCCCCAGTTGCTATGTGTCTTTGTTGAAGAGAAGTTGCCCCAAATGTTCCACACTTTAGTGGTTTAGGCTTCTCTACCTGAAACAAATCAAGTGTATGATTCTGTTTATTATACTATTAAAATGTCAATATCTATCTGTCTATCTATCCATCCATCCATCTTGTTTTGCATCAGTCTGATACAAAGCTCAATATTTACATTGCACTAACAATATAGTGTTTAAGGATACATTATTTGATTGTCCAACCAGATAATGACATTTGCTGTCGCAAAGTTGCCTGTTGCTATGGATACGTCCATTCAGGACTTTTCTAGAAACCTCGGTAACACAATTACTTCTGTGATGACCCGGTTAGATATATTCCAAACAAAACTTGCCAATAATAATAACAATAACGTTATACTACCTCCTTGATAAGCTGAGCCTCTCCGTGCTGCAGCTCGTATATCTGAATCACTCCGGTTCCTCTGGGAAAGTTCCCCAGGCAGACAAACTTTGCGCTGCACGGAATCCATTTACTTTCAAACACTGTGTAGTTTAAACTCTTCTGAATGTGCGCAATAATTTGGGGCTTTGAAAGTGGCGAGGACATCTTTACTGAAGAGAATTCTTTCCTGTAAAACAGTAGAAATCTACTAAAAAGGAAATAAACTCCACTCCAAAACAAATACTGTTAAGACCCTCCCACGAATTCAACTCTGCTGTTGCCTGAATGAATGCCTGTCTAAATATATACGTGTTAAATACATTTACCACACACACAAATAAACAAGTATTTCTTTATATGCTAAATTGCATGTCATACGTATTTATACTTCCCTATACGAATATTACGAATATTTTTTTACAACTCTGACACGCAAATCAACATTCTTTTATCGTTAGGCGTTGATGCTGTTGCTGTTTGGGTCCTTTTCGTCGCACGAGGCCACCCTGATGCCTATGTTGCTTCAGGTTTTCCTTTGTAATTAGTCTTTTTAAACCATTTGGGATGGACGCCGATGAAAAACAAACCCCAGACGCGGAGGTCGTCGCGGGGAGTACAAATGATACGGAAACGTTCACAAAGGTTAAATCTAAAAAGAGTCAGAAACGAAAGCGTGAGGCGAACGGAGTGGAAATGGATACGGAGGAGATCGTGGCGAGCAAGCGACCACAGTTTCCACCAATTTCAGCTGACAAATTACGGGTAATTAAAACCATTGTGCGTGTTATACACGTACTACATATTTATTTTGATATACATGAGCATTTTCTGTAAGGTATTCAGACTTCAGAGTTGCCGTTTCCCCAAATACCCAGACACAGCTTTGCGCCTGCGCACAACAGTTGTGAAATAAATAAATAAACCTGAGAAGTCCTTTAAATTCCAGCTTCAGATAAGCAAATCAACAACTAAATATTGAAAGTGGCCCTTCTGATAATTTTGCATGAAATGTCACAAACGACCATATATAACGAAAGTTACACAAATTTATAGATGAAATGTCATTTTTTCAAAATATGAGTTCAACCTGCGGTCACTCGTTAATATTGATTCTTTTGGGACATTTATTTCCCCTTGAACTTATTGTGAATAATATAATATGACATTACATATCAATATATTTAAATTGACGCACTTTAATTCAAACAAATGTATAAGCATATAGCATATAACTTAAATGAAGTGCCTTTAGTTTATTTTTAGTAGTTTTGTGAATGCTTATACTGTACCTTGTGTGTTTCAGGGACCGGATGAAATGCGAAAAATTCCTGTTCCGACTCACAGATACACCCCTCTTAAGGAAAACTGGCTCAAGATTTTTACTCCCATTGTAGAGAATTTGCAACTTCAAGTGAGATTCAACCTTAAAACCAGGAATGTTGAAATCAAAGTAAGTTTTCCCAATGTATTTCTGCAAGACTGCAATGTTTGTGTTGTTTAATCTCTGGTGCTTACTATTGTATCTGCATTATATTCTCTGTCTTTCAGACATGTAAAGAAACACAGGACATCAGCGCGCTCACAAAAGCAGCAGATTTTGTTAAAGCCTTTATTCTTGGATTCCAGGTTGAAGTAAGTACGCTACCAGAAGGTTTCTGTAGCTCTTCTTGTTTTACCTGAGACGGAACTTTAGCTGTTATGTTGGGGCGATCGTGGATCAAGGGAAGAGAGGGTGTCCACTGATCACTTCCCCCTTTCCCTCTCTTCCCCTAAGTATGTTTTCATTGAACACTTTTGGTGGTAAAGTTTTGAGCCAGTAGAAAAAATGTTTAGGATTAAGGTTTTCTTATTGATTTGGTGGAATTATATTTTAAACAGACACTACTGTTTAAAATATATGTAATCGATGATATCGAACTTCTGTTTATGAATAGTACCCTTTTTCTTCCCAGGATGCAATGGCTCTCGTCAGATTAGACGAGCTTTTCCTTGAAACCTTTGATGTCACAGATGGTAAGATTGCAACACCAGAGGACTTCGATCTGCTCTGAAACTACACGTATTATTTCACTTTTTTTCCTCTGCTGCAATTGAAACTCAAGTGTTAAACCTGTCATGTTTGTGCAGTAAAACCTCTGAAGGGAGACCACTTATCCAGGGCTATTGGAAGAATAGCAGGGAAGGGTGGAAAGACCAAGTTCACCATTGAAAATGTGACAAAAACTCGCATTGTGCTCGCAGACACGTACGTTCTTCAGCTTCTCTATTGAATAATTATTTTTTAAGTTAACATGTGTTTTATTAGAAGCTTAAAATTTTGGTTTTGCAGTTTAAATGTATTTTCTTATGGTTAAATCTTGATTTTGAATAATAGAGCTAATGATTTGAATTAGTTTTACTAAAGCTGAACTGATTTGTTTACAGAAATGTTTTGTCATTCAGAATAATTTACTAGCATTGGTCTGAAATCCAAAGTTTTTTCTTGACGTTAGAGTTGTACGTCTTTCAAATTTGATTTAAAATACTTGTTTTTCTACAGAAAAATCCACATTTTAGGTTCTTTCCAGAATATCAAGATGGCCCGGACAGCAATATGTAACTTAATATTGGGTAAGTACTCTTTGTAAACAATCCTGTTGATTAGATTTTTGATCGTTAACTCTGTATATGAACATTAATGCTAGGAAATGACTCTTTAACCTCCTTTTACCCCACAGGAAGTCCACCATCAAAGGTTTACGGTAACATCAGAGTGGTGGCCAGCAGGACTGCAGAAAGATTCTGATTGTTTGCAGAATATATTCATCTTCTTTTTGTGAGTCGTTAAATAGTGAAGATTGAACTGTATTTTGGACACTTCTTACTTTGGCTTCATGGTTTCAGAGGTCACATGTGAAGAATAAAGTCGCCATAAACACAGTAATGAAAGTGTGAGTTCTGTAAATGAGTCCATAAAATAAAGAGTTAAAACACGTTTTTGGACCAAGGTTTTTTAAAGAACTTAAAAGTTTTATTTAACACTCAGAACAAGCCCTTAAGATGCCAAAAAGCTGATTTGTAATTAATTGTGAGATACCTTTTTATGATAATGGCTCACACCAAGAACTGTATCAGCAAGTTAAATGCTTTGATATTTTAGTAGCACACCGAAAAACATACAGCAAATGTAGAATAACAAGTTCGTTATGAGTTATATAAATTGCTGTCTGAAATAAATGTGACAATTGTAACCAATTGGTTGTGGACATTGAAAACTGCAGTATGCTTATTTTTTGGGGTCAAAATGAGCTACTTATGCAAACGCTAGGTTTTCCTTAATATTCTTTACTCATTCAATCCATTAGGTACCTCCTCCTGTAAAAAGTGGACATTTTAAATTTAAGTTTTGAAAAAACGGACAAAATCTTTCAACATTTCAAAGTTTATTTAAATTTTATTTCATTTTCATACAGTATCAAGTTTCCAACAGTCCCACAGCATAATATGCAGCATGCAGAAAAAAGGAAAAAAAAAGGTTCTCAAACTTAAATCTTTTCAGATATTCCCACGCAAACATAAAAGAACCAAAGTCCCTCAGAGAAAAAAGTAGCACTTACAAACTAAAGCGCGGTCTGAACTATACAGAGAACAGAGAGCCAGAACTGCATTTAACAAATACTTATATACAAAAGAAAGAACAAAAACATCAAATTTCCCCTTTAAGCTGAGTACAGTGTGTGGCAGTTTGAGACAGGATCAGATATGCAACTTTGACTGGAATAGAAGCATCTCGCTGACCCGGGTAAAATACAAAAAGTTACATGTAGTTCAGTTCATTTGGATTACCGCTCATAATATGTGTACATTTACCAAAGTTTGGCAACATCCATATTGTATACCGTTAAGTTCTTAAATATATTAACATCACCATTCATGTGTAAACAAGAGTTTTATTTCAAAAAATTGATCTACATGCACAACAAAAAAATATACTTCCATGTCATGCAAGCACAGGGAGGCCCAAGCCGTGCAGAGCTTTGGGATGGGGTGGGGGTGGGGGGGTTAATAGAGCACTCCAGATCTGACTGAAAGTTCCTGTTAAAACCAGCAGTTGGCCTCCAAAGCAAAACGATCGTCTATCCCAATGCAGCCTATAGTAGGAAGCATTTTTCTCTTCAAAATTAAAGAAATTTGGTTGAATTTAAATTTTTTTTGCTTCCTGCTCATATTAGCAGGGATGGAGGGGAGGAAATATGATTTTGACAAAAAAACAGGAGGTGGGAGTGGAAGCCAACTTTTGAAATGTACACACTCCAAATAAAACAAAACAAAACAAAAAACCTAAAAACTAGTCTACCTCATAGCACACTGATCATGCTAACGTGTTAAGATTTTAAGTGTTTGCGTTGAAGAAAACTGACCCGACATATTCAGAAGGGCTTAAGCAGAGGCAAAGCTTTCTCTTCCTGCTGTTCGATAAGATGAACACACATCGATTACCTAATATACACATATTGGTTTAAAAAAATGCTGCCTGCAGGTAAGTCTCTTAAATTGCTTTATCCTTGCACAAACAGCGTTTATCTCACAAATATTCACTCAGTTCTTTGCCAAGTTTATCCTAACAAAAGCCTGAAAACGGTTTCGATTCTGATGCAGTTCGTTAGCGCCGAGCTGTTGTTTGCTTTGGAGATTGTCTTACGGATGCACACTGTTGGATGCAAAATGCGTCTTTGAGAGTAAACCATGTTATGAGTTTGCAGCCACAATTTTTTTGTCCTTTTTCTTTATTTGGAAAGACATTTTCTTGGCATTAATTTATCTACCTATAATTTTCTGACAGGAAACAAGGAATCTCCAACAATATAAACACATTCTTAAGTATAAATAAAACTAGCAGTCTTATTACAAAAAAAAATAGGAGATGCTTTGCTAATAAGAGTGACTGGAAGCTTTACTGGTCGGTTCAAACTGCACATGTGAGCGAAAAACGAACAAAGAGAAAATTTGAAATTTTGTTTTGTATCTGATGACTCGCAGTCGTGCAGATGGAAGTGTCGCGCACCAGTTGATCCAGCGTGAATGACTGCGGCGATGACCGGTAATAACTTGACCTGGTGTCTGGATATGTTCTGGTTGGCACTTCATACCCTACTTTCTAGCTGTACGGCAAGTGTTAAAACACTACACACTTCCTCTCACAAAACAACCGTAGATATACTTGTATTTTTTTCTTCTTTATAAAAGACAAGAACAAAAAAATAAATATCAAAAATAAACAATAAAAAAAAGAAAGGATGAAATATGAACAAGCCAACCAGCCTTTTCACTGCGCCCCATTTCCCTCCATCCTCCCCTCTTATCCCAAAACCAATGATGCTCTTGTAAAATGACAAATGGATGCCCTTCAGTCTCTTAAAGTGCTACGACCGGGTTATTGAGGATTTACAGTTCAATAACACTTCAAAGTTGGCTTCACGAGGCCCGTGGTTTTTGAAAAGAAAAAAAGTGGCTTCACAGAGAGATAGACATAAAGAGAGAGAATACTTCCATTGAGTTACACAGAGAGCGTTTTGCTGGACGTCTTGAGCAGATCTTCAGAGATGGTGGAGAAAGCGTGTGTCGAGGGCGAGGAGGGGGAGTCAGTAAGCAGGGGGCGCTCACACATCCACCACCATCTTTTTGTGTATATCGAGACCGCCAACAACCTGAAGAAAAAAATACACTCATTCAGGATTCAGGCAGTTTAAAACTTCAGTTTTGAAGCCATTTTTCATCTTTAAATATTTCCTGTAAATTTGCAAGTTTGGTCAGGATTTTAGTTTATGTGTGTTAAAATAATGTTAATAACAACAGTCTGTAAACAAAGATGGATGGCAAGGAACGATGCTTTATGAGATAAAATAAGAATTTATTTAGTTTATGGTTTTTAAAGTTCAAGTCTGCTGAAAGTTTAAATTAGTAAAATTCTGTCAAAATGTAGATTTAAAAAAAAAGTCAACATGTATCCGAGAGCCAGCAGATCCACATAGCTAGAATTCCAAAGCGTTTTTACAAACCGTTTCTGCAGTGCATGATGGGAGTAACTTAAGCTTTCCATTCTACAGGAATGAAATGTGGAAAATCACTCCGGATTTGTATAATTTTGTTTAAAAATTTCTGGATTTTTCATAGTTTAAAAAAAATAGAAAAGGAAAATTTGTAAACAATTTTTTTTTCATACTGCACTTTTTTCCCCACATATTTATAAGGCCCTGGAAAATACTAAATTACAAATGCTATACTTTTTAGCATGTAGGTCAAGAGATATTTGAACACTGACATAACATCTTGTATAAGTTGTAGTTCTCTTATGAAGAAGAAACCTGTTTATAAACAGGCTAGATTAACTGGAGTAAGGGGTTAGACGTTTCAACTCTTTAGAGAACACAGTTGACTCAGGTATTTCAGCAGAAGTATTAAAGACTCCCTGATGAACCCGACTCCCTGGATGTACTGGAAGTGCCACATTTCACTGCTGCAGGTTTTGTTTACACTTGTAAATAACCAGAGAAATCTGCAGAAATAACTGCAACTTGAAACTGATTTATAAGATAACACTAAAATTTAGGAGATAGAAGCCGTTTTAAGTTGGCAACAATAAACTTTGGTATTTGCTGCTGTCAGACAACTCCTTAAAGAGATAGTTCACCCAAAATTGGGTGTCTTTGGAGCCACTGCATCATGTCCTTGTGCCGTTCAGCGGAGGCTTACAGCTGTTCTCTGTCATAAAGTAGTCCCGAGTCTAAAATAGTACCTGTAATTCCTTGGTGTTACTTTTAATTTTCACTTGCAGTCGATATGATTATTGAGGTCACTATTAGTATCACTACAGAGTGATTTTTAAGGACTCACAATGCTAGTTGTTACCATTCATTTACACTGTTTTCTGCTAAGCTAAAGCTAAATGAGTACTGCAGGATCAGGATAACGACTGGACTGGTTACAAACGGTTTTTGCCCACTTATCTAACGATGAGGAATATGGCGATAGATGACAAATCACTTTCTGGTGGAGTATCCCTTTAACTCATCTGCTGGATGTGAACTATTACTCTAAATGGTGGCTGTTAAGGAAGCTATCTACAACTGGTAGGATTGTAATTGTTTACACAAAAAAAATTCTTTTAATTACAAAAATATCTCATAAATATGTTTGATAAAACATCTAAAATAGCACAAACAGTTAATGAGAGCATCCTGTTTCAGGCATTTTCTCTTGTCACAGTAGGAGAAGCTCAGACATCAGTAATGACATTAGAGATGGCTCTGTTCCATTAGGTGTCCCTGTAAGCCTCGACAGTGAAGCAGCATGTTCTCCAGCAGAGCCATGAAGTGCTGAAATCTCACTGCCACATTGGAGGTGTAAATACTCCATCCTTTCTCTTACCATCACCCCTCAAATGAAATCTATTTTTATCACCATCTTCTTATTTTTACAGTTTCTTTGAGTCAACTGCTCACACAATACAGCCACTAAGTAAGATATCTTTTGAGCTAGTTTTGTTAAAGCGCTTCTCTTTCACCTTCCTGAAAATAAACTCAGAGCCATTTTAGTTCAAGGCTCTGTAGATCTAGCTGTCAAATTTGGGCCCTCTCTCTGTGTGAGAGTCAGAAATGGAGCCTTTCATTTCAGAAATGTCTCAGAGCAAAGCTCCAGGGTCCAACTACAGACAAGTCAGTGAATGTGATTTCTTAAAAGAACACCACCCACTGTGTTGGAGCAACTTTCTTCCCCTCTTTGATCTTAAATTAGATAGGGAACATGATGTACTTCATCTATTTTATCAGCACGGGCTATAAGTCAGTGTGACAGTGAAGACATCTTAGTTGAGCTCTGATTTTAAGCAATCTTTACAAACAAGATAAGGTTTATCAAAGCCAACGTTAGGGTTGTTGGATGACACAAATCATCCTACACAAGACCAGGGTGCTCAATGGAACTCAAGAGCTCTCAAGTCAGAGCAAAGAACAGTAGCGTTTCTAGAGTTTTCTCTTCCCGCTGACCCTTGAATCCTCTACGAAAAGCTGCATCAGCAGAAATGTCCCCCCCAAAAAGGGATTTTTACTCACTGCACAGAACTCTTCAAAGGATATCCTGCCGTCTCCGTCCTTGTCTGCATTTATAATAGTCTTGTCCACGATCTGCTGGAGCTGCGTGTCCTTCAAGTTGTTGCCTACCATCATCTTCAGCACTTGGAAGAGCTCGCCGTTGGAGATGTAGCCGTCCTTGTCCATGTCGTAGATCCTGAAAGCGACTGTGGTATCAGGGCAGGAGGAGACAAAGCTAATCAGATGAATGGAAACATCACTTGTTCACAGAAACACGTCCGATTGTCTTCAAGGCAGTTTAATAATGTTCAAAAAATTACAGAAAGCTTAAAATGACTAAATGTTTTATGGGTTTGACTTTATTCTGTTGCACTAATAAGTTAAAGCAAGATAAATTAAGCAACAAAACAAACAGAAGTGATTCTGGGATTTAAACTCTGAATGATCAGAGCCTCTGGCCACATGAGGATGTGCTCTACTTACATCGAAGCTTCTGTTCTTTGTCTCCTTTGACACTAAACTGTGAGACTCCCTCGATAAACTCTGAGATTAAAAAAAGAAAGAAAAATAATCAGCATCACAGGCATCACTTTTTATTCTTTGGCTTTTTTAACAAAATACATAAAAATAAATCAAAATCTGCATTAACCGTGTCAAAAATAAAGATGAGAGTTAACCATATATTTATATAATAATATCAATTTTTTCCCTTTAAATAGGTAAAGAAAGTAACTTTTTCCCAGCACAGCATTAAGGCTGAGTGTGTACCTTTAAAGTCCACCTCTCCGTTCCCGTCCGTGTCAAATATGTCGATAACCCTCTGCACCAGCGGGTTCTGTTGCAGCTCCGGCAGAGACATGAACTCCTCCACGCTGAGCGAGCCAGAGTTATCTAGGTCGAGTTTCTTAAACCTCTTCCCTAGCCTCTTAATCTCATCAGCATCGACTGGACAAAAAGAAAGAGACACACAGAGAAGATCTGGATGAGGTATTTCTCTGTGGACACGTAGCTGATCACCTCAATTATCACAATAAATACAGAATAGAAAATATGCAGGGGTTCAATTTGTGTTGCCTTGATAGTCATCTCCCTCTCCACCTGAACAGAAAGAATCAAAAAGACAATATTTCTGCAACTGTAGAAGTAAATACTAGAAATGGTCATTTGTTTAGTTGAATCAACAGATCCAAACTAACTACAGAACGTCTTGTTCCGCTCACCTTCTGCAAGACCTGAAATAGGAGGAACTTTATTTATAAAACTGCAAATCTACCCTAATAAATCTCTGATGATATAAACCTAAATGAAGAACAGAAGAGAAATAACAGCTGTGGAGAAAGTTCAGAGGAAATAAGTCAGTTGAAATATTATGATCATATACCCAAGTCGAGCTTCTGTAAACTTACAGCCTTTGTTGTCAAGTTGTGCATCTTTATTAGATGGCGTTTGGTTTTGTTGTCCTCCTGCCATCAGTAACAGCCTCAGCTCTCAGACTGATACGCTGAGCCAGGAGTAAGGAGTGACCCAGTCCAGAGGCAATAACAAAGCCACTTGTTTCTATATAAGCTCATTCACACACAGTCACATGATCACACTGACCAACCACAAACATATTACTTTACATGCTTTAATCTGGGGTCCTAAATGACAAAGGCTATTAATCTTTATATATTAATAAAAGACAAGCATGGCTAATTTACCACCCTCAAAAATTCAGTTCATTCTGATTCTGATCAGGTTTACTGACCTCCAAAAAACAACTTCAGCTGCCTGACAGGTAATAATAGAAATAACTGATCCAATTAATAACAACAACAATCAAAGAAAAAATGAGCCAAAAGTTAAGTCCCATAACAGGAAGAGCAGCAGAGTTGAGCTAAAATAAACCAGCTCCAGCCTTTTGGTGGTAAGTTCTACCAGGTCAGGTTGGGATTTTTCCAAGCTGATTTCACCTGCTTATGCAAAGACAGGTGACAGATTTAACACAACGAATATGCTTCCATTTAGGTCACTGTATGCTTTTAAAGCTATTAAAATTATACAAATCATATGCTATGGCCATCAAAGTTAAAAGGTCTCGCTTTGGTTGAACACCTGGAGATTTGAGCTCCAACTGTTAGATAAAAACTAGCGTCACCATCGAATAAAAACCTGGAACCTTTAGAAAACAGCACTTATACACACACACACACACTAACGGGAATGCCTTAATATTAGGCTGATGTGAAAGTACATTTTAACGTCTGGATTCCTGCACTCGAATAATGCACATTTTATTATCTTAAAGAGAAATATGCCTACATAACAATAATTTATTGAACAAACACACTATTTTCTATATACCATGAGAGCCACGTTATGCTAACAGGTGTTAGTGGTGCTACAGCTGGCAATTAACATAAACGTGGCATAAATCAGAATAAAACAGCAAATTCTTTAATGAACACACACAACCTACAGCCATGAAATGATTAAGCTAGTGTGTGTCACATCTAAAATGGGATGGATGGAAACAGTCCTAAAACATGCTCCGTTTCATTATTTCTGACAGAATGTGACCTACTACAATCCCTTTGCTTCACTAGATCATCAGCACATTGCTCCATGATCTACAGGTGCATCTTCAAAAATTAGAATATCATGGAAAAAGTTCAAAATTTTTTGTCATTCATTTCAGAAAGTGAAAGTTATAGATTTATTACACAGAGTGAACCATTTCAAGCCTTTATTTCTTGTAATTTGGATGATTATGGTTTACAAATAAGGAAAATTCTAAATTCAGTGTCTCAGAACTCAATAGTTGGGCCTCATTTTACACTGCTGAGGTATAATGTTTCCATTGCACCTCAGCAGTGCCACAGGCTGATCAACTCCATGCCACGCCACGCCATATTGATGCACTAATGCAAACGGAAAACCAACCATGTGTTGAGTGCATAGAAATGAACATAGAAGCCTGACATTTGTCTAAAATATGACTTTATGTAATCCAATCACCTGAGACACTGGGTTTTGGGTTTTCATTATCCGTTAACCATAACAAGTGACAAATTTAAAGACACAAATTTACATTTTTGAGATGTACCGCCCGCTAAGTGTTGTTTCACTGATGTTCTTAACTTATTTAGAATAAATTCTAATTATTTGACTCTTTTCTACAAAATTAAGAAAAAATGAAAATGACCAAACCAAGAAAAAAAATTCAACTAGACCCAGTTCTTTAAAAATATGGAATCAGCCCTAAAATATTATGTTGACCAAGCTCAGACGTATTAAGTTTCAACAAAAATAATTGCTTCATCATGAAAACATTTGAAGATTCGTTTCCACATTTAAAAGGGAAAAAAAGTTTTGTGATTTAAAGCTGAAGCAACATGCTGTAATCTGATGACTCTGCTTCTCAAGACATAATGCAAAGAAAAAGTAGGAGAGGGACGCTTGTGCGTGGTGTTCTGAGTTTCAACACTCAAACACGCTATGCTACATCAGCTCGACGATGACTAATCTGAGTGCTGGAGGACGAGTGGAGGAAAGGGGTGAGAAAGACAGACTGAGAAAGAGAAAGTTGGGACACAAGCCGAGTCTCACAATGGTTTTAAACGATGAACCCTGAACTTGAAAGGAAATATGGTCATTCAGAAAGTTAGACTTCACTTTATCACAATATCTTTGCTTCATACTTAGTTTTACAAAAACTAACAACATGTTTTAGCCAAGCTAATTTCACATCACCATCTGATGCCTCCAGAACCAGTAAGTACAGTAAGTTCTAATATATGGATTTAAATTTACCTAAACATTCTGAACCACCCCTTTTTCTTTACGATTTCCCTAAAAGAAACCAAACTTTCAACACAAGACAAAGCATCTCTCTTAGACAGTGGCTACTTTTCCACTGAGAGAATTTTAAATTGCCTCTTGAGTCACTCTGTTATTTGCAATCTGTCACAAAGGCATAGTTTATTTCCATTTCTTTAGCTGGGAAAGTTTCATAAAAGCTGTCAAAAATACCAAGAGTTTGACATAAAAAGTGTTTTTGCAATTAGATGATTCCCAAAGAGCCATCAGTTAGCAGCTTAGCGAGGAGAATTTGGAATAACTGAAGGGTAAAATGGATCTCTCCCGTGTGTACGTGTTATGAAAATATACTGTAGAATGTATCTGTTCAAAAGCAGGGAATAAATTATTTTATTAGCTATTGGATGTAGAGAAGGGGTGGGATTAAATAAACCTATGCTTCTTCCTACTTCCTTTTAACATATGGTATCAATTCTGAATAGTTGTGATATTATTTATTACTATTCTATTCAAAATAAAGCCATATATCCATCCACCCTGTTCTGGTGTATTTTTAACAATGTTTTCAGCTACTGTTCAACCATATTTAAAAGCCTGTAACATCGTTTGTCCTCCACTTTTTTTTTTTGGAATCACATTTTACAGAAAAAAATACTTGATGATTTTTGTTGTTGTTAGGATTTTACCCATTTAAAAGTATTTCAGTTTGCTTTTATTTCTTAAGATAATCTAAAAGTTGTTATCTACATGCCAAGATGCCATTAACTCAGACTATAACAGTAAAGATTCTTGGAGAATGCGTGTTATTGTTACCACATCCAATAAAATGCTTTAGGATCAAGATTATGTTTTATGACCTCCGATGAGTCAACCTGTTCTGATGTCCAGTTTGAGCATGACATCACGTTTATATGTTTTATCTATGTCTAAATATAAAACGGGTGACAACTTCTGTGATCATAAAGTGAAATTATTGTCTCAAAGGAGTGATAAAAATCAGAGAGGGACACCGAGTGTTCAAAAACAGTCAACAACAACATGTGGTAACAACAGGGAGGAGAGAGGGATCAGAGATCATGTCTGTTCAAGAATCTAGTAAAAATAAAACTACCTAAGCCACAAACACAGTGAATCTTCTTCATCAAAACTCAAAATAGAAAGAAATACTAAAAACAAGTGATAATTTTCAAAGAAAAACATGTCAAATACTCAAGATGGTAACAAAAACTGTCCTAGATTCCAGAACTGGGTTTGTTCCATATTGTATAATGCCTTAATACATTTTTTACTTCTACATCAGACACTAGTAAGATGTGAGCTTTATACCTAGTGAATTCAGTGTTATGTAAAAGCTATTTTAGCTGGTTAAAAATAACTATTTACTCTTTGCATCTGCAGCAAGCAGAACACTTCAGCTTACAGTTACTACAGGTCACCGTGTCGTGATTTCTAAAACATTTCCACAAATAAAACCTATTGATTTGTAATGAGCGGTCACCTGGCTAATTGTGATTTACTCCAGGAGAAAAACCTACACACAAACACCTTTAAAGTCTGATACATAACCCAGAGAGAGAGTGTGTGTGTGTGTGTGTGTGTGCACTAGGATTGGGTTATCAGAGTTGAGCACACAGCTTTTCTGTGACACAAAACACTTTCTTATCAGCAGCCTCCTGTTCCTGTTCACACCAGATGACACAAGTTGAGCTCATAATAACTGAGCCTGCACATGGAGCATCAATGCTACATACACATATTTAGTAAAGTAAGTTAAAGTCATATTTTAAGATATTTCAATGAATTTATCCAGCCTCGTTACAAACACTTTTTCTAATATTTTGGAAAACTGTGGAAGCAGTGACACCGGCCTGTAGTTGGTGAAATTGTGTTTATCACCACTCTTAAACAAAGGAACAACTTTAGCTATTTTCATTGAATCAGGGAACATTCCAGTTGAAAGTGACAGATTACAGATGTAGGTGAATGGCTCAATAACAGATTCTATGATAGTTTTAAGAGTCATCATGTCCAGGTCCTCATAATCAGTTGATCTTTTGTTTCCACAGTTTTTTACAATGTTTCTTATTTCTTCTTTTTCTACTTTGTCAAGGAAAATGCTGTTGACTGTATTAATTATTGTATTCAGATTGTCTTGTATTATTGGTTTGTTCTCCACCAAACTTGCTCCTACATTCACAAAAAAATCATTAAATTCATTAGTAATTTCTTTTAGATCATAAATATCTTGATTTTCCTTGACAAAGTGATTTGGGATTGTTGATTTAGTTTGATCTCTGTTAGTCACACTGTTTATTATTCCCCATGTAGCCTTAATGTTGTCTTTATTCTAATTCAGTAGTTCACCATAGTAATCCTTTTTTTGTTTCCTAATTATTGTTATTAATTTATTTTTATATTTTTTATATTTATCTTCTGATTCCTTAGTTTGTGTTTTTAAGAAGCATCTATACAGATGATTCTTTTTTGCACAAGCGTTTTTAATTCCTTTTGTCATCCACGGTTGATTTTCCCTTTTACTAGTAGCTTTAATTAATTTACAATTATTATTGTATGATTCCATAAGTATTTTCATGAATTCTATGTATGCAGCATTGACATCAGTAACATGTACTTTTTCCCAGCTTTGCTTACTAAGATCTTTCTGTAGTGCCTTCAAGGCTTTAACTGATTTATCTCTTTTGTACTTTATGGTAAATATTTTGTTTTGTCAAATATTTGTATTTATTTATTTTTGTATGTTTATATTTCAGATATTTCAAAGTGTGTGCTTCTGGTTTTAAGTGAAAGTATCCAAATGCCTGTTTAGATGTCCAGCCAACATTCTGCAAGAAGGTGCAAAGACAATAGCAGAGCAACTCAGGCCAACCCTGCCATAATTAAAAAGCTCATGACACCAAATGACAAGATGCCATTCTCAAAGTTGCATTATGAGCAGGAGAAAAGGAAAACTCTCCTATTAAAGGGCTGGGAGGTCAACTTGAATCATTCTGAGGTTCTGAACAGCTGAGAAGTTTGAAAAATCTCAAAGTTCAGATGTAAATCAGTTCGTTTTAATCTGATAAACAAAACAGAATTGAACTTCTATGAAATGTGAGCAGGTACACTCCATAGCTTCAGTAGTTAAAGAGCATATTTTAAGTTAGACACTCCCTTAAACAAATGTTTAGAGAAATATAATAGAAACTTTTTCTGAATAAAAATTTACACAAATTCAGCTTATTTAGGCTCTTGGATTCGTTTTTGTGAGAATTGTCAATTTTTTCACCAAACCGGAAGTGACGACAGTTCAGGGAGACCGTTCGTTCTCTATATAGAAAACTGATCCACTTATCACTACTTGTGATGAGCAAAACAAACCCCCAGAGTGCCGTTATTTTATTACTTTATTACTATAGTGAGCAGTTATTAAGATAAAAAAAAAAAAGATAAAAACAATCAGTCCTGTAAGGCTGTACCCTGTCGGTCCAGCTGTAGACCGTGACCCACCTCCTCACTCGGGTCTGGGTAAAATACCAGCGTTTAGCACCAGGTTTTGATCATCAGAGCTCCAAACATTGAGCTGCGTTCAGGTGGATTGTTAAGAAATGAAAGAGTTTATAAAAAGTTTCACAGGATACAGCTAAACGGTTCGAGGCTGACCGAAACAGTGTCGGGTCAGGTTGGAAACCCCGCCGTGAAGCCCCTCTTGGTAGCCCCGCTGGGAACGGGAAGCCCCTCTGGAGAGCATCGCGGCATGGATTTACTGTACCCCGGTCCCCGCCAGCCAGGTGAGGGTCAGACACCTGAAGGAAATGCTCTCATGAAATCGTGGACCGGTACCGGATTACGACCCACCACGAACCGTACCAAACCTGGCATGGAAACGAGACTCAAGTCTCCCCGTTAGCTCCTGTTAGCTGCTGTGTGCTAACAGCGGTTCCGGTGAATGGATCGAAGTAACGGTGCCTGTTTAGAGTCACACTGAATGTTTTTCGTCGGTATGTGGGACTCCATCACATCCAGTCCTGGACTAGACCAGGACCACCGGGGTTTTTCGTCTCCAAACAGAAGTCACCGTACCGGTAAGGAAGCCGTCCCGTTGTTGACTCAGTGTCCTGACAGACTGGCGATTGGCATTCATAAACATAATAATTTAGCATTTTTTATTAAAATGAATTCACACCGACTGGATTAAAGAGCGCTCTAACCTAAAACTAACAACTCATGGCCGACAGCGAGCAGGCAGCTGGCCGACTAGAGCGGTGCCAGTCTGAGATGTTAAAGTAGTTTAGCTTTAAAAAATCTAACACAATGATTAAAACAAGCATCTGTTACACAAACTCCACACAACAAAGGGCTCAAATGATCATATTTATGGGATTATTGATCGTACAGAGTGTTAAATTATCCTACAAATACTTTATTTATCTACATCTGACAACACTGTAAGCAGCGCCACCTAGCTAGGAGCTCCCTTAGCTGACGTCACAGGTCCACATATGAAAAAAAAAAGCGTTTTTAGAAGCTTTGCAAAAAGCGGCACTTTGGACTAGAAAAATGGTTTTAAAAAATGTATTGTAAAACAAAATATCCTCAATAAACATTTCAAATAGTATTTTTGGACAGAGTTTTATCAGAATAATAAAAAAAAAAGAACTTAATATATGCTCTTTAACCGTTTATAGCTCTGCATCTACACACATCAGGAAATGTTTTGTTTTATGGCATGTTACAAGTCCGAACTTGTTAGCCAAAGTGTGAAAAATGCTTCAGCTATACTGCATAACTGCCATGTGATCACAAGGCTCACACATTTCTGCAAACATGTGAAAGATGTTAGCATGATTAGCATGCACAATGGGACTACAGAAAAGTAGTGCATCTCCTTTATGTCCAAAAATGACAACTATCATCAACAACTGTGAATTAATTTGCCTGAATAAAACTACAAAGTGTCTAATGTGAATTTAACTTTTTTTTTTTTTTTACCTTGTATACGAAAACATTTTTGTCTATTTCACTACATAAAATGATTATTTTCTAATAGGAATGTTGCAATTTCAGATACAATTTTTAATTCATTAGTAATAGAATAATGATAGAAATAATATTTATTACATACACTTTTGCAAATACTGATGCAGAACTGTTCACTAAACAGTTTTTGATCTCAAAGCAAGTTTGCTTGAAAGCTGAAATTCCTTTTTGTGCTGCACCGTCAAGTCTGATGAAAAAAAAACTGCTGTGACATTTCTGACACATAAACAAAGTTTAGTACAGATGCTGAGCAGGGACCATCTGAACACTGTACCCCGATCCCTTATTGCTGTCAGGAGCTGCCAAGAGAGTAGGTACATGTATTATTCATGATAGCAAAGACGACAGCCTTCTCACAGTCTGAGTCCCCTTCTCAGTCTCAAACTAACAAGTCTAATGTCTGCCAGCACCACAGATCCACACGGCACCCTGCTGAGCCAAATAAAACTCATCATAAAGCCGAGGGAAATGCTGCATTTACTACAGGAATAAGTGTACACGATTTAGACAACATATGGCTCTCTCTCGTACCAGAACTAGCTGCACGTTTAAAGTAAAGCAGCTTGCTTTAACCATTTTTATCTCATGCAGTAAATGATCCCCAAAATCTTCTACCATTAAGCCATTTTATCACAGAAATCATCTCAAAATGTGATGCATGACGTATAAAAAGCTGCAAATTTACAATAATGACCAAGAAAAAAAAAAGCAATGCACCGTCTCTAAATTTTAATGACAGCTGTGTTCCAGAAATGACAACACTTGAAGAAAAGGTGGCTGCTAGATGTGAGAGCCAGCAAAGGTATGAGATGTTCTGTATTTTTCTATCGCAGCAACACCTGTACAAAGAAGCACGAGGCAGAGGGAGTTAAGTGACTGGGATAAAATAATACCTTTAATCTTGTGCATTTCCAGCTTGATTTCACACATCTTCATTGCTTCTTCAAAAAGAAACAAGAAAGGTTCAATACAGACACTTAACCTGCAAAATGAACCTGCCTCCTCCAGAAACTCTGCTTACAGGGAACTCTGGAATTATTTTTTATAACCTACAACAGACATTTAAAGCACAAGTGCTAGAGGTTTTTATATCTACTGCACATAAAACATGCATCAACAATACACCTACAGTTGAGATATATTTTTAAAGAACCAATATGAAAGGTTCATATCAGAGGCTGCTCACACTGCTATGCTAATGAGTTAGCTCTGAGGGACACCCGATGTAACTGTGAGATGATTATGATAATCTCATATAGTCCACCACCGCGTGCACACACAAACACATACACGCACTTTTATAAATGCTGTATGCACCCACAACAGTGTTACTAGGCAACTGGAACCCATTAGCCCCCAAGGTAGCCCACATACACACACATAAACACACACAGGGGAAAAGGAACCATTTTAACAATTGTTCAGGAGGTGAATGCATGAAAACGCATACATATGTAGATGTCCTCAAACTCTGGGTGCACAATGAGGCAAACACTTAGATGGCCTTGTAGCATTTGCACGGTTTTTGCGTTGTTGAATACATGTCAGAGTTCAAATTCTTGTGTTACAGTTAATCTAAAAATCTGCATTCAGTTGAACTCAAGCAAAAAAAAGCTACACTTTACAGTGAGACTCAATAAGCTGGCCACCAGGGTTTCTCACCTGAACAACAGTCAGTTAGCTCATGCTAACCGTTAAACAGCCGTGCAGCCATGTTAGCAGGAAATTAATCTAAGTATAACTGGCTTCCACTACATGTTTTTAATTAAAAAAAAACCACAATGTTCCCAAAATGTCATTAATGACCGTGTCCTCCTAAGCATGCTAAGCCCTCAAAAAGCTCACCCTGCAGACTAATGGAGACATGTGACTCCATTACCACAGCTAACCTGGACTGAGACAAGCAACGGGAGAGAGGAAGCAAAATTGAGGCTTCCTGAAAATTGCAGCCTAAACCTCGCCGGCTAAAGCTCTCCAAACAGGACGAGGCATGAGGGTGGGTAAACATGAGACGGTTACACGCTCAGTAATTACATGAGTTTGATACATGACACTGGGCTAATTAGCATAATGGTGTCGTATTGAGTAAACAAGGGTGTAGTAACCGAACTGAAAGACACACCTATTATACTGGTTAATATGAGCTGTGTAAGACATCTAATGACCTTTGTCTAAGATCATCATTCATTTGCTGTCTTTAAGGGGTAAAAATATGTTTTTAAAAAGCTGCGAAACCCAACAATCTTTTGAAGAAGCAGCCAACTGAAATATTGTCTATATGAAATCTGATCACAGATGCATAAATCATCCTTTTACAGTTTTTCACTGGATATTTCAGCTTTCACTCCTGTGGTTTGAGCTAAACTTAATACCTCTGCTGTCACCCAGTGCTGTGGAAGCACAATATTTATTATTTAACTGTCTTTCTATTGCAGGAACGGCCCATTTTATATGGTACTTCCATTTAGGCCCAGTATCTACAGAACTCATGAGGTGGTGTGGTCATTGTGCAACAGCTTCAGTCATAACATCAGTTATGACAGAGCTAATGATTTATGTGATCAAAACAAAGTTGATAGATCAAGATTGTAGTTTCATTTTGTTTGGAATTATGTGGCAAATAAGAAAATGTGTTTTCTCTGCTTTCCAGAGATGCTCACACTGTGCACAATCAGCCACTGCAAACAAAGTTTTTAATCATAAGAAAATCAAGATAATCAGAAACTCTGAGAAATCTCTGTGCCTAAATCGGTGGTGCAAGCTAGGATTGCTCCTGAACTAAAAAAAATCAGGGCACTTCTTAGACTAAAGAAGTTCACAAACAAGCACACACCTTCTCGCATTCCATAAATTTGATCACATATAGGCCACTGGTGAAAAAAGGCTGTAAAGCTGGGAGTGTACACTACATGGAGAGCTGCAGTACGCTGTGCATTAGGCTGATTACTCTGATAACATGTAACATGCCTGCATGAACCAAACTGAGGACAAAGCAGGGCACAACATTGATGGCGTGTATTTATAGCTGTTCTGTCATCAGAAAACCCCCACCCCACCCCACTGACAAGCTCCCGCCCTCAGGGAAACCCCTAGCAACAAGGAACTCCAGCAAGCTGTCCGCCGTTTATTTTTATTTTGGGTGGCTGCAGACAGGGCTGTAGTTCAAAGATGGCTGCTGCATTTTTTTTTTTTGGACACCACAATGCATTTAGAGGTCTGTGAGTGGGCATCTCCTTGTTATTCACCAAAATGGGGGGGCGTACATGTGGTTTATGTGCTTAAATATTCATGCATTTACAAGCTGAACATTATATTTAGCCTTAAATAAGTTTAAAAAAAAAATCATAATGAAACACTGCACTGACAAGAAGGGGCGAGCCCTTTTAAAGATGAGTCAGCCAGCATAGATTCAATCAAATCAGGGCAGTGCATCAAGAAATAAACCTCATGTTGATGTAGTGGACTTCCACAAACCAAGTTGGGAAGTGTCTGATGACAGGTTCATGTAATTAGGAACTAGACTTTGCTGGTTCATGTCACACTGAGGGCAGTAAGGTGTAGCAGGATGAATTTCTCTAACCGGTAGGCCAGAGCTAAGCTCTTCACAGCTAGAGCCTGCCTGTCCAAGCATTTGATAAGTTCAACAGCTGTTCCGTCGGTCGAGGGTGAGCGAGCCAGAAGACGACCATCACAAACACAAGATCAAGAGTGGAGGAAAAATAATCTGAGACAAGAAGAAAATGTTCAATATGTGCAGAGATTAGTTCCTACATTTTAGAAAAATCTTCTGCAAGACTGGAAAGTTGTCATTCTGATTATCTGTAACATTCTCACCTTCATTCATTTTCCCTCCGTTATATATTAATAATGAACTAAACAGTTTGAACTTTTCATTTACTTTTTAAATCTGTACTGAACGTTTTAAAAGAAAGATAACAGGACATAGGAATGAAGGAATAATGACTGGAAGGCACACGGTGCACAAGATGAACCTGGTAGAGGCAGAAGAACAGACCTGGAAATGGAAATAAAACCTAAAAACAGAACACCGTGAGCCTTGTGTTTAGTTCAGTTTACAGTCATGATTCATCTGGATCCACCTCCCCTCTCTGCAGTGCTATGATACTGAGGGATGCCTGGAAGGCCGGGCAGGCCAAGGTCCTGTCCTCCACTAAGTTTGGACAAGCCACAGTGTTATTGTGTCCACAGCTATGCACACTCTAATAAGACATGCCACTGCATATGTTTGCTTTTCATGCATCTTTGTTCAAATATGTAAAGTTAATTTTCTATTCAAATTTGAGAATGAAATAATTCAAAGCACATTACTACCAGAAAATCTTTAATTTTTCTGCCAAAATTAAAAAAGAGCCGTGCTGTTCAGCGAGTAATATTACTATTTCAGAGAATAGAGCCATTTGGCTGCACCTCTGCCTCCTACATACCTTTTAAAACGGTAACAATCTCGGCGACTAACTTCAAAGCCCTGATGTAAAAAATTACTAATGGTAAAAATGAACGATGAGGCCAATCTAGACAGCGACTTGGTCCCTGAAGACCACCTACACTACAGAGGGACCAGGTGCAATCTCAGTGCTCATTAAAACGCATGCAGCAGTGGATCCTTTTCAGCCTGGATTTTAACAACCATCAAATATAAAATGAGCCGCTTGCACCACAGAGATGGTGGTGAGAAATCTGCATCTCAGAGGACTTTATAACCAAAAGGGAGCTGAGATGTTGTGTTTATGTATCAGAGTAGGTGAAGGAGGTCAAAAAAGAAGAAACATGAGTCATTTGTTTATCTCTGCTCAACAACTCCAAGATGTCTACCAGGCAGACATCCTGTAAATAAATAAATAAATAAATAAATAAATAAATAAATAAATAAAAGGAGGAAACAACAAATGATAGCATTCATTTCACATAAAGAGCCAAATTTAATTTGCCTCAGAGAGAGGAGGAAATACTCACAATGCGAGCACATCTCCAGGGGGTAACTGGCTTCATTTCCCTGAGAAAAAAAAAGAAAAAAAGCAATAAGTGAAAAAAGTTTTGATTATAATGGCAGATATTCCACTCACACTTCTAGGATTTAACCAAACCAAACTCATGCAAATTTGTGCATCTCCATGATATACGTTCAGTTTTCCAATTAGCATTAAAATCCAAAGAATCTGGGATTTTCTTAACAAACTATGTGCTTTTTACATCATACAATCACATTTACAATAAAGGAGGGTTAGCAGGAGGCTCCTGCTGCAGGTTCTGTTTGTGTAATGAGGGGACAGGTTCCAGAGTGAGGGGAGAAAAATTTGCCATGCGCCAATTACACATTTAAAACCAAGACAACGATTTAACAGAACAATATCTAAACACCATAGAAAACCTTTCATTCATTTTTGTTGGCTCACACACCTGACCTGAACTGCAAAAAAAAAAATGTTAGGAACTGAACATGAGAGAAAGCAAGCTAGCCTTAGCTTCACTCAAGCCAACTCTTCCATGTGAAAACATCAGAATATACAGAAAATGTGCTGAATCAGAAATTGTTAGATTTTTTTTTCTTCATTTTTTCTCATATGGTACAATCCTAGTTATATTTACACAGCTCAAAAAATATGAAGGAAGCACATTGAAGACACATCAGATCTTAATTGTTAAAATTTGAATTTTGGCATCTTTCGCACGTTGCCTATGTGTTGTTTAAATGTAAAATGCACATACATTTTTCACAAGTTAACATTGCATAAACAAAATAAAAACATCACGAAAACAATGTGCAAAAAGCACATCAATGACCCACGAGGTGAGGCAAACATGACATGTTCGGTCAACTACACTTCCTGGCATTTTGAGTCACATCTTTTCTCTTTTGCTGTTTAGATCCTGAGCTAAATTACCTCAACATGCAGAGGTTTTTTTTTTCCCATGATAGTCTAGACCAGTGATCACCTACTCCCTTCACTGAGGGCCGGTATACAGCAGGTTTTAGGCGTTTCCCTGCTTCAACACACCTGCTCCTAATGGATGGGTGATGAACCATGTGACATGTTGGGGAGATAATTCAGTCATTATAATCAGGTGTGAAGCAGGTAAACACCAAAAACCTGCTGGATAACGGCCCTCGGGGAAGGGAGTAGGTGATCACTGCTATAGACGAATAGCCCAGATAACAGGTTGCAAGCTCCTGTTTAGGGACTTTTTAGTAAATCGGATGTTTAAAGATTTGAATGACTTAATCAAAGTTTAATGTTGCAAGAAATGCGGAAGAAAATTATTTATTTCATAATTAAATCCATAACAGTACATTTTATGTGACTGAGGGATACTATGCTAAAATGCAGATTTATAAATAGCTTATTTTATGTCTTTATTCTTGTTTTTTGATTGCTGTATAATGTTAAACTGCAGAGACATCACGTTGATATTCACAGTCATGTAAACCTGAGCAGCTAAGAAAAAAACTTGCTTTGTAGCTCAGAACAGAAGGTGCACCCATAGGAAGCTGAGATGGATTGAAATAAGTGTTGACTAATCAGGAAAAAAAACTGATAAGACTAGTCAACTACCAAAAGATTATTAGTTGCAGAACTAACACACAAGCCTTGTTGCATGACTCTGTTGAGTTCACTCCGTTTAAAAAAAAAACATCTACATCAGGTTTTCATACTTTTCAAAGAAAAAAAATCTATTAACAGAGTCGCAAAAGCCCTAATGATCAAACCTGTCCTTGAGAAGAGTAGCATTGAAATAGTTCTTATCTACTTTATGTAGACAAAATAAATTTACTGTGCTTTAAACAAGTGAAAATATGTGTTTATTTGTACTCAATACAAATTAATTTTGTTTCATTTATGCATATTCCCCTATTACTTAATTTTACATAATATTTAAGTGATTAAGTTGAATAATACATCATGCAAAATAATATTTTGTGACAAAAAACTAACCGGTTCTGTTTATAACCTTTATGGTAAAATGGTAAATTGCTTGTATTTATAGAGCACTTTCCCCAAAGCGCTGTACAACACGATCAGTCATTCACCCATTCACACTCACATACTGGTGGTGATAAACTACATTGTAGTCTCAGCTGCCGTTGGGCACACTGACAGAGGCGGGGATGCCATGCACCGGCGCCCTCCAGGTCCCTCTGACCACCACCAGCAGGCAAGTTGGGTGAAATGTCTTGCTCAAGGACACAACGACAATCTAACCCAGCCTGAGCTGGGGATCGAACGGCGACCCTCCGGTTGCCAGACCGGCCACTCTACCAACTGAGCTATATGCTGCCCCAGAATTTAACTGAACGTTAATTACAGCCATTGACCCTTACTGGATAAAGTGGGTAAGAAAATGGATGGATGGATGTTTTAATGATGAGTGTTTGACACGTGTGATATTCAAGTTATATTTACATGCCACACCAAATCATAAAAAAGTTACAAAAAGGCTCTTGAAACAAACGATGCTTTCCTGGGATGCTGCATGGCAGTGTGCGTGCGTGTCTGTGAGAGAGGGAGAGAGAGATGCTGGCTGCTGGCTCGTGTTCAATAACTACATCCGCATCCCATCCCTTCCAACACTGCAGTGTCAACTAACCCCGTCTGATCACTGACAGGGGGGAGGCTGAGCCAATGAGGAGTCCCTATTCTAGACAGGTGGGGGTGATGGGATGAGCTCCAGAAGCAAAGAGAGAGGAAAAACCCCGGGCCAGCACGCAATCGATTGGTTCATCGAGGAATGCCTGATGTAGAGTTTTGTTTTGAAACTGGCAGCTAAGTTTCAACCTCCTGTAGCCAAGTTCGGAGAAGGACAACAAAAGGTTGTCCAACCATGACCCAAACTTAGACTGTCCAGTTTAAAAAACATGTATAATTCAAATAGCACAACTGGATATTCTACCATGTGCAAGGAATTTAAAAATGTACAGAAAACTTGATTGTTGCAAGATGGATTTTCTATTTCATTTGCTCCATTTGCCCAGAGACCACACAAAGCTAGTGGCAGTTATGTCATCTATTGGCTTATCGCTGTGCTGTTGCAAAGAGTGAGGCTTGCCACACAGAGGTTGTGGTATTTTAAGAGCAGCGAGGAGAAAGAGGTGACACCGGATTAGCCAGGAGAGCGCCTTAGCATTTGACACCCTATCAGAAGAGCAAAGTCAGTCGCTAGAGTAGAGATCTGTGGTTGACGAGTACATGGTTTTGCTCTCTGAAACAAGCTGACATTGACTGCCAGTTGAAGACGGTGAATTCCAGTGTAGCTGAATGTGTGCCACACAGCTCCACTATTAGCAGGGTTTGGGTGTCTCATTACCTTCTGCTGTTCTGTAATAGTGACTGTGATACATTTATTGATCTGAATCAGAAAAAATCATTTGCTTGCTCAGTCAGAAAAAACACAGCCTTACAGCAGAACCAGTGGTTTAAAATATACTTCATAGATTTTGCAGTGTGTTTGTGTTTAAAAGTTGTAAATAATTACTTTACTACAAACTGTAGAAAGCTTAAATGGCAACTGTTGGAAGAATCATTCAAATATTAGCATATAAACCTGTAAATACCACAGTGCAAAAATTAATAGAATAATGGAATGCAGGAAATTGGAGCTCTGCAGTTTTTAATAAGGATTACTGTTTTACGACAGTAGCAACACACTTTGGTCTTAGCTGTGCTTGGCTAGACGTTAGATCATCAGTCTAGTCAGACATACGCATCATTTCTACAAGCAGAGGCCCTTCAGAAAGCCATCTGCAATGTGTAAGATGTAAACACACACTTCAACTTTACCAAAATATCCCTGAAGTTAGGATCATGAGCATTCTTGGCCCTAATGTGTCAAATTTAACTAAGTCTAGAATTATTCAGAATTTGTTTAAATCTTTCAACTCTTGTGCATTTAAAAGTCATTTGATTTAGTGGAAATTTCAAAGTTCTCACCATAAACAGTTAACATTGAAAATTAAACCTTTGCTGACTCATTACTGCAAACATGGCAAAAGTTTAAATTAAATCCCCTTTGCAAGACTAAAACATTTCAAAACAATGAAAAACAAATGGGGAACTATAACAGTGCATAACTATTCTTCCTGTCAAAGCACAGGAAATAAATAGCCTGTTATGTAGTTTTTAAAAACTTAAATAACTATAGAAAACGGACATGCAATCATGGTTGAGTGGGTCTCTGCGGGTAAATAGACTTAGGGTAAAGGAGATTTGGTTTGGGGGATTACAAGTTCTTTAATCAAGGCCTTCATCAACCAAGGCCTTAATTAACTTCTATGGCCATCACAGGGTCAAAGACTAACTCTTGCTACACATTTCTGTAACAAACCGCTTCATGTAGAGCTTGTTATTCAGTGTCAGTAGACACCAACAGAGCGTAACAGATGGGATGATTAAAAAACAAAAAACAAGTGAGATGCATGAAGTTACATCTTGCATGCACAGAGAGGAACAGAGGCAGAAAGAGGTAGACTAGTTTGCTCATCAATAATGCTTGCTTCATTCAGAATCAATTAGACCAATGTGCACAAAACACATCTTGCATAATGAAGAGTCTGGCAAAGTGGCTAGCTCAGTAGCAACACTGCAGCCGACCCAAAATCCTGGCTAATTATAGACCTGCAGAACTCATAACATGAAAGGCTGAATACAGTGTATGAGGTTGCAGAGTTTAAAAACTTGCATGTGTCTACTTCAGTGTATTTATGTGATTTTAAAAGGTTTTATTTGCTGATTTGCAAGCATCTTTATTAAGGATAATGTTAAAAAACAGGGATTTACATGTCCGATTAGGATTCTTTTAGCGGATGTCTTGAAATAATAGATATAAGGAATCTTTTTTTTGGCTATATAAAAAAGGAAAAATCATGAGAAAATTCTGTACTCATAAAAAATATGGCAAGTTAAAAGAAACATTTGAACTCTACTCCCCACAATGGAGGCTTTGTGTGGCTGTTATGCTCTTAAAATGTTGCTGCATGAATAATTTGCAGTGGAACTTCCTAACCAACTGGATTGTTGCACTGAAAATACTGCAGATAGTGTAGATATTTACATAGTGGCACTCTTTGACTGGAGGCTTCTGGAAGGGTGCGGTGACTTGCATAAATCCTGGAGATTCATAAACACTGCAATGTCTGCACTAGGCAAATTAGGATAGGGTGAGAAATGCAAGCAAAGAGAGAAGGCATCCATCAATCCCTTAATTCAATCTGCAGTCCCTGGGTTATTGTGTATAACACCACAAATGATGCATTAGGAGACACAGTAGACCAATCCATGGTCCCTGCCTTTGACTGCGATGGGGGAAAAACATCTGTATCTGTCAAAAGAAATCTTCATCGGGCCTGGGTAAGTTCATACATAATGCCTCACTTGACCTTATTCAGACAGACTGAAGTGAGCATTTCAGCAGAGTATTTACTCCCGGCTTTACTTGCCTGCTTTGTTGGTTCTAAGATCACCAAATATATGACTCCTAACAAAAATGTCAGAATATCAAGCGTACCATACAGGAAAGATTTACGATAAACACAACGAAGCCTTCAAAGTCACAGCACAGCGTGGAGCTGAGCTTTCAGACTAGTCTTTAAATAGAATTCACCCTTAAATGTTTTACTTGTAGAGCTGACAAAACAGCCCAACAAGCAGCTGTATTATCGCTATAATGCTGTGAGAAATGTTGAAATTGTGTAACTTAGCCACCTCCACTCAGGCATTTGGTTATTCAAGCTCTTCCTTAAGGCTCAGGCTTTAATCTTGTTTTGTAATATTGCTAAAGCAGATCTGTCTGGAATTCACTTGTTTCCTCTCTCAGTTGATGCTTTTGTGTGTTTCTGTGTATGTGTTGAGGAACCACACCAGATTTAGGAGTCAAGGTCAAATATGAAAATAATTAGCAAAATCTCAGCTGCCTGAAGGAACTCCAACTGGGCTAATCCTCTCAGCCATTTCAACCCCTCACTCAGGGCTGTCTACCAACGTTTTAAAGGCCTCACAATGATAAACTAACAAAATCTGAACATTTTTATTTGACTCGGTTGATAAACAGCCATACTGCCATTACTGCATGAAAACATTCAACTGTATTTGTGAAGAACTTTCCACAGGAAATTAGTTTAATTGACCCTAATTAACACTAACAATGTCAACAAAAAGAAACGTTCATTTCTATTCAATTTTTTCTTAATCAGAAAATAAGATCAGAAGTCAACCAAGTGTTGCACAAGAAAGCAATTAATCTATTCAAGAGACTTGTATTTTTTTTTTTTAAATATAGTTTTAAAACAGTTTTAGAAACAGAAAAAAATCTGTAAATTGAATTGAAATGCAAAAATAGATTATTAGTGAATAGAGCATCATTATCTAGAAGTAAAAGGCAGGTTATAGTCTGAGACGTGAAGAAGGAATTATGTCAGTTTATCATGTATTCAATTTTTTTTTTTTAATAGACGTGATTATATTTTCTTTGCTGTAAACACTGGGGTTTTGAGAAAACTTACCAAATCATCAATTTAGTCTTATACATTGGATTACACACATGCTCTGAAGCTGTGAATTAATTTTTTGGGTGCAACAAAAAGTAACTACCAGTGCAGCTTCATATTGTTGCTTTTATTGCTACCACTTACACAGTATGCATCAAAAGAATAATTGTGTAGCGTGTCTGAATGCTTGAATGATGCAAATGAGATTTTGTCATTATCCATCAATCTGCAATAGACTCGGCTACGAGTAAAGTGTTCTGCTGCACAATCCAGACAATCAAAAACAACAAACTCTGACCTTTCAACAGTGCTGGACGGTCTACTTTTGATATTTCCACTAAACATTCTGTTTCAACCATACATTACAAAGACAAATACAGGAAAAACCGTAAACTCACTGAGTGATCTTTTATTTATTCACTGTAGACTGAGCGTGGCATATCGGACAAATGGATGATTGCTGGTAGAACCAACTCGACTTTAGTCTGTGCCAGTGACTGCTGGCTCCAGAGCTGGAGACTGCAGAGACACAATGACCAGCGAGAAGAATAAATCCAGATTGAGTAGGCTGGTTGGAAGTGTGGTGTGGATCACGTAGGGTTGATCATCACTTGTGCTGTTACTTCTGTGGCTTTTATCTCTTTTACATTAGCTACAGCTAAATCCGCACGTGGGTGGCGCTTGATTGCTAGGCAGCATATGGTCCCCTTAGCATCAGATCATTCCACTACATGCTTAAGCAAATGTGTCCCAGCCCTCAACCTCCCTCTATATACGAGAAACATACGTTCAGACAAGCAGTAAGTTAGCGCTTAATGTGTAGGATGTGAGAGTCCCCATTTCATACCCTTAGGCAGATAGATGGGAGAACAAATGCAGGAAGGAAACCATTAAATCTGATTATTACAATAATTCAGTTGACTTTGATCAATGTTTTTATAGTACTGTCACATGCAGAATAACATAAGGGCAGTAATCTTGCATCAAAAGACATCAGCATCAAAATTGTTTTCACAATTTTTCATAATCATGGTCACTGGACTACAAGACACTGTTTTGACACTACAACTAAAGTTCGCACTTGCATACTGCTTCACTTCTTCAAAGGTCAATACTTACATATATTTATATATAAATATTAACATATATGCTAAAAAAAAGTTTTAGGTTTGATTGTTAAAAAAATCCCGAGATATTAAAGGTTTTTATGTCATCCAATTTCCATATTTCCCAATTAATTTAAAAAATGATTTCTTCAAAAAAATGTTATTTTAAAAGTGACATAACTTTGTAAATCATTGCCATCGTTGCACAGTTGGTCCATCCTACATATCAGCCTTATTCTCCCTACAAAACAATTTCATTTCTTAGATTGTGATGACTCTAATGATCTCCTTGCTTCAAGTCTTCTTCCAAATATTCAAATTTCAATGTGGTGAGAACTTCGATGTTGCCAGTTGAAAACAATAACCTTATTTTGGTAATATGTTCCTAGGTAAAACCACTCTTACTTGCAATGCACTGTCTTGACTTGTTTTGAAACCTATTGCTCATCATTTAAAAATAATTTGGTTTCACATAATGCATTTTTTTCTTAAGACCTTTGGAATTCTCCATTTTCAGATTGACAACAATAATCCTTTTTTTTTTTTTTAAGAGCAATGACTTTTTTCTTGCAGGCCTCTTTCACACTCCTTTTATCTGACATCTACCTGTGGATTTGAGTCCAAACCCTTTTAAATTGGGTCTATAACCTTTTTACAGCCTGATGAGCACCAGTAACTTCTTTTCTGCAGCACTGGACATCATCTTACTAAAATGAGGTGCAAACTCATACCTTTGTTTACCTTTACCTAAACGCCTTTCGTGTCCATTTAAAAACATGATTGGCTGGTTATTAAATCATTAACTATTTGTAACGTTTTCTTATTTTGGGTTGCTGTTGGCTGCTTTATTGTCATAAAAAAATCTGGTGAAAATAAAAATAACAATTTGGGAGAAGATGTTCTTAAGCTGCGACTGTGCCCTGTTGGTAATTCACACCAAGCAAAATGGCTCAAATGCAAAAAAAAAAGAAGAAGAAGAAGAAGACAGGGTGACACAGCTGTTGAAAATAGAATGTTACATGATGCTGTAAACATACAGCTCTGTGACTACCTCCAATCAGGCTCTGAGGCATCTTTGGTTATTTCACAAACAACTAACTAGCATTCATTTATAGTGCTATCGATTTTGAACATCTGATGTCACCCCGTCTTGCCATGTTGAATCTAAATTACCCCAGCCTTGGATAGTTCTAAACGCCAAAATAAGTTTTAAAAAGCCCACGTTTCTTGATCTAGGAGGATTAAAATTATATACTGAGCACCAACCTGTAAAAACATTAACTGAATCAAAGCTAATAGCCCTCTCAGTTCTGTTTTACAGCATTATCCTGAGATCCACAAAAGTTATGGTTTTCACAGGTTGTGGTCAACAACATTGCTATGCTGTTTATATATATATATATATATATATATATATATATATATATATATATATATATATAGCTGTTTCATTTATTCAAACCTCAGTAAGGTTCAATGTCAGCTTACTGATAGTAAACATGCTGTGAATTCAGAAAATATGATTCAAACATTGAAGAGTGATTGGTGCCACAGTATGTGGTAGATGTTTTGTAAAGTCTGCAGCTTAAATACTAGACATGGAATATTACCATTACAAGTGGTTTCTAACAAGTCACACAGACTTTGATCCTTGATATTGTGAATATGGAACTAGGAGTGGATGCTATGGTCCTGTCAGGCCCTGACTGGTTGGATTTGCTGACCTATTACTGATTCCCATCCCATTCATAGAAGGAGCTTTCTCAGCTTACCTAAATTAAATTATGGAACCCTTTGAAACAGCCAACACTTGAATTTGGACTTTTCAATCATAATGTGGATAGACTGAACTAGACATTGGCTTTTGTTATTGCTTTTATGATGGTTTTATATCAATAATCCATGCATTTATTGGTTATCTTAAATTATATTCTTTAAGTCTGATCATCAGTGACTTTATAGTCTTCTTGGGGATGATTTTAAGTAGGTTTTATTATAAAACTGATTGCCAATTGGTTACTGCAAGGATGGTTACTTGGCAGGCAGTTGTGTGTGTGGCAGTGTAGCAATCCTATGGCCTGCTATGTGTCAGCCTCCTTTAGTGTCGATGTAAATTAATGTGAAAAATCTTCAGCTTCTAAATTATATCCAACAGAATCTGAATAAATACTATTGCAATTGCATACACATCGTTGTGCTGCATATATGGAAATTAACTTGCTTTTGGTTAAATGCTGAGCGTTTGTGAGAGCAAAGGCGTAACATGAGTAGTCGTTAGAGATATTCCTGCCTGGTGAGTAAAATGTGCCACCATTAAACGCGAACCGAGGCCTAATAAGCGTGTATTTTTGTCACTAAAACTAATTTGCAAAGGCCTCCTTGCTAATAAGAGTCTGCTATGTCGAGAAGGGATAAGAAATATCTGGGCCACAAGCTGCAGGCTACTGTCAGAGCCCTGGGGTATAGCACAGAAAGCGCGACACAGCCAAATGTGGGTAAGAAAAGCGTTTCCTCCTCGCCAGAGCTCGACGTTATCGACTGCTAGCTAGAAATGAAACACTCACTGCGGAAAACCTGTCAAAATGCCACATTATTCGACACACTGAAGCACAGGCCTGACAACTGGTGTGTTTACCAGTCGGCGGAGGCTGAAAATAGGAGCCGCTGCGGCTGCTTACCATCTTGCAGGTCAGATGATGAAATCCAGGCGATGAGGACGGAAAAGAGGTAAAACAGGAAGAGTCAGAAGGCCGTCGGACTGTGGCGAGAAATACAGAAAAAACACGGTAAGGGTGCCTCTCTGGGGTCTGCTTCTGGATTTATACCCAGCTTCAGACTCTCTTCGCCGTCTCTCTTCGTTTTCGAGGCTTTCACTGCAGTGGCAAAGGGAGTGAGAGCCGCTGGGAGGGGACAGTAAGCGGAGGAGGAGGTTCGGTTTGACAAGCAGGCGGTGGCGGAGGGGAGGAGGAAAAATACGAAGGGGGGAGGTGCAGCAGTACTGTACATCCGGGTTCTTTCTCTACATGTTAAAAAAATAAAAATAAAAACACAGAGAGCTTATTTGTGCGTGGGCTCCCTCTCGTGGCCATATTTCAGAATTGCAGGAAGATTTTGCAATTGTTAGGGGCTAAAGTGCCAACTATTTCACTCATTTCAGCACAAATTGCAGCTTACTAGTTGACTAGTTGATCCAATAAAAGCTTAATAGTAAGCTAGTGAGGTCTAAAAGTGCAGCAGTCCACTAGCCGAGTCTTTTCTAAAATATGGCAAGCCATTATATACAAATCAGTGAACTAATGAGGTTAAAAAATAGTTCACTAGTGAGGATTTGGCCCTTATTAGTTAACATGTATGCAGCAATAAGTGTCAACTTGCCAACTCATGTGATTTTTAGTTGAGAAGTTTAGTACTTGAACTTAATGTAAATAACCGAGGAGGTAAAATGGTTTTATTTGGTCAGAGTTCAAAATACGGACACTTAAAGGGCACCAAATTTACCTGTAATGAGGTCAGATTTTTAACAACATTGTTTCAGTTGCAAGCCTACAGTTGAATCATATATCAGATATTGTTGCATTGCCCTTCATCGTATTTTCCAGTTCCCATGACCTGCAATGTTTTACTTAATAAAAAAAGAATGAATGTCCATCCATCCATCCATCCATCCATCCATCCATCCATCCATCCATCCATCCATCCATTTTCCTTAACCACTTAATCCTTCACAGAGGGTCATGGGGATGAATGAATGTATTATTAATAAACAGATATTTTCACCACTTTTTAAGGAACATCCAGATGATCTAATGAATCAGAAAATAATAGGATCATATTTACATTATCTATTTTAAAGAGAAAAAAAAAACTCCATACACACTATATACATATAATGAGAAAAATAAGTATTTCATTCCCTGCAGATTTTTCAACTTTTCCCACTTACAAAGAGAGATCTGTAATTTTCATCATGTACACCCTAACTGTGAGAGACAGAATCTAACAAAAATCCAGAAAATCACATTGAATGACTTTAAAATAACTAATTTGTATTTTATTGCATGAAATAAGTATTTGATTCCCTACCAGCTAGCAAGAAATCTGGCTCTCACAGACCTGTTAGTTAGGCCCTCCAATCCATCTCTCTTTACCTGTATTAATTGTGCCTGTTTGAATGAGTTACCTGTATAAAAGACACCTGTCAGAGAGGGACAGCAAAATGTCAAAAGTTTGATGATGGTGACCTTTGGCCTTCCCTTCCCCCACTTCCCTACGCTTTTGCATTACCCCCCCCCCCCCCAACTGTTTTTATTCATTATTGTAATTATTTATACTTTTTACATTTCTTACTTTACCACGTAAGAGAAGACGGTTGGGATAGGGGCGAATGGCGAATGCGGGGGGAAACGGGAGGGGATGAATGGCGAGTGGGGGAGGGGAAATGCTAAAGCGTGGGAAAGTAGGGGAAGGGAGGTTCCCACGAGGGGGAGGTTGGAAAAGAGGAAGGGCAGGTCAAAGGTCAGGAGGAGTGGGTGGGGAGGTCAAAGGTCACCATCCATCAAACTTTTGACATTTTGCTGTCCCTAGATCTCTCTCCTGTCTACACTCAATCAATCAGGCTCCAACCTCTCCACCAAGGGCAAGACCAAATAGGACACCGGGACAAATTTGTAGACATACACAAGGCTGGGATGTGCTACAGGACAATAGGCTAACAGCTTAGTGAGAAGTCAACAACTGTTGGAGCATAGGTTCACATTTTTTGAATCAGAATTTGCACAAACGTGTATTTTACTAAAAGTAATGTGTGTGTTTTTTCAGGCAGAAATAAATATCTCATTTTTTTAAATAGGTGAATTTACTCTAACACAAGAAATCACATATTGATTGTGGCATTTCTATACTGTAGGAAACTTGCATGCCTTATTTGAAACTGAGATTATATACACACAGTATAGTTTTAGAAGTACACACCATTTATTTTGGGTAAGTAATTTCAGATGGGATGCAGAAAACTTAGGACTTGTGATGAAGGGGTTAGTGCATCCAAGTGGAGTATCAGGAGTAGTACTTTAATCAAAACCTGTTATGCAGTCCTCTACCATTTGGTGGAGGATCTACAGCTAGAAAGTGACTGCTTTTAAAATTCTGTTATAAATTTTTGAATGTAGTGAAATTGAGCCATTATTGGGACATTTTGTAGGCTATAATTTTGAAATCCAACATCAGAAATTGCCTTTATTCTGTAACTTATTTGTGGAGTTGGGTTTATCCCTGAAATCAAGTCTTGTGTTCTAATGCAGCTTTGTGGCTGACTCAGGAATATTGACTAAATATGCAACAAAAGCAGTCTCAATGCTGTGACAACTAAGATAATAAAAATATATGTAGCAACAATATATGAGCACTATTTTAGTTTTATTTCAGCTCATAATAAAAATAATTATTGTAAACTTTTAACAATTCTATTGCTTAGTTGTAATTTGACACTTCATTGCAAGAACCACCTAATTAAACCTATATGAGGAGGGATCAGTAGATCGGAAGATGTTGATTTGTGTCACATATCATTGAGGAAGAATTGTCTTATCTTATTGAAGCTCGCACTGCACTTAACTGAAGCTAAAATCAAAAATAATGTGGGGATGTTATTATCCTACATTATTACAATAATATTTTTATATTATTACTTTACATAATTATATAAACTGTACGTCTCATGTCCCAAATGAATAAAAAAAATGCAATAAATAAAACATTCCATTTTTTGTTTTGTTTTTTGGTGTGGACAATAAAGTGTCTGGTAATTTAATTGAGCCATTTTTTATGACTGTATTTACTTTTAATGACTGTAGAATCTGTCTTCTATTAACAGAAGAAATGGCAAAATCTAGATGTGTTTTGACTCCGTCAGTCATAGATCTATGCCCTCAGCCATCTTAGTTATAAATGTATGGTGCAGTTACAGTGGTTGCCCAGTGGGTGGCAGTGACGCATCTATCCTATCATTCTTTGCTAAACTAAAGGCTGAAATATCATGACTGTTGCAGCACTAGAAGTTCTAGTGTAGAACTTTCAGGACTTTAACACACACACACACATACATATATATATATATTTTTTCATTGCATATTTTATTTTCTTAACATGTCTACTCACCCTCAGCTTTGGTTTTCCACAAGATAATCAGTTGTTGGTATAAATTTGTTTTAAGGACATACTGATATACTCGCATCACAATGTCAATTTACACTGTAAATCAGTAACATGTATTAATAAGGACATCGAACACAAAAGGATACATTTTATTTGACATAATAAACAACACTCACAAAAGGTAAGACTTATTAAATATATAAAATACAAAGATTGCACTACATTGCACGTCACTGTCATTGCGTTGCTTTGATGCTTTGCATAGATCCATTTAGATTTTATATTAAAATATTTCAGTCATTTCATTCATTATACACACAATTTGAGAAGAATTACCAGTATTCTGTACAAAAGATATGTTTTATATATGTAATTAATCACAAGAAAAGAAAAAAAACCAGTCACTGAATATGTCGTTAGCAGTTCAGGCTCAGAAAATTCCAATTTATGGATTTGTTTTTCCTTCACAAACAACCAAGTTCTTTAGAAGAGGTAGAGAGGACACACACATTAAAGACAACTACACCCCAAACTTTTAACAACTACACTATATAGTTTACAAAACAAACATCCACACAACTATAGTTATAAGCATTCTTTTTTTTTTAAATCAGTCAATGTGTAGTGGTAGCACAAAGAGGAATTTGTGGCTAAAACTCAGAAAAGTTCTGCTCTGACCTCACTGCAAAACTATTTGAACTTTAATAGATATTTAGCATTTCTGGGTAACACAGATTGTTAGGTTTATTTCTATTCTTTATATGAAAACTGCATAAATGTTCATATTTACAGTAATAAAAGTACACATTGTTGGTCAATGTTTTTGTGTCCTGTTTCACTTTTTTTTTCAAGAAGTGACATGAAATAAATTCTTTCTTTTACCGAGTTTTGAAACAAAACACCTTGCATCTATAATTTGAAAATACACTAACACATCTGTACTAGCACCATCTGTAAAGTACACTCACACTCATATTGTAAACACTGGTGCACTGAGGCAACTACAGCACCGTACACACACACAAATTTGATCACACGTAAGAAACACCAGCTGAAAATGAGAATAAATATATTTTTATCCCATAATATCCTTTCTATTCTGAAAATACAAAATTAAAACTTGATTTTTGCTGTGCATTTGATTTTAACATGAACAGTCACATTGCATTTCTATAAATGAACTAAACCGTCTGAAATGACAAAGTTACTGCATTTAATGAAGAATTACAGCAAAACAAACGTTTATGGCATAGATAATAGAACAAGTGTGTTTACATCTATAAAGGTTTTGCATTTTCTGACATTGGCCGATGGGTGAAGGACTGTGAATCCATTACGCACCATTTTTAAAATTTCATCTGTCTCTGGTCGTCAGACAAACATCTCCTTGTTGATCCACATGAGCGTGCGCGTGTCGTTGGGTTTGCATTCATACTCGATGCTGTTGAAGCTGTTGCCCCACTGGCAGTGGTCCCTCTTGTTGTAGTTGTAGAACTTCACCTGCCACACCGTCTCAAACATCCCCACCTCTGTGAACTGAAGCAGAAACACGCGTAACCCTGTTAGACCCAACCCATCAAAAAATACCTAGAAATTTGTGATTTTTTTTTAATTTGGAGTCCTTTTTGGACCTTATAAATAATGGGAAAATAAGAAATCAAATATCACTTTGCAAATATCTTTTTGAATTTGTATCGTTTTTGATACATCAGGTATTTTGTGCAGTTTTTTACTCACATTTTGTTCATCTGAATAGCAATAAAACATTTATAACACATTTATATCCTATTAAAACCCTGAAATTTCTTTAAAACTTCCTTAAAGTTTTTTTTAAAGTATATAAATGAACATACTGTGCAACGGTTTGGTTTTTATTTTGCATTGTGGTAGATCTGAAAATAGTTCCTGTCTTTGCTCAGGCAAAGATAGACTTTCTATTTTCACAGTAAACATGGGTGAAGTGATTGTTTATGTGGTGCTTGAGTTTCTCATGCTGAAAAATGGTCAATACCATCTTTTTGCGCATCAGGAGGCACACTTTGGCCTTTTGCACGGGTGAGGTGTTCCTTCTATAGAGGATAATGGTCTCCCAGGCTTGTCATGGCATGTATTTGTAAGAGGTGCCAGTAACAACTTGGAACTTTTGCAGGGGCATGGGTTTAGCATTCTGTCTGTCACTAAAACCTATATATGATGTCCCGTAAGGTCTGTCGTTTGAGTCTTCAATACATTCATCATCTGGAGATTCAAATATATGACCTTATAAACCTGCTGTATCAAATTTGATACACACATTTTCAACATGGTTTTACTATGAATTAAGTTTACAAATTTTAAGCTGTTTTACATTGATTTAATCCATTAAACATTCTTATTGAAGTTTCAGTTACAGATAAAATGTTTTTCTTACATAACCTGTTGAAATTTGACAAAAGTTTGAATGAAAAACTACATCTGAGTCACTGACTGAGCGCAATCATTTTGGACGTCCAATTTGAAGGTCTATAGATGGAAAAAACACTGACCCCTGGTGGTTATTTTGTTAACTGCATGTATCTTATTGTACATCAGGTTTTTCAGGAAAATAAAACTCTCACAAAAAATGTAGAGGTCTCAGAAAACCATGTATCAAATATGATGCAAATGGCATTATAGGGGTAAAGGTAACCAAACAAGCTTGACGAGTTTGAGATTTACTTGTCTGTTTGATCATGTGTTTGAATTTTACCACTGAATCAATTAAAACTCTCAGAAAGTAATTATTGTAAACAGTTGATTAACTTTTCGAGTCAACATAAGCAGCAACCAAAAAGCACAAAAATGGTGATAAATCTATCAATTTAGTAAATATTGAGCTAAAATTTAGTGTCATGCTAACTAAGCATCATCTTCAATACAGTCTCTAACTGATTGTGTAAAATCTTGTGATGTCACAGGAATTCACACATAAAGTTATTTTAAAGATTAGACCAAAAGTGGATATGATTCCATCATTTCTAAACACAAGATGATCTTAGTTTGAAACTCGGGCATCCTTTGGCTTTCATAAGAACATTTGTAGATGGAGTTAAGAGATATGGACAGATGGTTACATGCACAGCGTATCATAACACAGGCTGCAGGGCACCACTGCACAGATGAACATTCACCCAGAAAAACAGAAGGTCTACACACGCTCTGCCCTTTATTTACAGTTTTTGTAATATACAAAATAGTCACCGGATTTAAATTGCATCAGAATGAACATTTATTAAAATTCAAATTGAACCATTACATGAGATGCGGTTTAGAAGTATTTGTGTTGCAGTGTGAGGAGAAATAGTCTGCTGCTGAACACTGGGGAAAAAAGATTTGGTGACAAATATTTAGACAGAAAGCATGTTTCACTGGATGGAGTAAGGGCAGTTTTGAGACGTGGGCCAAATATAGAGTTGAAATTACTTAGAAAATTTGATTTTTAAAATAAATTTAATAAACATTTTAGTTAATTTTTTATTTTTACATTCTCAGCATTGCAATAAACATACGATAATTAAGAAGAAAACATTATTTCTTTACTTTTTTTGTAGAAAAGAATCTGTAAATCTTTGTTTGTCACATAAAAGGGTTTCATTAATAAAAGAAAAATCATAATTTCCTGGACTTTCTTGGCTTTGAAACCAATTTTAATCCATTATCAGCAGCTAGAACGCAATGTGGCTCACTCCTCCTCCTCGCTGTGTTTAGTCAAGATTTAGACATGTTGTGCACAACTCGGCTTTTCAGTAAAAGTTAAGGGTTTGTGTATTGGTTCTATTTACCATGAAATTGAATTAATAGCAAAACAAACATGTTAAATAAAGAGCAATATCTTTGCGTTATGAACATTTTCCATTTTTTAACGATTTTGATCAGTTTGTTGTCTCTCGCATTTGTAAAAATCTGAAACTTTTAGAAAGTATCAACCTAGGCTGGCGTTGCAGTCGAGGTCCACACAGAATCATTCTGAAGGCTGCAAATGGCCCATGAGCTGCACTTTGAACACCCCCCTGATTTGGTGTTTTATCATTTATGACTCATTATAACAAAGCTACCTTGGAATGTGTGACTATTGTTACTCAGATTCTCAGGTTCATTACATTGGACCACAGAAAGTTTTTGACTTTATTATTCATCTAACATAGTTTTTCCCAGTGAAATCATCACACTGTAAAATCCAAGGGTAAAAGGACCAATTTGAGGCCACTTTTAAATCATTTCCTGTTCAGGCCTTGTACCGTGACTGCATATTAAGCAGTGTGTGCTTACAAATGAGGAAAGTGAGGACAAAAGAAGAAGTGTCAGGTCTTAAAACAGGAACAACAATGGGAACAAATTGTGTTTTTGTGGATTTTTGTAGCAAAGTGTCCAAAGATCTGATTTAAAACTGGTTCTCTGCTATGTAGTATGTTGTATCAACACAACAAATTCATTGAGTTATGGAGCCTTTAAGGTCAAAATGTTTCACCAGGTCAAAGTTACAAACAACAGAGGACTCATCTAAAAACGATAGATTAAAAATAGGTGAAAAATCAGCTAAAGTCCAAATAAAAGCTTTGAAAAACCTTTTTTTACAAAATCCCTTTAAGCATCACTAGCAGGTTCATGGAGGCAAAACAAAAAGAAATGAGGGATGACTCGGGACTTGAACATGTTTAGCAAAGTTCTGTTGCTGGGTAAGTAAAACTCAGACCAAATGAGGGTTAAATCCTGTTCCAGTCCCTTGTTTCCTACCTGGATGTTGATTTGAACCGGCTGCCTCTCTCCACTCTTGGTGTGTGCCACCCCCTCGGTGTCGTACAGGCCGCTGTAAACCGCAGACTGTGGGTCTTTAGACTGCTGCTCCAAGGGAAAGGTCACCCCACCCACACTCATGGAGCTGCAGTCAGAAACACAACAGACTTACAGTCAGTGTTGAATAGATAAATAGTCATTATGAACATGTTTGTTGCTATGTTAACAAATCAGATCATGGCACAGCTGTGTCTCTATGCCCCACATTCACCTCAGTAGCTCTTGTGCGTCGTCCAGTGTGTGTGTGTGTGTGTGTGTGACCTACATTTACATTGGGGAGCTTGTTCAGGCCCGTTTGACACAGTGATAGTCGAATATCTGACTCTAATCCTTATTTGCAGATAACGACTTCACTCATTACATAATGACAAACTGAAGTCACCAGAGAGCGGTGACACAACTCAGTGTCCTGAAGTAATCTGCTGAGGATTTGTTGTGTTGTGGGACTCGTGCTGTCCCTTAAGTCAAACACACACAACGCTGTGGCAAGCCATTTGTGTATTTATTCTAGATCTCTCATGTCAAGCATCATTTTGCTTTGGACATGGGGTTTAGAATAATGCTTTTTGTAAACTGGTTAGGGTTCTAACTGGTTGTTTTTTCATGCACTAGCAGACTACTACAAAACTATTGGACAGCTTTTGTATAAGCATAAAAACCCTTAAATATAAGCTAGTCAACACAAATTCTGACAGACTAGTTCACTAGTGATTTTACAAAATGTGCACAAGCTTACTAGTTAAATAACAAAACCAGAATGACTCAGTGATTGACTAGTTAACACATCAGCTGCACTAATAACCAGTAAAGTCAAAAATGTTCACTTGTAATCCAAAAACTGTAGGCCTGCTTGTCAACTAGTGAAATTTACAGCCTAACTAGTCAACTTCTTGACATTTTTCAGCTGCACTGTTAAATAGTAAAGTCAAAAAACTCCAACTGGTTGAGTATAGTGAGCATTTTTGGCTTTACTAGTTAACTATTAAGTCCAAAATGCACTAGTTGACTAGTGATTATTATGAGCCTTACTATAAGTAGTCACAATTTCCGGTGCAGTGGTCAACTACTAGACAATTTAGCTGAATTAGTTAACAAGTAAAGTTGGAAAAAAAAGCATCAAATATTTGCATTCAGTGCTTTATAGTATAGTAAAAATATTAAGTTTTACTTATCAACAATTGCACAATATAGTACTTGTATAAGAGTCAGTCATATACAGCTGTGGTCCATGCTGTTGACAGAATTTTGTCTTTTGCATCAACTAGTTAGATTAAAAAAAATCACTAGAAAATGTTTATTTGGTTACTGCAGCAATATATCAAATTAATTAAATGTATTTCCAACCAGTGCAGTTGAGTGGTTACCTAGTAGCGAAGTGACACTTGCCGTGGTATTGAATAAATACACAAATTGCTTGCCACAGTTAAAAAAAAAAGCCTTGAGGGCATCTGTGGTCACTCAAAACTCTGGATAGAAAAAAAAAACACTAAAAATATTCAAACAACTTCTGAAATGGGTTTAAGTTTAAAACAGACCTCATGTTTTTTTTCCTAAAGAGTAAAAAGGCAAAATGGGAAATGAAATCAAGTGAATTTTTCTACAAACACAACCTGTAAATCTGTTCCTGCCCTCTTTAGGGCAAAGCGACTTCATTAATAAGTGGAGAGCATCCAAGGCCTCTGGCTAATCTTCCTGCTCTGTGATTAAACATAACCTTAAAGGGGAAAAATGTAAGAAAAATTCATAATCTGCCTTGCAGTCAAACTTAAAGTAAACACACCGTTATAAAACTGAAGACTATTAACATTAAAATCAAAGTAACCTCATATTTTTACCTGCTTTGTATCAGTTGCAAACAACACAGTGAATGGAGAATATATATCTAAATAGACATGTACTGTATAGCTATAAAACACTAATTATTCTATATTTATTCTACCTGTCTTTGGCACAATTCAATCAAACCTATGTTGCACAGATTTTATTCTTGTTGACCTGTTTTGTCTCTTAATTGTTCCATGATTCGTTTAATTCTCTTCATATTCCAATCCATCTATTTCGAGCCTGAACCAAATCACAGTACTGCAAAGACAATAACATCCTATTCTATTGTCTGAGCCTCCTTCAGTGTCCCTGATTCTCATTAACTGAAGTAATTCGTGATATTTGCCTCCCCGAATCACTGAGCTCTGTGACCAGGTCAGGATTTAATCCACGGACTACCTACGTGGCCTGGACTGCTCCTGGTTTGACCACCACCTCGGTTTTGTACTTGGACCCGGTCAGCAGCTTGATGGTCCGCGTCTGTCCGAACCGGGCGCCGTCGGACTTGAAGTAGACCGCGGTGTTGTTGGGGAGCATCTTCAGGGAAATCCCAATTTTGACGATCTGAGGGACGTCGGCCATGTTTCCATACAGCTGGTGTAGCTCGGCGGGATTGCGGGGAGTGGGAGACGGCAGCTCGGGAGTGGGGGGTGTGGATCAGTTCAGGCGGACGGAGATGAGGAGCTCGGTTAACGCGCGGCACATTTCAGACGCTGCGCTGCGTAATCCAGTCCAACCTGCAACACAGGCTTAATCCCAACCAATGCTCCCCCTGTCCCTCACTGAAAATATCTCCCTCCCTCCCTCCACACCACACTCACCAGCTGTCCACTCCCATTTTTATCTCCTGACGCGCAGTTTGGAGCGCTTCCAACGCAAAAGCGCGTGTCTCTGTCCTTGGTGCTGAAATGTTTCCAACAAATTCCACAGGGAAGGATTTCAGAAAAATACAGTCTGCCGTAGATTTCATTCATCATCAAGAGGAAAAATTATTTAATTGACTTGAAGCAATTAAAAGCCACTCAGTCAGACTGAGGGAACTAGCATAAAGCTCTGAAGATTGGTTTCTGTGTGGTATTAGTTCCTACAACAGCTTCTACACAGACCAGGCCACTAAATTAATATAAAAACAGTATTCAAACACTTCTACTTTGTAGTATTTAACAATGGGTGTACAACCCCAGTGACTTTAAAAATCTAAAGGAAGCATTGGTTCCCAGACCTGATACGAGTTTTTTTTTTCATAAACACTTTAGATATAAAAATATGTTCTGGCAAATCCCATCAGAAGCTATTTAGTTGCTTAGCACACTAATGGAGGTGAATATGACTCCATAAAAGTACAGTTCATACAGTTACAGGCATCCCTGTCCCCTTCAGTCACCCACTACTTCAGACCACAAACAGTCCAGAAGGGAATTCAGGTTCACAAAGGTAGAAGTGCTTTTAAACAGTGGAAAAAAAAGAATTTCCTTCAAATTTTCTTTCAAGAGTCTGAAATACACACGCACTCAAGATTCTTACAAAAATTTGGATTTTACCAAACTTCTTTTGGCTTCAGATGTTGAGGAATGTATGCATGTTTGAGACTTGTGATGTTTGAGTTTTGCTGTGGATGCTGCTGCACAAGTGGCCAATAGATCCCATATTAACAAAAGTGCTTTTATACATTTATCCTGTTCAGAATAATAAAAACAGAACTGTTCAGGAGCAGAGTTCACTTCTTCAAGCCATTCTTGAAATAGTCTTCCCACTTTTCCAGGAAGTATAACTTTCAGTGAAACCAAGACATTTAGCAGAAATGGAGATTTGTGAAAATGCAACAAAAATGCAGACTTGTCATTCAGTTCAGCTGCTATAGAGACTCCCACACTTATTGCACACTGAAGGTGATTTACTTTAAATGTTTCTATTTTGAATAGTCATTTTATATGGAAATGTCTAAATGCATTACTCAAGCTTACCTACAATCACAAGTGTTGACTAACAGCTCACTGCAGGGTCAAAAGTGTAAAAACTTGAAATCAGATTGGTGCAAGCCATTTGCAAAATTTTTTAAACACATTTCTACCAGCATCAAGGGATATGGGTGCATTTCATTTATTTTGTCCCACACTTTAGTTTTACTACACAATCTGGGTGCATTGAAGCCCCTTCAGAAAACCTATTGATCAAGACCTCTTCAAAATACAAAAAAACAAAACAATTGGTTCAATGGCAGCAAATAAGAGTTTGCCTCCCTTTTCAAAACATTTTGATGCCAAGAATGAAAAGTCCACAAGAGACCACCACAAGGAAAGTGGGTAGATTTATTTAGATTTCAACCCCATGAAAAAAGTTCCTGACAAGATGTCATCAACGAGTCCACCCTGCAAGAACAAGAGAGGCCAAATGAGGATGAGAACATACATACACACATCTGTAGTTGAGATCCAAGTTAGTTACCTCACTGAAAGCTGGTTGGTGAAACTGCTTGCTGTGGCTGGATTTCAGGTTCAGGACTGCGGTCTGAAGTTCCTTTTGAGTATTTGCCGTCAGAATGAAGGTCTCTGGCTCGTTGGTAGCCACTGTTGGACTGGACTACAAGAGATACAGGGTACACAGGGGGCTTGTCAACCCAAGTCATAGGCACATCGTTAGTTCTCCAGGCCTGAGCAAGTGGCATTTGACGAACTTTCATCAGGATGTTCCCAATCAAGACCAATTCAGGATCAATTATTGGATGCTGAAACCAAGATCCAGTGGCTCTGCTTCCATGTGCTTCATGAGAAGATCCATCTGTGCCATGGGCATGTCCAAAAGGTGGAGACCCCGGTGCACCAGGAGGAGCATACCCAAATGGAGGAGATCCAGATGCACCATAACTATAAGGAGGTGATCCTCCACCTGGTCCATAAGCATAACCATAGTGAGGAGATCCAGGAGCATCATAACCATAGGAAGGATGCCCATGGATGGCACCATAACCATAATAAGGATATCCCATACTACCACTTCCATAACTATATGGGTATGATCCAGCCCCAGCATATGGAGTTTCATGGAAATATGAAGGTCCATACCAAGGACTGGGTGGTACTTCAAAGTGTCCAATCTGTGGGACATGCTCTAACTGCTCTGAGGAACCATGTTCCTTTTTGTTCTTGAAAATACCAAGAAATGCCTTAGGAGAAAAAGCATCAGGCCTGCTGGAGTTGGAATCAGAAGTCAGATTAACCCCCTCCTGTGTGGATGGAGGCTCTGCAGCTACACCAAAAGCTTCAAGGCTGGTCTCATCATCCATGGGCAAAATCTCAGGCTCCAACTCTGAGTCGGAGTCTAAAATAGTCAAAAGTTCTGCTGAGCTCAATGAAGTTGTGTTGTCATCTTTGTGGTCTAGAGAAAATATATGTCAGGTTAAGAGAAAGTTTGACAAACAGGGTTTAAAAATATTAAGCAAAAGGATCTTTACAAAAGAAAGTCACAGCTTAAAAGAATAATTTTTAAAAAGTACTTTGTGTAATGCTTCAGAAATCATGACTCACCTACAGGAAAACAATTCCCAAATATAAAAAGCAGGCATATCCAAGAAACCCTGGAAAACAGGTCAAAATTATTAACTACACCATGAAAGATTAGTTTGAGCAGAGTAATAATACATAATAAATGACTGACCTTATACAAATTCCCAGGAACATGTTTGTCTCTAAAGAGCAACAGCTTACACTGAGAAGAAAGCCCTTGGTTTTTAACACAATGCTTGGCTCTAATTCCACTCATTAAAACCACCTGTAGCTCAATCAGTAAACATAACTTTGCACCTGGCTGCAAGCCTAACCTGCTCTGAAGCAAATTAGATTTTAAAATCAAAACTTTAATTAAAAAATATATATATAATTAATACTGTAACCATTCTAACTAAAGGTAATCTTTTTGTTTCCACAGAACACTCTGACTTTAAAGGATTAAGTTTTCAAACCACAGAGTTTCATCTGACAAGTCAATTCTGCCATCTAGTGGCAAAAATGAGAATTACTCTTTTACTAATTCAAATGTAGGAATTGGAAACTTTCCCCTCCAGATCATATTTCTTGTTTCAAAGAAGACTAAATCAAAGTCCAGTTGTTGCAGCAAAATTATCCAATTTCACAAACTTGAATTCTTAATTTGATTACTCAAAGCCTCTTATGTATTATATAAATGAGAGTGCTCAACGTAGAGTCCATATTTTCAGGTATGTCGATCATTTTTCTCATGTTTGTTTGTATGAGAAGCTACAGATGCATTGTTGTTAGTAAATATATTAAAATCAGCATCCAAAGAAAATTTCAGCAAAGTAAAAAAATAACCTACACACCAAAGACTCCTGTGGGAATTAAACATTGACCTAAATTTTACAATAAAGTGTGTATTTTGTCACTTGGGGGAAACTATTGAGCATATATTTACTATTTAATTCAGGGTTTGAAATTGAGAGAATAGGGTTGGAATTAAATGTTCAGAAAATAATGCTTCAACTTGATTTAAGGAATATTTTACAGAGAATATATCTGAAACAGGTTGTTATATTTTATGCCAGTATGTCAAGAGAAGACGAATAATTAAAAACATTAATTTAATTTTATCTTAATGCCATTTCATTTATTTTCCATTTACTTTATTTATTTTCGCTTGTAGTTACCAATCTCTTCCAGGTGGTGGAGTTATTGAACCAAAGGACCACTGCTCAGTCGCTTATAAACTTAGCGAAGAAGAAGAAAGCAGCGCCTAGCTCTTTGGTTGGCCGTTTAGACGTAGGTGTAGTCGTGTCAGTTCAAATGTCACTTGTTTTACTGCCCTTCTTTGGCTAAACAAACGGAGAATAAAACACATATACCACTTTATGTAAGTATGGTTATATTATTTATAGAAAATATAGCAAACACCAAGTAAAGATGGCTAGCATTTCTGCAGTTCTCCGAATGTTTACTACTAGCAGGTTGTTTCATAGCTAACATGGCTCCTATAAGATTTCCCACTCTTCTGTTATGATTTTCTTTTACTGCTACTAAAGATAAAGTTACATATTTTTTGACGAATAACCTCTCTGTTACTTATTGTAGCTTAATATCATTGTTCCTAAAGGTCATTGTTTTGATGGGAATGCTAATATTAACCGCAATTTAATGTTAGTAGTTGACAGAGTCTCTTATAGATAAATAAAAGTGGGACATTTCTCTTATTATGTCTTTACTCTCCTGGTATGCAAAGCAAAGTTTGCCAAAATTGGATAAACCTCACGCAGATTTAGAAAATATTTCACTTTTAAGTTATTCTTCTGTTTATATTGGCTAATTTGTGGTTTTGGGCAGACTGTATAAAATAGTGCATTAGGGCTTTCCCCTCTAATCACAGTGACTTCTCTTGTGAACTCATGAACTAGATTCTGAGTTTGCACGAACTAAGTAAAGTGAAATTTTCTGATTATACATCACATATTTTTAACTGATCTCATACTGTCAATTCTTTGCACATTTATTGTGTGTTTAAAATAAACTGCACCAGGGTGTATAGAAAATGTAATTGCACAACAAAAACAACTTATCTGAAACACAGGCAGGCAGCTTTCCTAATCCTATTATGATGTGATTAAACATCATTGTCTTCTTTTTTAGATGTGCTGTTTAAAATCAGTAGGGTGAATTAGTTTGCCTGTATAGATTGTGTTTTGTTTACATTAAAGTTTTTCACAATAGTTTTCCTGTTTCACAGTGTACCAAAAGGAGGCCACTATCTTTTACAGACATGGGGGGCTTGATTTCTCGATGGAAGGTATGTGACTTATAGAAAATCATATAAATAATACAGTATAATATAGAAAAAAGGTTTAATGATTTTGGTAATGTGAGCGCCTCAATTAGAAAGAAGGAACATCATGTGACTTACTTGGAAGATTGTATTTTTTATAGTAATGTTGATAGACAATATAATACTGATAGGAATCAAGCATCATTATCAGTAAAACTAATAGATTAGTTCCAAGTCATTCTGCATTTCCATGTAAATGAATGAACGCAAATCTAAAATGATTAGCCTCAATGTAATCAGTCACATGCCGTTCCTTTTTATCAGATTATACCTTTTTTTAAAGGTTTTCTGTTTACAAATAATTGATTAGACTTGACCAGATCGTCGTCGTAAATGAGAATGGGTTCTCAATCGACTCATCTGGTTAAAATAAGGTTAAATAAATAAATAGACTAGGTGGCAATTGTCTGATTTTGATGAATCTGTGTTTATGTATTTTAAACTAACTGTAGAGATAATTTTTGTCTTGATTCCACTTTTGTAAGACATCTTGTGTTTAATATATAAACACACTGAACTTTGTCCTTTAGCTAGATGAAGATTAAAGATTACTTCAAACATACTAAATTGGACACTTTCCAAAACAAAGGAGACAGATCATCATATGGGAGATTGATTCCCAAGCTTTGGATTTTGGTTAGCAATGTGAAGCATCATGTTTACTTTATTTCATTGCTTTTTAAGTAGTAATTAAAGTCTTCAGGACAACAGGAACTAACCTACTGATTAGTCCTAAATGAGCAGGAACAGTGTTGATTGTTTACTGATAAATCAATCTTCTCAGTCAGCTAGTTTTGAATCTATTTACTGTGAGTTCCACAGAGCAGGACCAAGGAATTAATTCTGGTGAACCTGATGAGGATTTTATGGATCTTTTTTCTTATTTCAGACAAAACCAACTACAGTTGAGCAGCTGGAGAACCTGGATAAGGTACTGATAATCTATAACCGTATATACCTTTTAACCAGGTCCTATTTCAAACGCAGAATTATGAATTTTGTTTCCTTTCTTCCCCATGTAGGAGATTAAAGAGCTGGAGGAGTTTAGAGCCAAAAACCAGCGTCTACAAAAAGTAAAATCTGCACAACTACAAAGATCTGTGAGCTACCTAAGCTTTATTTTCTTCATCCTAATCTCTGTTTGTGTCTGTCTGCAGCTCTGGGTTGGACGGTTGCTTCTCTACTCATCTGTCTTGTACCTGTGCACCTCTTTAATAGTCTACTGTCTCTACCTGCCTGATCAATGGCTGCAGAGAATAGCCATGGCCCTGCCTTTCTTTATATACCCCTTGCTGTGAGTGGTGTTTTCATGTTCATTCACAACCATCAACAAAATTTAATTGTTTCTTAACTGACATTGTATAATGTATTTTTACCCGTTTGCTGTGTGTTTATTTGGTTTTAATAAGCTCAGTGAACTAAAACAAGTGTTATATTAGTAGAAAAGTTTGACTGAATTTAATGATAAACACCTACACGTCTTGTTTTGTGTTTTATTCCAGTGTGTGGTTCATCAGGAAGCTGTTTATTTTCCTTTTTTCCAAACGCACTGAAAGAAACAGTAAGTTTTCCATCAGTGTTGAGCAAAACTTCAAATAACCATTCAGATTATTGCTGCATAAAATTTGAATTTACTTTTTTATTCTTTATTCTTACAGGTCAGTTCAGTAATACAACACTTTTTAAACCTCGTGTATAAATTGGTTTAAAAGAGATGATGTAATTGATGTGTTTGGCTTTCAAAGTTGATATGATTAAAAATTTCAGGTTGTCTAAAACTTTTATGCTTCTTTTCTAGACGATAAACTTGAAGATTTAAAAGTGACTAAGAAAAAGATCGTAAGTTTGCTAATCTTTGTGGTAATTTATTATGTATCATTAGCTGTATTTATTTTTGTGCCATTTTTTTGAGACCCAACTATCATCTTTTCCTCCTTTTGTAGCTACTCCTATAATTTAAATTGTTTATTTAATTTCTGAACAGCAGAGTTTTGTAGTTTTACCATATGCTTTATTTGTAAGTGTTGTTCATTTTCAGTATCTCTAACTTAAGGTTTCTCTGTTTTCTCTTCAGTTAGAGGAAGTGATGGAAACAGAAACTTATAAAAACGCCAAACTCATCCTGGAACGCTTTGATCCAGAAGCTAAAAAGAAAGCTGTGAGTGTTTAATGGCTCTTATCTGACTTCATAAAGCTCCATCTTTAGGCATCTTTGTTCAAATTAACATTCAGCAACTGTGTTCTAGGAACTGGAGTCGACACCGGTGCGATCTCCAATAACTCCGGGTCCAGGTCAAGGTACAGTACACATCAATTCACTGTTACTTTAATCTTTTTTTTGTTGTTTAAAATACATATGTACAATTTTTGCATTTGAAAAAGCAGAACACATGTTAGGGATTTCTTTCTTTCTGTGAAGAAATTCGCCAGAGAGGTGCAATGAGACCCATGATGATGGGAACCCCAGCTGCAATGATGATGACGCCCCCACCTGGAGCACGGCCGATGATGGGACCAGGTGGTACACCAGTGGGTAGGGAGACAAACCAAAACACACATTTCATACCAGGTTTGTGATGTTATAATGCTAGCATACCAGTTATGATGCATTCAAAGAAATATTGAAGGTATGGAAAAATACATAACCCAATAGTTGGTCGAATTACTTTTCGTTTGATTGTTTTAGCTTTCAGTTTGTGCCTTTATTTGATGTCGGTCTTCCAACAGAACGTGTTCCTCTCTCAGCTCCAGGAGGACCACCGGAGAAATCTACCCCTAATGCCCCTGTCCTGCATGGCGCTGTACCCAGAACACCCTGCTCTCCTATTCCAGGCGTGGGTCAGTACTGTCAAGTGCTTTATGCATGCAAAAAAGAATTTTTACATCTTTATTTTTTGTTTAAAATTTTTTTTTTGCCTGTTTTTGGAATTCAGTCCTGGCTCCAACTCATGAGCGAAATGTGATAAATAGTTTTTGGGTTGCAAGACAGTTATATGTACCACTAGTCAATTATTTTGGTTTATTGATGCCATTAAAGCTAAGAATGTTTTATTTTTCTTCTAAATAACTGACTGTTTTTTATATGTCCACTTTATTTCTACACATTTGGACTTTATTTACAGGTTTGCACCCCCCAGGTCCCCCATTAGCAAGACCCATTCTGCCCAAAGACCGGGGAGCGATGGACAGAGTCATTGAATATCTGGTTGGAGATGGACCACAGAACAGGTGAAGACAAAGTTATCATTGAACTGGTCTGTCATTTACACTCATGCTCACTTATTCAGCAATTAACAGACATGTGACCTAAGGTCAGTTTGCAACTTTGTGCTACATTTTGTTATTAAACCTGTGTCTGTCTGAATGACAATATTCACTAAGGGCAAAATAAACAGAAACTTATTATTCAAGCTAGAATCAAAGCCACATAAATATTCCAAACAAATGAAAATGTACTAGTTGGCCACAAAATTGCAGAATTTCACCAGGAAGGATCTGCAGCTCACTGTTACCGGGTGTCTGGTGTCTTGCATTGCTTGTTTGGTAAAATGTCGGTTTTATATTGAAAGTTTAACAAAACAGAATCATTGAATTAATCTGATGTCATTTCAGTTTTTAACTAAAAAAGAAGGCAGACACTGAACATGGATGATTTAATAGAAAATGTTTTCATGTAGGAGGTTCTGCAGGATTTTTTAAGTAGTAGGATTTAATTTTGATCAAACTAAATTTATTTACAGTAATTCATAAAAGAAGTTCTAACTGAAACTTTAGATGTTTAGATGTGAAAAGTAAATAATAATCACTACAGAAGCCATAAAGTGGAGGGAAAAAACTGAACTTTCTTAAAAAGTGTGAATAATTGCAGACATGTCTGTTTATCTGCAGTCTATTTTCTTATTATATCTGAACATCGGCATGTAATTGCATGAATTATCTTTTCTCTCTTCATCCTTTGTTGCCTCCTTGTTGTTATTGCAGATATGCACTGATCTGTCAGCAGTGTTTCTCTCATAACGGCATGGCTCTGAAAGAGGAGTTTGAATATCTAGGTAAGATCAGAAATGCTACAACTAATTCTAATGAACTATTTCTCTGCCAAAACGAAACAAACAGAATCCTTCATTTGCTGTTTCTACATCTTTTCTGTGATGTTAAACTTGTTCAAATGATTCACGCTCATTAATTCTCATTTCTGTCTCCATCAGCTTTCCGTTGTGCGTACTGTTACTTTCTGAACCCGGCCAGGAAGACCCGTCCTCAGGCTCCCAGACTTCCTGAGTTCAGCTATGAGAGGAGGCTCAGAGCAGAGTCACGCTCCCCTGGGCGGGCACCAAGATCTGGGGCAGAAACGGAGGAGAGTGCTCCCCCTTCTGGAGGTACTGGAAAATGCATATCTAAACACAAATCCAACAAAAGAAGAAAAGAAACAAAAAAAAACCCCACCATGGATGAGAGAGAATAAATCTAAAACTGAGAGAAGAGAATTTTAAGGACAAACGTGTAGTTTTTTTTTTTCCATTTTTTTGTCTAATATTACTTAACTTAATCCCATCTACCTATGTGTGCTTCATTCTAAAGTGCTTCTGTAACATTATTCATTTGTTTCTGATTTATTTCAGCTTCAGTTTTCCCAGCCAAATATCTTCATTCTTTTATTTTAATTTTACTAAGCACAGCTGAGTCCAGCACAGCGTCAGTGATCAGTTGTTTAACGATGTGGTCTTGCCTCTAGCTAAAGCTCCGGCTCCGTGGAATTTGGTCCACAGTTTTTCCAGTTTCAAGATCCAGCAGAGTCCAAAGAATCCTCAGAATCGAGCCCTGCAGAGTCCAGGTTCCCCTGCCCTTTCTCTCCTGCTCTGTTCAATCCGACATAACCTCAATCAATTGTAATAATGTAGAATCTTCCTAATGGATCTGATTTTTAAATTCTGAAATAATAATTCTGTAGAACTATATCTAATCAAACTGAATTGATCATTTTGTTGACAAATGCTAAAGCTCACCAGACCAGATTTGTGTCAAACAGTACAAATTTCTGTTTCCTCCTTTTTTTTTAAAAAATAACATTTTGACAGTTTCTAAATAAAATTTAAAAAATGCATAATTTCTACTTGTAGTAGATAGAATAACCTGACCAATTACAACTCAAAAGGAATTCAAAACACTAGAATTCAAATAGTTTGACTCAGATCTGGTTCTGTCCTCACAAAAATGTCAAAAATCCTTCTGTATGATGTTATTGATTATAGTTTAACTCAATGATAGTTTTAGTTACAGTAACATGTTTTGTTTTTTTGTACCATCCGAGCTCCATCTGCATATTCATCCTGTCCCTCACCACTAATAGTTCTTTTCAACAGGTTTTAATTATATTGTTACTGCTCACCTCCTAATTCACTAATCTAAAGCCAGTGTCTCACTGGGCTGACACTGTTGTTAACTAGTCAGAGAGGTAAGATATGTAGATTTTCAGTTGGAATCACACATGAATTATGGCCTATACCCCATGTGACCTGACCAGACATAAAAGTAGACACAATAAGAATATTAGTTTATCTTGTGGACTACTAAACTACTAGCATGTTTTATTACCTCACATTTCTTGGACATTCTTTCTTATAAAATGTAAATGGAGAAGAGTTCCAGTAGGAAACATTTGTCAAACATTTTTTTCCAACACATTGAACAACTCGTCCAAGGAGATTGAGAATGTTTTGAGGCATTTTGGAAACTCCCTCATGAATACCGCTCACAATTTGTCACCAAAAGTTGCAGCCCACTGAGAAAATGGCTCAAATGAGATTAAGTCTTCTTTTGTTAATATGCATCTTCTATCTTTTCTGTATAGCTTGGTAAATGCAAATTTTGAGTTAAGCTAATCTGCTTTGTGCAAACAATATGAGCAACTTCACTCTTTATTCTGATCGATTTACTAGAACTTCTAATGATAATTTAGTAATGAAGTGTTTCTGTTTTGGTGGCACATCCTTTTATTTAATTATGTAATTGTGGTGGAGGAAAAAGAACTTTGAAAGTGGGAGATTTTGGGAATATGGCTGCATCACCCATTAGACTGTATGCTCTGCATCTAATATCAACAAAACAAAGAGAATGCGGTTAATTTTCACATCTTCATTGATTTAAATCTTCAAAAATAATTTGTTTTATCTCACATACAGCACTTTAACTCCTTCCCAACTCTTCATGATGCATTTTTATCTTCTCAACAGATGAGAAAGAAATGGGAGAAGATGAAAGACCAACCAAAGACATAGAAATGGAGAGCCAAACAGAGGAGGAGGAGGAGAGAGTTCAGGAAGAGGCGGCAGAGCAGGAGGAGGAGTTACAGGAAAGTCACAAAACCTCCTGTGAGACAGCGTCTCCATCGTCTTAGAGTCCAGAGAAGAACAAAGAAAAGATGAAAGTTGTGTCCAGAAGAAACACCATGATGGACAGTATTTTCACAACTTGTCCAACAGGTTTGCTTAAAATAACTTTAACATATGATGTTAACACTTTGACTGATAGAAAGATTATTTGTTGTAATCTTATTTCTTGTTTTTTTCTTTATTAATGACAAACTGACTTAGTTTGATGCTCTAAGCTTTACACTATAAGGTTAATTTAGACTTAAGGTACATGATTAATAAACACCTGGTTTACATATAGTTTGTCCTTGACAGTAAACGCATCATTTAAATCTAAATACTGCTTTAAATCACAGCTTAGAATGTTGTTTAAACACCTCTAGAGTTTCACAATCCACACAAATATTTTCATCAAAGTATATGTTTAGGTTTCAGAGTAAGTTTGTTTTTAACTCCTCATGTAAGATTTTTGCTTAGCATTTTAGCCTTCCAACTATTTTTTGCTCTAATGTATGTGCAGTATTTTTCCCTCTGAATATAGAACATTTTGTTTATAGTGTTTTAAGTAGTTTACACCAGATGGGCTCAGAAATGCGACTAGACCAGAGTCAGATCCTGTCCAGAGGAATAAAACCACTAACCAGAGAAATGATCTGCAGAAAGAACAAACTTAAGAAACATGAGAGACAATTCTCAGTGTATTTTATTTCTTTGTTTATTCATTGTGGCTTACAATGAGACCACGTTACTGTACGTATTTAAAAACCTGCTGGAGATGATGACATCAGAACACAAATGTTTGTTTTTTCCTTTTCAGAGTTCCCTAAAAGATTCATTTTCAGTGACTTTAAATGACCAAAAGGTCCAAAAACTTTCAAAGAGTTACTTGAAAAAAACCCTACATATTTGGAATCGATGACCTAACTGTATTATTTCCTCTTAGTGTGATTTACAGTAAATTTGACCTTAATGTGGAATTTTAACTGTTCTAAATCAGCTAAAGTGACTAAAGACTGAACATATTGATCCTGCGTTAACGTATGAACTGTTGGTCTGAGTGATGTGACGACAGAAACACGACTTCAGTGTTTTGATATATTACGCTGATGGAAGGAATATTAATTTCCAGACGTATTGTTTCCTCAGTAGAGAAATAATTAAACCTATAGATTTAGATCAAGTTGTATGTTTTAACAAGAGCTTCATGCTGTAACTTGTCACATTAAGTTATTAGTTCTGGATGGTGTTTGTGAGCCGTGGAAACAACGAAGGTGCCGCTAAACTTCTGCATGTTTGTCAAACTGAAACTAAACTGCCACCTTTACCTCTGTTCTTTAAGGATTAACCGCTTGCCAAATGATTTCTGTATTTTATTTTATCTGCACTGTTTTATTTATTTATTTATTTGGCCATATTGCGTTTTGATTCCTACTTTGGATATTGCTGCACTGGTTAAAATGAGTTTACAGGTAGAACCAGTGATTGTCGCCTTTTATAAATCTGATTTGGATTCTGAAGCCTCCATGTTGGTTAAGGTTTTTTTTGTGCTTTTATTTTAAATGTTTACAGTATTTGGTGCCAACATAATGTGTGCCTTGGTCCATGTCGTTTTGCAGTGTAACAGGATTTAATTTTTGTTACGTTGCTGCAGTTGGAAGGGAAATTTAATTAGGCAAGAACTAGTTAAGTTGGTGAAAGTCTATGCAAAAAGGGTTGTAAAATGTGGGATGTAAAGGCCTGGCAGCATCTGGTTTTTAGTCTTTTATTAGTTTTGAATGTCCACATGAACCTAGTTGAATATTGGATTCTAGGAAAAATCAAAAGTTAGCTATTTAAGAATGTTTGAGGGGAAAAAGAAAATTCTCCTCTCACCTTGACTCATTACAGCTTCACATTTGGATATTTTTTGTCTTATTTTCCATCATTGGTTTAGTTTCCCAACCAGTTGGGACTAGTTGACCAGTTGTCTTGTTTTGCTTGGTCACATTTCTCAGGTACGTTTGTGTTTTTGCGTTTTAACATTGTGTGTGTGCTTGGCACGTCTAATAAAGCTTCCCAGCAACAGTTAAGATTCATTAACTTCATTTGTGTCGACTTTTTACGTTTTTTTTTTTTAAAACATTTTAATTTGAAAGCTGCAGTTTTAGATGTTTGTGTTCAAAACAAATATAGAAAATAGGTTTCAAAAATGCCACAGATCAAATATGACTTGATTTTGTTTACCTTTATTTCACATCAATACAATAATAAAAACAATACGGCAGAATATAACTTTTACCACGCTGAACTAAATATATGGTCATGTTTTAAGGAATCACGGCTGCAAAATAAATCAAGTTGCATTAAGCTTATTGAGCTGTGATACACAATTTCTTCATAAAATATACTAAATCTGGTAAAACTATGATTTCTTTGGTACTTAATTCCCCTTCAAATACAACAAACTTCCAAGTTTCTAATAGGTAAAACATACTCTCGACATTTAAAACTAATAAAAATCAGGCAAAAACAATAAATAAAACTTCCAGTTAGGAAACGTCTGCCTGAGAATCGATCAACTGTCAAAAAAAAGACAAACATTTTAACATCAGGGTTTTATGATACACTCAGAATGCTCATGAGAGCGATGGTAACAATCACAAACTATAAAAAGAAGAAAAATGTGTTGGTTATAAGAAAAGTTTCAAGTATGACCCATTTTACATCAAGAGACCCATCAGTCTGAAATCTCCACTTCAGTAAATACTCAAACACACTTTTAAATTCAACACAAGAGTGAGACTTTCACAACCAACAGCTTTTGTGTGTTTTCGACACACACTGACAGCGTCTAGATTACAACCTGGGAAACTCCTCTGGTGTGTCTCCAAGCCGTGTGTCGAATATCTGAGCGAACACATGCTCCTTTATGGGTCGAGGCTTCACAACATGTTGAGCTCAATGAGTCTCCCGGCAAAGACGGCGAGCGTCCCGATGATGCACACGGCCATGAACACACACAGCAGGATGTGGTCCAAAACCATGGCAACGAACTTCCACTCCTCTGCTGCCTGCAATGAAGTCAGATGATGAGACACTTTGGAGTTTGAATGACCACAAAATTGGCTTTTATTGATCTGTTAGTGACACTAAAAAGGAAAGAGGGTTTTATTATCACCAACTGCTGAAAGATAAAAAGTGTGTGTGTGCTTTTGTCTTTGCAAATATCTCATGAACCACTGGACAGATTGTTACGAAACTTTCAGAAAGCAATTTTTACATGCACATATACAGCTGTTTAACCTTTGAACCATTTCAAGATAACCATCACATCCAAGTTACCTTAGAAATGACAAAAATGGCTCTAAGTCCAGATAAAGTTTTGTGTCATGAAGCTAATGATTATCCATGACATCATCTGTGCACTACACAATGCAAAAGATCTTAACTGCAACCTTTGTTTTTATTTTTGCAAAATAACTCCCGAACCACTGGACAGAACTTATCAAAACCCTCAGAAAGTTTTCAGTCATCTGCAACTGAGTCTGTTTTGAAATCAACACAACAAAGTATTATTAGCTGGGAGTCATCCTCCTTGAATTGCTAACTGATTGCACAAGATCTCGTATGGGACAGCACAATGATATGTTTTAAAATTGTGACCTAAATCACTATTATTTCTCAAAATAAGATGATCTTACTTTAAAACTCTGGCATGAAGGTGATGGGAGATATGCATTCCTTTAAGAAATGCTGGGTCTTTATGCAATCTGGGCTTGTTTTTAGCTCCCCCTAGTGTCCGTTTTAAGTCACTGTTGTAAAAACGTTAGCATTGTCTTTGCTCAGAAACACCTAAATCTAACTGTTGAAATGTCTCCTCAGCCTTCATAGCTTTCTACTGGAGCGGTTCATCACTCATTCAAAGAAATCAGCTGTTCAAGCAGGGAGAGATCGAAAAAAAATCAGGAATCATGAGCTAACGGCGCTAGCATAACAGCTAGCCACGTTGGGTTAGCCTAACCCTCGCGAAATACGTGACTTTGTGAGACTTCAGGGCACCGGACCAGAGTCTCAGAAGTTGCAAACGTGGTATTTTGGATCCAAGCAGCAGATGGGGCTTTTCAGTAAAGGGTCATATTAGCACATACTGGCTCAAGAAAAAGGTTTTAAAATATGGAGAAAGTTACATAGTGTGCCTTTAACCAATTCCTGGGAGCAGTATAGATGCTCTGTTGCAAAACCATTATTGATTTGTGTAACTTTAATTTAAACAAAAATTCTCGAATCAAGCTCAGAAAAAATCTCTCAAATTTATATTATTTTATTGTTAAATAAATTTCCCCTGGGGATTAACTATTTAACTTCCACATCAGAAAGATTCTCTCTCTTTTTGCATATTTGATGCATTTTGGGGAATAAGGGTTATGATATAGAGTAAGGTAATAATAATGTAAAAATATTTTTTTTACTTATTTTTTAAACATTCTTATATATTTTTTTAGATTGAAGTTCAGTGTAGGCTTATATGTACCAAAATGTTACCAAGTGTTGACCTGCCAGTCAAAAGGTTAATAAAGTTTATCTGATATTTGTGACAAAAAACCAAACCACATAATAATTATTGTATGAACTTGAGTTAAATTATCCTCAATTATTAGTTTTGCAGCTGTTTTCTTACATTGTTCGATTCCTCGTCTGATTTCATGGTCTCTGCGATGTATTTCACTCCTTCAATTGCACTGCGAACATCTGGGTTTTTCATGATGGGAGACTTGTAGGTGACACTAGTGGGGGTGGGGTTACCTGTAGGGGTGAGAGCAGGAATCTACCGTCACTGTGACTTCTCTGGAAATTTCTGATTTAGAGAAATAAGTATTTAGTTGAGTGTCTTGCCTGAGATGTCCGAGATGTCCATGTCTGTGGGGAAAAGCCTCTTCTGCCGGATCTCCTGACTGGGACGCTTCATGGTTGAGAAGAACATCATGTTGGGAATTGTTTCGATGAAGACCTGAGAGGCAAACGGGTCAATCACATCTCTTTCAAACTGATTTTTACATTTTCTCAACAAAAAAAAAAAAAGGAACAAAAACCAACCTTTCGGATCCACGCGGGCATGGTGTGTGTGCTGGGCGAGCGGTGGTGTGTGTTGATGACGATGACCGTGATGATGATGGAAGCGATCACAAACACCATAGTGAAGAGCATGTATTTCCCTATGAGGGGAACGGCGCTGGAAGTGGAGGGGATCAGCTCCACGATGACCAGCAGGAAGACAGTCAGGGACAGCAGGACGGAGATGGAGAGAGTCATCTTCTCACCTGGAGGCACAAAGCAGAGAAAACACAACAAATCAGGTCAAAGAAGAACAAAAAAAAAAAAAAAAACACTTTAAAAAAAATCAGAAATCTTTGAAACCACGTACCAGAATCAGTAGGAAGGTAGAAGACGAGTCCAGTGAGAAAAGAGAACAGCATGCAGGGAATGATGACGTTGACGATGAAATAAAGCGGCAACCGAAGCATCAGGAAGTGGTAGGTGATGTCCAGGTATGGTGTGTCTGGGCAGCAGGTGTAGTAAACCCAGTGTTTCCAGCTCCTGTAGTCCTTTAACACCCATTCACCTGACTCCATGAAGTTACTCAGGTCGGGTCGGTCGCTGTCCTAAAGAGAAGGACCACTGGCATCAGGTGTTCTCAATTAAAACCATTTTATAAAGGAAGGAAAGCTCTTACTGGGTTGATGACGACAAGAGTACCATCGTACGTCCAGGTGCCTAGCTTCATGCTGCAGTTCTGCAGGTCGAACGGGAAGTGGAGGACAATAATCTCACAGTAGCTCTTATAGATGGCTGGAGGGTTCCAGGTTATCATGCCGGTGTACTCCAGAAGGACTTTAGTTTCATGGATGATGGCGAAGTCACCGTCAGCACTAGAGTACAGGGTTGATAAGGTGTTTAGAGAAAGCACAGCAAAGTTTGAATTTTAACCAAAGAATTAGGCTTTACTTGTTGTAGAGCACCAAGTCAGGTTTCCAGATGTCACTTGAGGGGATTCTGATCTTCTTGATGCCTCCATACTCATCTGGATTCCACTTCAGGTTCACGTCTATCCATTGCTGAGAAGACAAAAAATGTTTTGGGCTAAATCCTTGCATTTCCAAAAAATGCAACTTTTCTGGAAATGAGCAGAACATGCTAGCACACCTTGGATCATCACAGTGTCTCAAGCGCTTCTCGACACTTTGAAAAGTCGTCCATAAAACAGCAACCAGTATATGTGTGTGTGTGTGTGTGTGTGTGTGTGTGTGTGTGTGTTTTTCCACATTTACCTGCTGCAGACGAACATTACTGGTCACAATCTGGTTTACTTCATCCTGAGGGGGGAAAACAAAACAGAATTTTTCTTAAATATTGATGTTAAGCAGCATACCTCAGTCACATCACTTTGTTTTAAAAAAAACTTATGAGTGTTTGGAAAAAACAAAGTTTCCTTTTCAAATGAAAAACAATGTAATTTAGTAGGAAAATAGTTTAATTTCACCAATACAACTTTTTTTTTATGTTGCTTTGTTGATTAATTAAATCAACCAGTCTTGATTGTTTAGTTTGGTTAAATATGTTTAAATTAGGACTATTTAATACACTTTGACAGCTGGGCTTGTTTTTAAATTGCTCTTTTGCATAAAATGCAATGATTAGTTGCTTTTAAACCATATTATGTTCATTTAATCCTTGTTTTACAAATGAAACATATTCTGTTTCTATAGCACATGCATCCTTACCACACTAATAAGCTGTATAAGCTGCAGGCCCACGGTGACTACTACAGCATCACTGAAGTGGTTCACTGGACGAACCACCTTGTTGTAACCTGTGAACAGTGTTTTCACCAGTCGGGTTTCATCTTCTGAGCAGAAAACACAACCTAAAACCAAAAAACACAATATTCAGTCAGGTGTTTCAGTTGTCCCACAAATGTTTTCACAGCAGAACTCAAATCAGAGCCACAGAGATTCCTTTTATTGTGAATCTCACCCTAAACATTTCCCTGTTTTTTCAGTCAGAAATATGAAACCCTTCAGTGGACAGAATGAGAGTGTGAGCAGGAAAGGAGAAAGATGGGATGAGAGGAGAAAAAGGCAAGGGCAGATGCAAAGAGATCCACCGCAACAAGAGTCACGTGACTACATTCTGTACTGGTGAAAAGCCTCTGAACTGAATGTCCTGCAGTCAAATCTGTAAATCCTCTGGTCTCAGCACTAAGCAGGTGTTTGGTCAACGCTTCAACTGGAGTTCAGTACAGATAATATAAATGTGAATACAGGAGGTGTTCCATGCAAAGAGACCTATACATGTATAGAACTACAGAAAAGAAACACCTAATGCCTTTCATGTCAGAGATTTAAACTGAGATCATTTGAGTTTTAGGGATTTAGTTCAGTTTTTGAAAATTACGTATGTGTGATACTGCAAATTGTTAGCATGTGGAGTATGTGTTGTGAATGACTTTCAGATACCTAAACCCGAAATATGATCTGGTTTTGATACTAATATATGATCTAATATTACCTGTCTGACTGATAGAGTTATTGTTATGATCTGGTTCAGATAGATGTTCCCTCAGCTCCCCAGTCACTCTGCACACCTCCTTTCAATTCAGTTAATCAACCCAGCTGCTCAACACTCCACTGATCACCTGTAAACCTCCCCTGGTTCATTCAGTCCCCATCAGATCCTCCTGCAGTTCTACCTGTTTTCCATCCTGTTGTGTTTCTTGCTTCATTCCTTGTATTTGGACTCCTCAGTCTCCAATGCATAAGAGGCTATTCAGATCAGGAGAAACACTGCTGCCAAATTAGTGACTAATTATCAGGCATTTAACACATTTTGCTAAAAAAAAAAAAAAAACTTTTTGTATGAGACTGTTTAGTTTGTTTCAACTGAACCAGGTCTGAATTTCTATGCTACTGCAGGTGATGCTGCAGCAGCAGCAGTAAACACCACTAACTAAACAGTCTCACACTACATTGTAGAGGTTTACAACAAGTAATCGAACACACTAACACTCAGTGTGAGTTTTTGGAGCAAGAGTTGTTTTAAATACCCAAAATTAACTACTAATTAGTAGCAGCAGCGTCTCACTTGATCTTACCAGCCATGAGTATTGCTCCAGTTAGAGGACTACTTCCTCTGTCCAGAGACTTTGTTGATTTGAGTGATGTTCTAATATATTTGTATTTCTGATAGGGATGTTCGATATTATCGGTCTACCGATACCACGCGTATTATACATCAAACTGTTCGGCTACTTCTCCTCTCTCCCAAAATGTCAAAATATAACAAATCTGATGTATACATTTTGAGATATTTTTATTTATTTGGCACACCTTGCATTAAATCCTATCTTTTTTAAAATGAGGGCTACTACACTATCGGTATCGGTTTATATCGGTATCGGAAATTAAGAGTTAGACAACATCGGATATCGGCAAAAAAGCCAATATCGAGCATCCCCTAATTTCTGATTTCCCTTTGTACTGTATGTTGCTACAACATGATCAGCGTTAATGTGTAAAGTTGTACCTTTAAACATCGTAATGATAAATGTATAATTGATCTGTGTAGAACAATAAATGGAAGTTGACCAAAGAGTTTTATAAATCAGTCAAATATAATGTTGAAACGCAAAAGTAAAAAGCAAGTAAATATATAAGACACTAAAAGAACAAAAACCAAAATAAAGCAGCAAATGTACAAACATCAGCTCTATTTATCATTTTATACATCTGTTTGGTTTCTTGAGGCAACAGCAGTTAAAAAGTTAAAAAGCAAACGGTAAAATTTCAAAATCAACCTTTATATTATCATCCTTCAGACTGAGAGGAAGCCAGAGAGACGCCAACACTTAAATGATGTGCTCATGTTTTTAATACAGTTAATCAGCTTGTAGAGATGATCTAAACCAACATGCAGAGCATAACAGATTCCCAGCGAGAGGTAAAACAAGCAACTTTCATCAGGTCCTTGGACCAGAAATATCCAGTAAGTCATCACGTTTTAGACATCAAACCATAAGGAAAACTTTAAAATGTCCTTTAAAAACTATTCCTGTTAAAATTATTCACCAAATTCCCAAAACTTTAGTCTATTGCAGTTCAGTTTGGAAAATTAAAGTTACTCTTTCATTTATATTTGCACACATAAATCGCTGCGTTTATTTCCAGTTTCTTGGAGTACTGTTGGCTCGTTGGAGCGCCACATTTAGGACTGAACGACTTTGAGTTTTATCTTGTTTACAGTAAATGAACCAGTGTTGTACCTTTGTTATAATTACAGGAAACATGCCGTGCAGTTTTGTATAATATGACCCAGCAGGCAGTTCTACAAGCCAAGTGACACCCTCTGCATGTTATTTTGGGAATCTGTTGGCAGGCTTCTCTCTGGCTGTTCTGACTAAGCTGGGATCTTGTTTCATTTAGCCTGCAAGAGCAAAAGATGCACTCACACACACAAACCACTCATTAGGCAGCTTTTTCTTTTATGGCGTTTATTAGAATTTTCATCAAAGATCACGAGGACAGTCAGAGCCGATGTTCATCTGTCTGTGTTTGACTATCCATGTCTGGTTTTGTGTACTTACACCCTGTCTGGTATTCCTTGATCTGACCATGCACAAAAATAGACAGGAGGTGGGTGATGGGGACACTTGGAGCTGTCAGTCATTACTCAGTATTCATGTTTCCGGTTGAACTGCTGCAGCACAATGACTGCAGCTCTTTAAGATTTCTGCTACTCTCTGAGTAACAAAGTGCTGACCGATGATGCTATAAATCACGGGTCTTCTTTTTTACCACGCTGCTAATAAATGCTAACTTGTTTATAAACTATAACGGAATCCGATCTGTTTGAAATTATGTTTCAAAGTGAGTCAGTCAAATTATTTACTGAGCGTAACTAGATGATGTTTGACTTGTGGACACACCTTTTTCAGATCTTCTCATCAATTTGTCATCATCAAGGAATCGTACTTGAGCAACTGAACTAAAATTAACAAATAAATATAATAAAAATGAGTCCATTCGGTATATAAATTATGTATACACTAAACATAATTTAAAGACAAATATTAATTTCCTGTGTGAGAATACAGGGAAAACTGGAGGAGCAGTTGTGTTGAACATGACTGAAAACATGTGCCAGGGTAAGTAAGTCAACACCATAATGCAAATGAACTGATCAAGTAAAAACACTTTCAATCAAATCTCAGATTTTACAGAAAACAATGATCCACACTGCACCGGACCCTTAATGCTCCTCCTGCAGGTGGTGGGTCCACAGGTAGATGAGATCCAGTTCAGGCTGGGCCCCATAAAGCCCGGCCACCAGGTGCTCGCTCACAGGCCCCAACCCCGGGCCTGGCTCCAGGGTGGGACCCCGGTAACCCTCCAGGCCGGGTACTCTGGCTCTTTGATTTTACTTCCATGAAGAGTCTTCAGACAGGATTTCTAGGTGCAGCCGTGATGTCGAGTTTGGTGACAGGATAATCTCATCTCTGCTTTTTGCGGATGATGCGGTCCTCCTAGCTTCATCGGAAGAAGACGAGACGATAAAGCAAGTTCTCATTTTACCTGTAATTCAGCTGGGCTCTGAGAAGTCTCCGAATGAATTAAAACACTACTCTCAGATAAGAATGAGAAGAACATGATTCTTCTAAAAGTTTAGTTTCATCCAAAGTGACAATCAGCAGTAAGGTTCTGTTGGTGGAGATCTCCAGTAACGGTGTTGATGGTGGACATGTCACACCAATGACATTTTCTCTTTGAGATAAAGTCAGACATGTCAAGCATCACATCAGGCGGTCTGAGGTTTAAAGCACCTGGTCGCTGAGACGTCCGGCCCTTTAAAGGTCACAGTGTTAACTCCACCAAGTGTTTATTGACAAGTATGTGTCCTGTCAAAGTGTCCTTGGAGAAAAAGAACCAGCTCAGTGGTGAAAAGAAAGGAGAGCAAATTCCTCAAACATGATGCAGCAAAAATCTTTAGAACGTGAAGCTGAGTTTGCTGTTGAAGGACACACACACACACACACACACACTGATATAATAGACAACGAAATGTGATTCTTTTTTATGTTTTGTGAGATTATCCTCTCTTTTTTGGTTGACAAACAGCTTAGTTGTATATATTTCAATCATTCAGCCTGTTTCTACTCAACGATCCTCACTTCAGTTATAATGATCAGCTTGTACTGGACTTTCTTTTCCTTCAAAACATTGTGTATTATAAAACTTAGAATTACATTATGTCATCCTATATCATTTATTGTGATACATCTTTAAACTGATTTTGTTTTGCTGAAAGCCTCAGATCTAATTTATGGCTTTATTAAATGTAAATAAAGGTCATTTTATTGCATTCTAAAGCAGGTTTCAGTGTAAAAATGATAACTAATCACTATTTTACCCATTGATGGTTTCCTGAATGGCCTTTGTTAGGAGAAATGGAGTCTATGACCTACAATACTGATGAGCTAACAGCTAGCCTGAGTGCAGCAAAGACCAATGAGTTAAAACAGCTACAGTTTCCTAAATTTCAGTGATTCATGTAAAAATGCATCCTGGGATGAAGTTGGACTTTCTTAATGTTTCAGCAAATGCAAACTGAAGATCATTATAAAATAATGATGGACTGTGGTGGAATTTGGAGCTGTTTTCAGATGAAAGCAACACACTTTGGCCTTTTATTGTGCACAGACTAGCTGCTAGCTCATCATTCCTAATGGATGTAAACACTATTTCTCTGACTTGAGGCTGTTCAGGAAGCTATCTACAGTTGGTAAGAGTTAATAATTTTTCAATTCAATTAGTTTCTTTGTATAGGGACCAGCGTTAAGCATTACCAAGCACTTTAACATTTGTAGCTTAAGCTAATTTGCAATGTCTGTCCCTAGCTGGCCTTTGGTTCATAAAACAATAAAAACACATTACAAATTCATTCATTTTCAGGCTTCCAAATGGAAAATAAAGACCTTTTAAATTGGTTCCTAAAGAATTTAAAAAAGAAGTAACTCCTCAATGTATACATCAACATTTTGGAATATACATTTTTCAGCTTTTTCCCCTTCTGGTGCTTTTAGGTTGCCGGGTTGCATGTTGGGAGTCTGCGTTTCACAGCTTTTTTTGTCTCTTAAGAGACCAGTACATATTTTTGATTTCTCATTAGTTTAAATGAAATGATTTAGACTTATGAAAGCATTTCCATACATCCACAGCAAGTCATAAACCACAACCGGTGAGGGTGAAACATGAAGGATCTCACACTTACCAGAATATACAGAGAGAATCCAAACCAACAAGACCTGGATCTTTGGACAACACATCTCTGTTTTGGGGTCCAGCCCTTAAATCTACAGCACCTGATGATCTGCTCAGCTGTTAGCAGTGTGACCTTGTGAGTCCACAGAAACAGGCATGAACACTAAAACTGCAGCAGCTAGTTTTGAGCCGAGGGTCGTAGTGGGAAGGTGGATCAGCCAGAATGTGAGCTTGTGTTTTCCACGGCGAGCTGCGTGCCACCTCCCCCCACCCAGCTCCATCATACTTTAAGGCAAAGACAACTGTGTGTGTGTTTATGGTGTAATAGGATCCAAAGCTTGGCATGACAGCTATTTTGTCCCTAGAGGTATAAATTCATATTTAGATTAGGGTTTTAGTGTATTTTTATGAGGTCGTGTGCTGAGCAGTCGGAGACAAACAGAGCAAAGGTAACAGAGAAAAGACAAACTGTTGCTTTAAGAGACTTTAGGGGACAGGAGACACCGGGACGGACCGAAGAACAGCTGAGCGCTGTCACTGATGAAATGAGAAGCATGTCCACACTGGTGCTCAAGTAGCACACACACACACATACACACACACGAACATAGAAGCAGTTGTTCAGGTCTTTTGAAATGCCTTTTAACGAACACTAAATAATCTTATCTATTGTAAATTTCTCTTTGAATGACCTCAGTTTGGATAAATAGTGATTAGTTCTGACCAGAAATACAAGTTAATAGCTAGTTAGAGTGGGGCCAGATAAAAAGTGGGTTGAAAACGCTCATTTTGTGTGGTTCATGCTAAAAAATATTTCATAAAACGTCACCATAAATCGTTATTATGGCAGTAATCCCTCCACTTTTAGGGTCGGAATTAATGACCTATAAATCAGAAAGTCTAAAAAGACAAAACATGTTTCCTCATCCAGTTAATTCTGTAAAAGAACTACTTTCTAAAACTATATGAACACGTTTGAGCTGTTTGTGTGATTAAACAGTGCAAAGATAAAGCTCCTGGCTCCACATTTATAGAGTTTATTAGGAGAAATAGATAGAAATCACCTCTATGAATGCAGTTATGAGGAGGAAGCAACTTGTTCTATTAGTTCATTCATTCTTTTAGTATTGTTTTAAATGTTTTTATTAGTTATTTATCAGGTAACACATTATTTGAGCAGATTACTCACTCGTGGTTGTTGATCTGTATCTGGAGGTGACTTTTTCTCCTTTTGCTCTTTGTTGAGTCTCTTTTTCTTGCTGAAAAACTAATTGCCCTTTGGGAGATAATGTATGAATAATAAATATCCTAATATTTTTTTATGGGGACAAGTTATTTATTTAAACCTTATAACATTTTATTAAACGTGGCCATATGTTTTGTGCCATGTTTTGAATAAACTGAAACTAAAGCTGATGTTTGCAGCTGATGGAGATGATCAGATATTACCATGAATATTTGGTTAAAATGGATCAATCCACACACAGAAAACTGAAATCATTATGGTTTTTTTTGTTTTTTTTTGTGTGAATAAAATCAGAATGTTATCATTAATGGGTCATTACAGGAGCTGGATCTGCACATAGATGGATTAAATTGGTATTTAGAGGTGTGATTAAATCATAGGTCACTCAGTTAATGTCTATTGATATATGATAACATCAGCCTGACTCATGACATGCTGTTTACACTAGATGGCAGTATAAGACAAAGGGATGTGTGTGTTTCTCAGTCTGCCTTTTTTCTGCTGTTGATCAACTAGTTGGTTTCTCTCTTACTTTTTCCTCTCCATTGGTTTTTCTCTGTTTGTCACTCATCTTCCTCTGTTTTTTGTCCCATCTTCGTTTGATTTCAGGACACACACACCTCCATTTTCCCCTCTAGATGAGTAATAGCAGCCACCTGTCACTGTCTTCTGAGCCTTCAAACCAAAGACTTGAATAGCTCAGATTCTTCTTTTGTTTTCAAACCAGATTTCACTTGAATTTACCCAAAATCTCCTGTTTTATAGCACACTCAACACAATCACGAAGAGCAAGTGTTCCAAGGTAATGTCAATCAAGATTCTGGTGTAAATAAAACTCTCAAAATGTCACTTTTCTGGTTTTCTCCACAAAAAGTAGCAAATTATATACAGGTGCTGGTGCTCAAACAATTAGAATATCATGAAAAAGTTTAATATTTGATGCCACTCATTTCATACAGTTCATATCCATTACACATAGAGCAAAATATTTCAATGTATTTCATGTAATTTGGATGATTATGGCTTACAGATAAAAAAAAAACTCAAAATTTAGTATCAGAAAATTAGGATATTGCCTACTCAGCTAATTCGGTCAAAGCACCAAAAGTTTTCCTGAGCCTTTAAATGATCTAAAGTAGCTACATGATGATGAAGACTGCTGACTTGACAGATGTTCAGAAGACAGTCAGCGTTTGAAGCTTTATAAACAAACTGAATTTTATTGTGTTTCTGCAAAAAGTCACACATATTTTACTCATTGTAGATAACATCCTGAATGGCCTCTGTCCTTAGAAATGGTTTCCAATAGGATTGATATGCTAATGGATAGTCTGAGCGCAGTAAATTTTGCAGCATTTGATTTTTTTTTAACAAACATTCATAGTGCTGTTGATTTTTCACACTGGTTATTTTGGCTGAAATTTTAGGAATTCCCTGCTGGACTTGACCCCTGGATGCATCTCCATTTAGCTGCTGCAGGTGAGGTATTTAAAAACTGCATAATGTAAAACTGATGGCAGAGTAAAGGTTTATAAAATAAAGTGCATGAATTGCTATAAAATTTAGGATATTGGAGCTGTTTTAAGACATTGATACTTTAGTGTTCACAGCATGCAGACTAGCCGTTAGCCCAAATGATGTAAGCTGATCCTCCAAACGGAGGCTAAGGAAGCTAGCAGGTAAGATAGTATTTATTTATAACCTTAGAAATACTCAAGGCTTACATTTTTCCTCTTTATAAAAAGGAAAAAATTGGCTAAAGTAAATAAAAATGTTGATATTCACAATTCTGGATCTCTTTGTTGTAGTTTAAGCTTAATGCTACATTGTTCTTCATTGTAAAGAATATATAAAAATCTGTAACCATCAGTAAGTATAGCAAGAATACTTCTGCTAATCTGTTGCCTTAATTATGAAACATTTCTTTATCATAAGAACAAGAAACACGGAAATTTCTTAGGTGAAAGCGATCTCATCATTAAAAAAAAAAAATCCCTTTATTTCATCTCAGCTACTATCCCATTGAGATTAAGGACCTCTTTAGTATTTTGCCCAAGGATACTTTGACACATGGCTGAGACAGAACCCTGGTCTCCCACACAGTGGATGAACATTTCCATGAGAACTTTCACTAAATGATATTTAAATCAGGAACATTCCTGCCGTAAAATGACATTTTCCACATGTGATGCAGGAGGAGCCATTGCTACAGGAGTAATATCTGCTTCTCTACCAGAGGCTCATTTTAAACTGTTACACAATTCAAGTTAGGAGCTTTTATACCTGAGCTTGTTAGAAAAGAAGATCATTTAAAAAATATTACTAAAGATTCTTTAGGAGGGATACTAGATTTAATCTGTTTCTAAGAAGATTTGCCTTTTTTATTTTACTCATTCATTCTGAAGTATATTAATCTGAAATAAACTCAGTTTTTATATCACAAAAGAAAAGTATGCAGGGTAAAAAAAAGGGAAGTTAAAATATTAAAGCCCCAGGTGAGAGAAAATGACTGAAGTCCCCAAATGATCAGAGTCCTACTATATTCTAATTAGCCTGGATTCTGGTAGGAGACACCTGCAATTTAGCCTTGAGTGATGAATTTTGATTTATCCTCCAGCCATTTTTGCTCACTTTGTGTGTAAAAATTGAGAAACAATGGGGTGTCTGAATTGATCCACTGCTGATGAACTCTGCAAAGCTTCAGTTTGGTTCCCCTGATGAAAAGATTTAAGTGTGAAAATACCAAGATTTGTTTTTGTTTAAATGACCATTTTAGAAATCCTGTAGGTTCCTAATCTTGTTAGAGCTTAAGAACATGCAACGTTCTTTTTGGTTGACTTAGTTCTGTCGTTTTTTCTCCAGAGGATCACTGGTTCCAGCTTCCCACTCACCACCTGCTCCTGCTCCCAATTAGCACACCTGCATCCACTTACCTGATAACCCTCAGTTGTATTTAACCATCCAATTTGTCTCCTCTGTTTGCTGGGTTGCAGCTCAGACCATGTTGATGTTCTTTCTGTTGTTGGTGGCATGTTGAACTATAATAATTTAACATCAAAACATGATTTAAATAGAACTGAATGTGCACTGCATTACCAGTTTTAAAATCTCTACAGTTTTGCATGAGACAATTTTAGTATATTTCAACTGAACAACATTGAAATTAGTTTAAAATGGACTCAAAGTTTTGGGGAAAAAGCCAGAAGATTTTCACCAAAGCTTGGTTTTGGACTAACTTTAGCCGGGAGCTATTTGAGCTAACTGTTGGAGATGCAAAAATTGAGGAAATGTCAAAATTTCAGTTGAAATCACTAGAAATTGGCATTTAGTAATGCACGTATGTGTCATTTTTGCAAATATGCTATTTTTCGTGTCGCAATTGAGTCACATTGTTGCTTGCAATTTATCCTAATTTCATTTGCAACTTGGTTGCCAACCCCACTGAAAATTGTCTCAAATTTCTCGCACATCGACTCATGAACTACATTTTGAAGCACCATGGAGACCTCTGACTGTTTTGAGAGAATATTTGCCTCCAAAATGTTTCAAATGTGTTCCAAATCCCAGCTACAGAGGATCAAGGTCCTGTAAGTTGCATGAGGAAATTAAAACCTCACAAATCTTTCTCCTCACAAATGTTTATAATTTACTTCTAACAGTTGAAACCCAGTGAGATAAGCTCTTCCTCCCACACATTTGACCAGCTAAGGAACAATGTGCTGCCATGTTAATTCATGGGCTACTTTGAATTCAGAGACCGATAATAGACATAATATTTGACGAACAGCTTAAACCATTCCAGTTTTCTTCAGTGTTGATGTTCTCGTTTCACCATCTTTGCTGCCCAGAACAGTTCTGAAGTGCTCAGGATTTTTTAAAGTGATTGTTAACTTGATTACTTTTCTTTTAAACCCTGGAAGCTTGAACCTTTTTGAAGATTTTTTTTCCCCACTACATGTTTTGTGCTTTTTAAACTGTAACCATGTCAGTTTCCCAGTTTTCTATCCTCCTGCAGAACAGAGTGACTTTACCAAAGAGCTGTTTTTGACGCTATCAAAGTGAGAAACGTCCTTGAGAGATGAGGATGCAACCTGTAGCAGTTTGAGTGGAAATGCAACTTTGTGTTTGACAGTATTTGTTCAGGCTGTGAATATTTTGGGTGTAGTTTTATTGGAGTTTTACTTAATGACGGTCCCTGTTAACCTGAAAAAACATATTTCATCCTTTAAAGTTATATTTTCTTAGCAAATATTTCAAAACACCTAGGAAAGTATGATGCTTCTTACAACATAATACTTAAAAGAACAAAAGAAGAAATAATTTTACATTATGCTCAAGATAAATGTGCTTTATGCTAGATATTTCATACCTCTCCTGGTCTCCTTTACTTTTTGTTTCCGCTTGTTTGAAAATCAGATTAAACTGAATCAAGGTGTAATTCTATTGTAGGCTGACCTTTTGCTCCACTGAGAGAGGTATGGACGACATGACTGCTCTGCATCCAAAAGAGCTAATAAAGTGAACAAAATGCAGTCTGGCTGAATTAAAAAAAAAAAAAAACGTTTTAGAGCCAAGAGAAGTAAAGAAATATGGCTGACACACTCTTTGTTTCACATTAACCTTTTGCAAATCGGATACTTACTGGTGCTCAGGTGCAAAAAAAAAAAAAAAAAAAATTGATATTGACTGAAAGAAAAGAATGTTGCAGAAAAAAGTCAAACATTTATAAAATCAGAATTTAGCATAAAAAAATTCCCACATAGTTAACCATAGTTATATACATGCAAAATAATTAAATTGGTTGTTTTTGAGCTAATAAAAAATGGATCAATGTACTTTTAGAGCATCTCATTTCTTCTAAGTGAACTCGGTAACTAAAGAGCATAAATGCTTTTTGTTCAAACCTTTTATAAATAATATATTTCTTGTAATATTACATGCGTTTAACCTATTTTAAAAATAAAAAGGGTTGTATAACATTGCTGCAACTGAACTTTTCTGTCCGAATACACAGAAAAGCACTTACCTGCAACCTCCTGATTAAAAAGCCACACATGTGACATGGAAGTAAAGAGTGCCAGACTGGGAAGGTCTGCAGAAAGATGTGCTAAAGTGTAGCTGACAGAAAGCGGAAAGTGAAAGAAATCACAGAAGAGAGGTGTTGCAAAAACCCTTTTGATGTTTGATATGGATGTGTTGTGAAGCTCCACATTGTAAAACCTCACCTCGACACCGCTCCCCGGGGCTTCCCATGTCTGCTCTTTCCTGTCAGTCCGTTGATCTATTTCTATTCAGCAGCCTGTCTCCTTGTTTGTTTTATTGTGTCTGGAAGGTGAAAAGTGTAAAGTCGTCACTTCAGACAGAAGTCAGCATGTGGTCGTGACTTCTAAAGATTTATTATCATGGATTAGAAAACAAAATGTTTGTTTTAAAGCAGAGGGAATATGCTCCTGGACTCTTTCATGCTAGTAGATAATGAGCCCTCCAGGACTTTAAAAGAAGCCATAACATCTCTGCCAGGTCTCAGCAGAGTCTTTAAGTGAGTATTAATAAGACAGTGAGCTCACTGTAGAGTGTGATGGTTTTGAGCGTGTATAAAACAGCTGCAGTGAGATTGGGGCTTGTGTGCATTGGTGAAGCTTTTTATGGAGAATTTAAAGAAGGACTGGACTCATGCTGCAGTCCTCAGGGTCCACTATTCTGCATCCTCTAGATGTTTCCCTGCTCTGCTGCCTTATAAAAAATCAACAAGCCATTGACCAGCTTCTACAGATTTTAGGGGGGGAAATTGAGCCATTACTTCAGACATTTGCATCAAGTGTGCTGAAGCAGGGAGGCCTCTAAAAACATGCAGGATAGTGGTCCCTGAGGAGGAGAGGACCTCTGGTTTAAGCTGTTTGCACATAGGAAGCTGCAGATGCTGCACTTGTCCTAAAGTTAGAACCCAGAGCTGGAAAGAGACAATAAATGCAGTTTCAGGCATGAGTTGATGGGTGACTGAGCTAGTTCTTGTCACAGGTGGAAGCAGGAAGTTCTACCTGTGTCTAAAGCCCTCCGATATAGCTTTCCAATCTGCTGCTTGTGGCACAGAAACAATCCCAGGATGGAAGGTGTCACAGCCTGAAGAGAGCTGGCTCTAACAACTCCTCCCAGGAGGTCCCTGCAGTGAGAGACATGTGTCTTTATAGACATGATGCACCGCTTGCCTCTGATTTAGAATCATTATATATTATGGAGCACTATACATAACTTTAACTTGGGTACAGGTTGCAAACTTCTGTGGTGTGATCAGCTATGCTTGGCTCAGCTCATTGCAGCATCACCTCACTCCTTCATTGTGTAAAACAGGCGTGTCCAAAGTGCGGCCCGGGGGCCAAATGCGGCCCTCAGAGTGATTTTGTGTGGCCCTCAGCTGCTTGTTAAAAGTTATATAATTTAGTTTTCCTGCAGGATTTTGATGCAGAGAGACGCTTTATGACATCTTTTTAAAGATTTTTACTAAAATAACATCCAACAAACAAAAACATCCTAGTAAATTACAATCTTTTTGAATGCAAAATTTTCCATTCAATCAAAAATATTCAATTTTTTTAGGTAATTCAAGAGATATTGAGATTTCCGACTTTATTTCCTGGTAAAAAGAACCACAAATCCTCACTGACTTTTACCAAAACGCAGACTTGTGAGCTCTGCTCATAAAGCCTGACTAAATCCAGCAACAGGACTGAAGAAAGACCCAGATCCTGGTCTTGTTGCTGAGGATGGAACTAAATGTGGTTTCTAGAAACCTAAAAACAGTCGACCAATCAGATCCAGTGAATTTGATGCTTTTTATTATTGAGTCAAACATACGAGATCCCTGTGTCGTATTGTCAAAGACTGTTCATAAAAATGTTGCATTTATAAGGAATTTTTGAGCAGAGCAAAATATTTTTTGCTTGTTTCTTTTAAGAAATATTCTAACTTTTGTGGCCCTGGAGGACTTGACACTTAGTGATTTTGGCCCTCATGTTGAAAAGTTTGGACGCCCCTGGTGTAAAACCTACACAAGAATGGGTTTTCCTGCACAACTAACAGCTATAAGCTATGACCCATCTCTCTGCAGCGGCATTTTCTTGCATGTAGCTGCATCCTGACAGTCCCAAGAAAATTGCTAGTTGAAGTACACATGAGAGTGGTGTGATTGTACTTGAACATGGCATAATCTTCATGGGAACTAGCTGACCATTAGAACATGGTGAGGATGTTGAAAATATCTGGAGAAGAGAGCTGTAGTTATGTCATGATTGTCTTCACAATCCAGGTTCTAATGGAGTAGGGTCTTTATCCTGTGCAAAGATGGCAAAATAATGAAGTATTTATAAAGATATTAGAAAAGTTTTCAACCTAAACTTTGACAAAATGATGTCCAGTTTGGAGTTTCATTCCATGAACAAATTAAAGCCCTTTTTAATGTTTGTACTCTGAAGTTTTCTGGGTGCCAGCCAACAAAGCATCCTCTTATCTTCACTGAGCCCACCAGAGGCCAATCATCATAATGCTTGACCTTATGCACGTCCCACAGTTTGTCTGCATCTGCCACGAGAGTGACTGTCAGTTTGGCAAAACATCTTTCGTTAACAGCTGAGCTGCAGGGCTAAATACTGTGTAACCTTGAGGAGTTTGATGCTACTGTTATGTATATCTCCACCCTCCCGCAGTGAGAATAATTTAACCGATTCCCCCTGGAGCACATTAGCAATGCGTGGCGGGTCAGTATGTTTGACCCGAGCCGTCAGACTAACAGCATGTGGCAAAGAATCAGAGGAAAAACTCCGAGCGAAAACAACAAATGGCAGGCGAGAGTGATCTTTTCATCGCAACACAAAATGCACAAGAAACCAAATCTAAAAAAAAAAAAAAAAAAACACGATTCCATGAAACATCTTTTCATCTAAGAACATGAAAATATAAAGAAGTGATGGCAGGACAGCGACTGAAACAGATCTCCGTATGTGGTCTGAGACACATCTGTAGGAATCATTCCGTCTGAACCTAATCGAATGCACTCTACGTGGATTTGGATCCTAAATAATACCCGAATGAGTTGTTAAAAGCAGGAACAGAGTAATTCACTTCTGTGTTTATCAAAGGAGGTGCACATAAAAGCAATTCACAAAGCAATAAAAGATAAATTAGAGTAAAGGTTGGGGGGGGGAGGAGATTAGGATCAAACAGATTTCAGATACACGCTTAAAGGAAAAAGGATTATCTTTTATTTCATTGTTGCATTTAAGCTGCAAAATTGTCAACATCAATCCACACAGAGGATGATGGTCAGGCTGAGAATGTTCATGTTTGCTTATAAATTCCTTTATTATTATTTTTTCACAAGATGGGTTTCATCTGAAAGCAGCTGCATCAGATTTTTTTTGAAAAATGTATACAGCTGCTTCCGGCTGTCATTTCCCTTGTTGTGGGAAAGAAAGCAATCAAGCCCCAATCATGGTTACAACACACCTACACCAGTCAATGCTTGTACAGAGACTTATTGTAATATATGTTCCATCTGCTGCTGTCTGAATGACGGCTTCTCAGTAATAGTGTTCAACGTCAGAGGCTCACTAAAGCAATCTCGAGAAAATTCACTGTTTTTTTTTCTTTAAATAGAGCATTTATAGAGCACATACCTGCAATGGACGCCATCTCTAATAAGAATCAGTCAATTTAAAGACCAAATAAATGACATAGACAGGCTTTAAGCTACAAGGCAGTTCTTCAATCTTCATGTTCTTGTCACACAAACATCCATCAGTTTCATTACTTTTTTTAAATCTAATTTTGAGTTAATATGTAAAATGTTTCAGATTTTCAATATTTTGCGACCATTTAATGTGAAGTTAGATGGAAACTCGTACTTCAACTGCATTAGGTACTTAGACTACTGTTTAAAAACCTCAAACTCCTTACCCCCTTGTAGGGGTTAATTTGTTGTTGTGTTTTTTTTACATTTAGGAGTGTTTTTTTTTTAATGAAAGTTCTAAATTATTTCTATCTTACCCATTGTAGATGGCTTCCTGAACAGCGTCAGTTTGGGAAATTTAAGTGTATGCCCGACAGCAGTGGTCCCCAACGTTCTTTGCACCACGGACCGGTTTTGTGCCGAGCAATATATGGACCAGTTGATAGATCGGTGTGTGTGTGTGTGTGTGCAGTGTATCTTCTCCAGTGACTTCGCTGCACGCCAGATGTAGCGAATCGCACTCATGCGCCCTTATGAGAGCTCCTTTAGGTGTTAGGGTTAGCTCATTTTGCAGCTTGTCAGCAGGTGATCATGGTGCTGCAGGGTCCATACTGCAATGTAACCCACCAGTGTCTGGCCAAATCCTTCAGGTGCAATCAATACATCAATTTTATAAAATCTATTGTTCTGATGGCCCGGTACCAAATGACCCATAGATTGGTCAGGGGACCAGGGTTGGGCTCCTCTGCTCTACAGGACTGAATGGTTAGTGAGATCATAGGCAAGCCCACATGTGTGCTGCTGCCACTTGTAAACAGCTCCGATCTCCAAATTTCACGAGTTCATAAACATAGTGCTATAAATTTAGCATTACATGGAGTTTTATGATTATTCACCAGCATAAATATAACCTGCAGCTAAATGTCACACAACCAGTGCATCCAGGGTTAAATCCTGCAGGAATTTCTTGATATTCTGTTCAAATTCATCACGCGTGATAATGATGATAATGTAAAGGTTCAATAAATAAGGCTGTATTCTATGAAATTTAACAGATTGAAGCTGTTAATACATTTTAGTCTTAGCTGTGTTCAGACTAGATGTTCGCTCGTCAGTCTTGAAGGAGGTAAACTCTATTTCTCCAAATAGAGGCTGTTCATGAAGCTATAAGATATGATTGTTTACATGAAAGCACACCTCATAATGGCCCCAAAACATTTTCAAAAGACACTGAAGAAAAAAAAAATGGTTGGAAAGAATTTTGTGCATGAGAAAAGCATCAGTTTTGAAACATTCTGGTGCCCATTGTCTTCTTCACACAGATTTTTTCTCGGTAGACAAAAAAAAGATAAATCTTCTTCAACTCAGACTATTTTAGCCTCCCGAGAACCAAGCTTTTGTTTTCAGTGCATTTCTTATTTTACCTGGATATTTGCAATGACAATAAAGTGATCTTGATTCTTAATAATTAAAAACTTTTATAAAAAATACCGGTAATTTGAAACGACTTTCCAAAATTAAAAGCCGTCTCAGGAGATTAAAAAACCTCTTGAAAGAAAACGTAACATAACTGATAACATCATCTAAAAACTCAACAAAGCTCGTCAGATGTTAAAATACAAGTCCAAACCCTTTCTGGTGTGATGAAAATTTCTCTTACCAGGTAAAACCTTATTTCTCCAGATCCCCCTAATTGATTTTAATAAAACATACCAGTTGTTGGCTATTCCCTTCACTAAAACCAGTTAAAACAGGCTCTTGGATCACTACTAGTGAAAATGCTTCACTGTAAAGGCAGAATGACAGCTTGTCCTGCACAGGGAGAATATTTGTTGCAGTAAAACTGGCCTGGTTTTAAACATCAGGAATTTAAGCTGTCTCTGAATAAAAGAAGTATTTCTGAGAGTCAAATTTAATTGTGACATTTTCTTATAAAGCTGGTAAAACCAATTCAACATTTTCAAAGAATTTTCTGCTCCACTTCTTCTGCCATTAATCTCCATCAGTCTGACTGACATAGTAATCTTTCCTCCTTTTTTTTCTCTTTGCCCAAGTGTAGGAAAATGACTAAAAGTGCATTTTAATTGTGATTTAAAGGGAAAATTCTTTAAAGCCCCCGATCAAATGGAAAGTAACCCTCTTGTTTGAAAGGTTTCTGATCAATTCCTCTCCCGCCACAGCAGAACATGTTTACCCTGAAACTTTTGCTCCATCTTGTATCTGTCACTGTCCCTCCTTTTTATCTCATCTATTCTCCATTTTCTCTTTCTTTTTCTGCAGCGTTCCTTTGCTGGTTCTCTGTTTGCATACCCATCCCCATCTCTTGCATATCCTCCCTCTGTGCGCTCTAATCTAGCTGTCAGTCATCTTGTCATCGTGGTTCCAAAGTCTCATTTTCTGGGCAGAAATCCATTAGCAAAGGGCTGCTCTGCTATTACCTGCCAAATTACCAGGCTGTCCCTGACAATTAGTTGGGAGACAGGGGACACCAGGCTGGGATGGACACGACCATCCTGACAACTGGGAATCCATCCAGACCCTGAGCTAAGAAAAACCAGGGCTTTTCCAGGAATTATGGAAAAAGTTTGACAAAATAATTGCAACCGTTTGACTCATGTTAACAATACACCTTCTGCATAACGTTGGAGAAATATTACATCAACCTTTGACTGGGAAACAGGTCCTATGAATTTACCACTGGGTTTTAGAAATGTTCACCTTGCTGATTAGAATGTAGAGCAAACTTTAACTCAGAGTAAAATCTACATTAAATCATTCACATAGACTATTACATTTTTGAAGTTTTTGTTGACCAAATAATGTGGTACTCTGGTAGTTTTGTCCTTATACTTGAGTATCAATTTATTTTTACAAGGACAGCACAAAAAAAACAATGTTTTGTGTTGATTCTAGCTACAGACTGATGACCAAACCCTGGATAAGCTTTTACTATCTCACACATAAAATTTAAATAAAAAAGGACAGAAGATTGAGAAAACATGTTTATTTTGATTTCAGATGAGACTTAAAATCTTGCTTTGCTGCTAACTGTTCCCAGATCTGGGGACCTCTAAATGTAAAGGAAGATTGTCCTAAAGACGTTTCTGTATTTTTATAGTTTCCAGTCTCCATTAACTGCTTCCCATGTTGTTTTAGATTAAGGTGACCTCCGGAACAAGAACATTGAGACATTTCGATGTCAGTTTGACTTGTTTTATCTGAATTTTTAATAGCTTTTCTTCAAACATAGAACATATTTACTGTTATAACATACCAACTATTCACCAGTACTTCACACAACCATCCCAAGTCCAAGAGCATGTTATTACAAAAGTAACAGTATAATAAATAGGCTAACAGCAATGGTTTAGCTTCAGCCAACCACATGACCTGTTGGTTCCAAGGCGGTACACTTTTAAAGGACACGCCATGATTTGAGGTTTATGCAGCTTCCAAATGGATTTAAACTTGATTTTTGATGCGGTTTGTGTTTTTGATGAACTCAATCTAAATGTTATCTATCAAAACGCACCCTCATAATAAAGTGAAAAAGGATTGGGGTTGAAAAAAGTTTCTAAAATGACCAAGAGTTTTTTATATATATATATATATATATATATATATATATATATATATATATATATATATATATACAGTGGGGGAAAAAAGTATTTGGTCAGCCACCGATTGTGCAAGTTCTCCCACTTAAAATGATGGCAGAGGTCAGTAATTTTCATCATAGGTACACTTCAACTGTGAGAGACAGAATGTGAAAAAAAAATCCATGAATTCACATGGTAGGATTTTTAAAGAATTGATTTGTAAATTAGGGTGGAAAATAAGTATTTGGTCACTTCAAACAAGGAAAATCTCTGGCTCTCACAGACCTGTAACGTCTTCTTTAAGAAGCTTTTCTGTCCTCCACTCGTTACCTGTATTAATGGCACCTGTTTGAACTCATTATCTGTATAAAAGACACCTGTCCACAGCCTCAAACAGTCAGACTCCAAACTCCACTATGGCCAAGACCAAAGAGCTTTCGAAGGACACCAGAAAAAGAATTGTAGACCTGCACCAGACTGGGAAGAGTGAATCTACAATAGGCAAGCAGCTTGGTGTGAAAAAAATCAACTGTGGGAGCAATTATCAGAAAATGGAAGACATACAAGACCACTGATAATCTCCCTCGATCTGGGGCTCCACGCAAGATCTCATCCCGTGGGGTCAAAATGCTCATGAGAACGGTGAGCAAAAATCCCAGAACCACACGGGGGGACCTGGTGAATGACCTGCAGAGAGCTGGGACCAAAGTAACAAAGGTCACCATCAGTAACACACTACAACGGCAGGGAATCAAATCCTGCAGTCCAGACGTGTTCCGCTGCTGAAGCCAGTGCATGTCCAGGCCCGTCTGAAGTTTGCCAGAGAGCACATGGATGATACAGCAGAGGATTGGGAGAATGTCATGTGGTCAGATGAAACCAAAGTAGAACTTTTTGGTCTAAACTCAACTCGTCGTGTTTGGAGGAAGAAGAATACTGAGTTGCATCCCAAGAACACCATACCTACTGTGAAGCATGGGGGGGGAAACATCATGCTTTGGGGCTGTTTTTCTGCTAAGGGGACAGGACAACTGATCCGTGTTAAGGAAAGAATGAATGGGGCCATGTATCGTGAGATTTTGAGCCAAAACCTCCTTCCATCAGTGAGAGCTTTGAAGATGAAACGTGGCTGGGTCTTCCAACATGACAATGATCCCAAACACACTGCCTGGGCAACAAAGGAGTGGCTCCGTAAGAAGCATTTGAAAGTCCTGGAGTGGCCTAGCCAGTCTCCAGACCTCAACCCCATAGAAAATCTGTGGAGGGAGTTGAAAGTCCGTGTTGCTCGGCGACAGCCCCAAAACATCACTGCTCTCGAGAAGATCTGCATGGAGGAATGGGCCAAAATACCAGCTACTGTGTGTGCAAACCTGGTAAAGACCTATAGTAATCGTTTGACCTCTGTTATTGCCAACAAAGGTTATGTTACAAAGTATTGAGTTGAATTTTTGTTATTGACCAAATACTTATTTTCCACCCTAATTTACAAATAAATTCTTTAAAAATCCTACCATGTGAATTCATGGATTTTTTTTCACATTCTGTCTCTCACAGTTGAAGTGTACCTATGATGAAAATTACTGACCTCTGCCATCATTTTAAGTGGGAGAACTTGCACAATCGGTGGCTGACCAAATACTTTTTTGCCCCACTGTATATATATATATATATATATATATATATATATATATATATATATATATATATATATATATATATATATATATATATTTTCAATTAATTGGTTTTCTTCACTGTTTTTAATCCTTTTTAAAAATTTAGTACAATTTAGTGATTTTGCTCTCATACGATGATACATCTTTTTTTTATCTCTCAGTAGTTTCTCTATATATTTGAACTCATGCAACTCCACCCCCAAAAGAAAAAGATATTTCTTAATTTCAGTCACAAAAAATTGTAAATTATACAAAAATTTAAAAAATTTCTTATAGTTTTTTTTTCTATCACCAGTGTTCTTTTAAATCCCATTAATCTGCTCTTAATAAACTAAAATAACCCCTAAAGGTTTATGGTTAGTAATTGTGTAAGACAGTAATCCAGCTGTGCTTTAATGGATTCACACATCTAAGGTTATTCAGAAGATCACATCAAAACGTGGTTTCATAAATGGCTGTTTTTAATCCACGGTTTAAACTCTTTAAAATATCTGTTTAGAATTCTGACCCACCCTTCTTCTATCAACATGTGACTGTTTGAAGCTGGATTCGACAAAGAGAACAGGCAGGACATCAGACCTTTGATCTGACTGCCCTGTGCGTGCATGACAGAGTGTGTGTGTGTGTGTGTTGTCTTTTTAAGCTGTTCTACATAAAAGAAACACACTTGAGAGAAAGAACAGGTAGAAATTGGCCTTTTGATCCTGACCTTCGATAAGGAGAAGAGTGTGTCTGTGTATTTGTGCAACCATTTGAAGAGATCATTGAAACTGGAGCCGAGGGCTTTTCTAGAAGACTAACGTTGTGACGGACATCTGAGGAAGGCTATTGAGAGATGAGAACACCGGAGTGGAGAAGGTTCATGAAATGCATGAAATATGTTTTTCTGTTTTCTACTGAGATCAGTTCAGCCTCACCAGATTACACTGATTTTAGAAAGCTTTAGGAACCTTTTTTTGTATTTTTATTTAATAAAATGTATATTCTTCAGACATATTTGCATCCATCTGCCTCTGTTTGTCTCACAAGGCATACTTTTTTTTGGATTAATATGTTTATTGAAAAACAAAGAAATAAAATCAGCAACAACAAAGGAGGGACATGATGTAGTGAGGGCTTACGTCTGAAAATACATCAAAATGCTATGAAAATAAATTAAAAAATCTGACAGATATTCAACTTTTAACACAAATCATGTCTCACTCTGAAATGATAATTTGCTTTTTTAAGATATATATGTTTTTTAACATATATATATATATATGTATATATGTTAAATGTTATATGTGTATATATATACATATATATATATATATAAAGAAAAAAACCTGCATAAACAGAACAAAATTACTATGCATACATTTTATAAATATTTTACACCAAAGTCTTCAAATTTGACCAAAACATCCATCGATCCATTTTCTGTAGCCGCTTAGTCCTCCACAGAGGGTCGCGGGGCAGCTGGTGCCTATCTCCAGCGGTCAAGGGGCGAGAGGCGGGGGACACCCTGGACGGGTCGCCAGTCCATCGCAGGGCCACACAGAGACAAACGAGACAAACAACCACACACCCACTCACACCTAAGGACAATTTACCAGCCCAATTAGCCTGACAGTCATGTCTTTGGACTGTGGGAGGAAACCGGAGTACCCGGAGAAAACCCACGCACGCACGGGGAGAACATGCAAACTCCACGCAGAGAGGCCGCAGAGCCGGGACGCGAACCCACGACCTCCTTGCTGCGAGGCAACAGTGCTAACCAACTGCGCCACCATGCAGCCCTTGACCAAAACATTGTTTTCTAAATGTGCTTTTCTTTGTTTTTTCCAGCTTCAACAATACATCACCTCAAAGTATATTTAGAATCAGCATAATGGTTAAAGCCAGCTGAAATTTCGGTAAAAATTTTTTTTAAAGGCACACTAGGTAGTTTTGGCTTGTTTTTAGCACCCCCTAGTGTCAATTTCCAATCTGTGTTATAAAAACAAACAGTTGACCCCTCCCCCCGCTGCGCCCATGTGACTTTTCATTACCCCTGTAAAGGGTCATATTAGCACATACTGGCTCAAGAAAAAGAAAAAAATATGAAAAAGTTACTTGGTGTGCCTTTAACGCTGTGGTTGATATTCCACAGGTTGTGTCTAAAAGCCGTTTGATCTCACTGATCTAAGTTATCAGAACTCATGTTGGTGTAAATTATAAAACCTTGAAACCTTTCATAAAAGTTTTATTGAAAAGATCCATATTTTACTAAAAGCACAACAAAAATACTCAATTGATCATAACAGGAGCTGAAGTTGTGAGGCTTGATTCTGCAGCTGCAGAGGGGAAAAGGAAATGGGTCGGACCTCAGATCTTGATTCTAAATGACGCTTAATAACAAGATATCCTCATGTTTAGCTCCACCAAGTACAGTGCTGTGCTAAACGTGGACCTTTCAGAAATCTATGCTTGCAAATTGGCTGTTTCAGGAGATGGAAATTTACTTTGGTGTCGTACAGAAATAAGCAGGTGAGAGACGCAAATCCCATAGGATTTGATGAAAAGGGTGTTGTGAGGCTGGGAAAATTTGAGGGAAAATAACAAAATCCTCATCATACTTTGTCACATGAGTGATGGATGCATATATATACAGCTTAGTTTTTAACTAGTCTACAAAGAGGTGACAGTAAATGTGCATCAGATGTTCCACGGATACATTTTAGGAGAGGTACTGATAGCGTTACTCCAAAACCCACAGCGTTTTTATTCCGAGCCTTCAAAGACATGAGCAGAAATATTTAAAGATACAGAAACATTGTTTTGTGATCCAGTGTGACAGGAAGCCTGTAGTTGGCCAGCTTTTACAGGCTGTGGGTGATAAATTTACGTCTCGCTGCAGTACAGTGCAGCTGGGAATAATGGATTAATGTGGTCTGAAACATCACATGGAATAATTTAATTCACATTTCATAGGAAGGCAATTGCCTCTGAGCCTCAGCCATTTAACCCGGAAAAAGTCCAAAGCAACGACTGCAGCCCAGATACGGTTTATTGAGTTGGAGAAAAACAGAACAGCATGTGAAAACAAGCTTAAAGAGAAACAGGCTTACATGCAATGTCAGTGCAGCTGTGATTGTGTTTTAGGAAAAAAAAAACCAAATTATTATACATCTTTAACGAATAATGTGTTAAGCTTTATTAAATGTTCTTTATTTAGCGGTTCTGGAGCTTTTCATCATGTTTTTTTCTTCATTATGAAGAAGACATTTAATGTAAAATACCTTTACTCTGAAAGAGTCAGCTAAGAGTCTAATGAATGAATTATTACCCGATCCAAAGTATTGGCACTAACACATGCCATGTTTTTTTGGCAAATATATATATATATATATATATATATATATATATATATATAATTTTTTTTATTTCAAAGACCTGATTCTTCAATATGGAGCACTGGTTGTAAAGTAATGCAAAAAAAAAAAAAAAAGCTCAACAATAAAAAATGGGGTCAGAAATTTTTTCAAGTCAATTTTTCCATCAGATTTTTTCAAGAAATGTCATGAATACAAACACTATACGTTACGCAGTCAAGTTAAATTCAAATATATGGAGTTAAATCTAAATGTTAATATAGAATTATACTAGTTTTAACATGAATGTTTAGCTAACGTGAAAATTCAGAAAACAGAAGTAGCTGCAGGATGATGAGATGCTAAATATCGGAGTCCCTCTAACAGTAAGACTTTGTGAGTTAAGTTAACCATGAATCAGTGTTTCTGTCTGAGTTCTCCCTGAAATTTCATAAATGATTAGGAAAAAGTCACTCAGTCATACTATCAAAGGGAGTCTGAGGTGTTAGCAAGGGGATCTCTTCACCCCAGTTTTATTTTGGTAGGCTAGTTGGAGTGTAATCATTTCCTGTTTTGTAGACATTTTGTTGGTTAAAAATAATGTGAATTTATTTACTTAACTTTAAGTATATTCCTAAGTCAAATCATTATGGGAATAAGAGGAATTTGAACAATCTAAAATGGGTATCAGGACATAAAAATACATAGATTGCTGTACTTTATTGTGACTTCTCTAAAACAAAACAAAACTGGAAAATTAATTACACACATAAGAAGAACAGAATTGCAGCTAAAATACACTAACTGGTCCAAAGCCTTTTTAAGTTGTATTGAGACAAAAATGAGCTGAAATTGTAAGATGAATGAAAGAGAGCTGGGTTAAAGGTCATCCAGCCATGTCCAGTCAGCTTTCTAATCCCGATTGAATCCATTCCCTAGACATCATCCTCCAGAGGATTCACAGCTGCTGACATCATTTCTCCTGGAAGCATCGTTGGAATGCATGTACGCGAATGTGTGTTTGTGAGGAAACACCATTTGCACTGTTTTTGTTGTCAGCTAAGGAAATGAGGATTTTCATCATGTTGTTGTCCCATTCCGTTTTAAAATGATATCAGGACGTCATTAAGAGCCAACCCGTTCTATTCTGTTCCATTGCGTTCAATCCCCAGAACATTGAAGAGATGGATGATATAAACACTCCATCACTTCTCTCCAGGATTCAAATTACACTTCAGGTAAAGCAAAGGCAATGGGGTCAGCTTGTAATCTGCTAAAGCGTAATCACTCTCATACATAATAGAGCGGTCCTGTGGTGTAATAATAACACAGACGCGGAGATGGCTAGTTGTCTGGGTAATCAGTTATTTGCTGAAGACGTGTACGTTCAACATTTCAGGTTAGCTGATGATTTTTACCCAAAGCTAGTCGAGATGAGGGCACAAGCAGAAAACATGCTGAAGCAGCTGTCAAGACAATAGTAGTTTCTGATGAGTCTGTCATTCATATATGGAGGACTTTTAGTGATTTAAAAAAAAAGACCAGGTTTTAAGAAAATTTTCATTTAACTACTAAGATAAACTAGAAAGACGTCGCCTTGTTTCAAGGTATTTCTATAACATCATGTAACAGCACCATGCTATATTCCCTTTTTTCTTTTAATTGTTAATTTTAAAATTTGTTATTTCTACTATATTTTTATTACATTTTTATACATTTTTTTACTTTTTAAAACTTTTTTTAACTTAAATTTTTTTGTATACATTTTTTTTCTATACTTTCATAAGCAGTCATAATGCATGCACTATCAAACATATGATGCAAGATTTTTGTTGCTGTACAATAAAACCTTAAGTGATTCCAAAATGAAAAACAATACAATATAATAATTTTATCAGGTTTTTCAGATTTTAATGTAATTAAAAGGGAAAGCTCTTGATTTACTGGTCCATTTATGTTCCAACCCTCACCTGTGATCCTGAACTTTTGGATCATGGCTGATAGAATGAGATCTTGGATAAAAAGCAGTTGAAACTGGCATCCTCTGTAGTGTAGCGGGACTCAACCTTAGAGATAAAATCAGGAGCCCCACTATGGGAGGAGCTAAAAGCCCCTGCTCCTCCTCCTCCTAAGGATCCAGCTGATTAGGATGTGTCGCCTTCATTTTCCAGTCGCATTCCTCTGAGAGGAGACTCCAAGTCAGACCTGTTGGAGGGATTTAAACTTCCTCTCTGGTCTGGAAACACCTTGGGATGCCCCAGGAGGAGCTAGAGGATGATGCTGAGGAGAGAGATGTCTGTGGGTTTCTCTCCTGGGCCTGTTACCAAACGCTGGAAAAGCACTATAAAATGGACAGATGATTAAAATTATTATTATTTTTATCATTCACATATTGAGTTTGTTAAAACAACACAACAGCAATTTTGTAATTCTCTTGCACAGAATAACCCATGTTTGTTTTTCCTAAAATATTTCATTTCTGTTTTTATTTTCTCTAAATAAAAGATAAGAAAAACATGTACGATTTATACTGGTGGTTTATTTTGCCGTCTGTTTAGTCTTTGCCCCCCCCCCCCCTCTCTCTCTCTCTCTGTAAACGTCAATAAATTCTTGCTGCTTAGAAACTGTTTTTATGTCACCATCTGCCCGAGTTATCCTGCCAAACTTGATCACTGTTTCTCATAGAGACATTTCTGTAACGGGAATCCTTTCTTAAACTGATTCCTCTGCTTCAGATTAAAGGAGATGGTCTTTAACGTGAAGGTCCTCCATGTAGAGGATCTGAGTCAAGAAGGGCATAAAGAGTCAAGTGAAGCTTGAGCTAAAAGAATGTCGTCTTATGTTTAATCAGTGTCTTTGTATAAAACAAAAACAAGTTCAAGTCATGGAGGGTATTTATCCAAATCTGGCAAATGGAGAAAGTTCATTTTGCAAATTAAACTTTTCTTTAGTTTAATGATTATTAAGAAAAACTAGATTTGATGCCATGGACATTTTTAACAATCCCTAACATTGCGTCTAGATGATTGATCTCGAATATCCTTTTATTAAACTTTCACAAATAAAATAAAAGTTTCTTCATGTCACTAACTATATTTTAAAAGTTCACCTTGAAAAACCCGAGGACTTTTTGAACTGGTCTAGTTCTAATGTGGTCCTGATATATAGCGAAACACTAAAATGCTCCTTTCTGGAGCTTTAACAAATAAAATAAAGGTTGGCACTAATTGTATGGTAGCTCCAGCTTCCTACATGGACAACCGAGATCTTTTACATGTTTACACCCCCAGCAGGTCCCTGAGGTCCAGTAATCAAAGCCTACTGGTTACCAGGCTAAAGGAGATCAGTAGACTCAGTGGTTTCTTTTAAAAAGCAGCTTAAAACTCATATTTTAAAACTGGCTTTTAACTAAAAATCCTTTAGATTAGTTACTCTGTCATTTCTATTGCCAACTCTGTGTATATTTGTCTCACTTGCACCGTGTGATTATATCTAGAAAGACGCTGTAGACATAAAACGTCTTCTGAGTCTATCTCAGGTCCCCGTAGAGCCCAACGCCCCACTTCAGTGAACACGTCATGCTTGGCTGAGTCCAACAGAGTCCCCTGATTTTCCTTTCTCTAAGACTCAACTTAAACACTGCTAAATGTGTGCTCCACTCTGCAAAACATTAGGCTTTGATGTAGTTATATAAACCACCAGTTTGGCATCTTGGCTCTAAAATTCCTTCTATAAATTGTTCCAAACACAGAGTCAGAGTCATAATGACACAGCAAAGTTGCAACAACAAGAATTCTCACACCAGATGGTCGGCTGCCCTCCGAGCCCTGATCTCTGTGAATCAATCTGGGATCATCTGAGGACGCAGGAGCAGATGAGACGGCTTGAATCCACAGAGGAGCTGTGGCAACTTCTTCAAGATGCTCAAACACCCTCCAGCTAAACGTAAAATCTATTGGGCTTTTATGTTCATTTGTATTAGAGAGAGATTTAGGTCATTTTGAAGAGGTGTTCTATCAGTTATATTATCTACAGTAAGAGCCACACCCACTGGTGACATCACTCAAAGCAGGTGGAGTCTCTAGAAATCAGAAGTAGTCCTCTGACTGGAGCAGCAGCTGCCTATATTAGACTAGCAGCTGATTTTCAGGTATTTAAAACAACTCTATCAGTCATAATGATGAGTTAGCAAGATTTAGTATCTGCTTTTAAATGTCTACAATTTTACATGAGACCCTTTGTTTTGTTTTATTGTTTCTAGTAATTTCTACGTTGTTCAGTTGAAACAAACTAAACAGTCTTTTTTAAAAATTGTAAAGGTTTGCAAACAGCTAACGTTCTAATACAGTATGACTTTTTCAGCAAGAGTTGTTTTAAATACCTGAAAACTAGTTTGTTGTCAGCAGCTGTGTTTAGTCAAGTTTGAACGCCGGTGTCACAAGTCTGCTTTTTAATAAAAATCTGTGAGGGTTTGTAGTTCAGTTTATCATAAAATTAATTCAAAGTAAAAAACCTAAGTAATCAAAAACAAATGCTTTGTATTGGATGTAACCTTGTACATTTTAATATGAGTTTATCTGCATCTCTTGCTAGGCCTCATAGTAAAAATCAGAAGATAAAAAGGTAAAAAGTATTAATCTGCATCAACAGCCTGCTGGTGAGACCTCATCTCATTGGCTGCACCAAATCATTCTGAAGGCTGTAAATGGCCCTTGGTGGATCCTGGTGCTGCTGGAAAAGCATCTTGTTTTGTTGTCTTCTGTGTCCCCCACAATGTGGTTTCAATGACTAAAAACTACTAGAACTTTTGGAGACAAACACTTTTTTTCCCTAATTTGTTTAAAGGGCCCATGGCATCGTTATCTGTGCTTTCTGACTTATCTATCATTTTGCAACGTTGAGTTCTCACCTTAAACCTGCCAGAAAGAGCAAGAAACGGCATCTATCTGTCTCCTAGTACAGCCAGTGAGAAGCTCTTCAAGATTTCAGACCCAGGTTTCAAACTGTTTTTTTCACTCCAGCCCGCTATGAGGTCATAGTGATCCGAACTTGCTTATATGGTGAATTCTCCTCCCACATGCACGTTCACGACACCTGGAGCGAGGAGAATGCCAGTGCTGCTGCCGCCATTGACCATAGACTGTGTAGTGTTTAGTTTCAGTTTCGTTTCTCTTTCACGCAACGGCACTGCCCCCTGCTGCAGCAGAAGTGTCAGGCTGCCAAATAAGGAGAAACCCAGCAGAACCGGAAGGCGGCACTTTCTTCTGATCTCTGAGTTGCTCGTTAGGAAATAATTACAGCGTATTTTGAGTTATAATGGTGCAACGCTAATCTAGAGGCATCAAAGATTACACCTGTTTAATATAAATTTATTTAAATATGGAGCCATGGGCCCTTTAAAAACTATAATATTTTTCTCATTTTCCATCGGTCAACAGTCAGAATTAATTTAACAAGACACATAGAATAGGCCATTTTAAAAAAAAAAGTGTTATAAACAGGGGTGCAGACAATTTTTCCATCAAGGTACTCAAGGGTGAACCTGGTGCTGGTGTCTGGTATGCACCACATCTCCGTGGGTTCAGGTGTGAGCACGTGTGTGCTGCGCATGTGTGTTGTGCACGTGCATGCATCACCTGTGATGAGCATGTGTGTTGGAGGTGCTATGCACACATCACGTGTGTCACCGCTGCTAACCGTGTGTGTCACTTGTGCTGTGAGTGTGTCGGAGCCCCTGCGCATGTGTGTCCATGTGAGCACTCCTTCCCTGCGTTGCAACAGGATGTGAAGCTCATCAGATCATCAGGATCGTGAAAGCGCCGGTCCACAATTCAGGCAGTAGGTTCTGGTGCACATGCATGATATCTGGTGCGCATGCATACTGGCGGACCAGCTATGTGCACCCCTGATTGTGAACATTGTGTTTTTAAAGGACACAGACATACAATTATAAACAGCTGTCTGAATTGGCTCCATATTTAAACCTGCACTAGAATCACATTTTCAAAGACGGCCCCAATTTCCTGTAAAGAAGTGTCTGCTCTTTCTCTTTTTCTTGTTTTTCTCAGCTGTTTCTTTTTATGTGGCTGATAGAGGAAATCAAAGCTCCTCCACAACCCAACACAGTGATGAGTGTTTTCACAGAGACACTCTTTGATGCAGTAATGAGCACAATGTGGTAGGTTATTATCCAGAGAGACAGCAAGTGGGGGGGAAAAAGAAAAGATGGATGGAGAGACCTAGAGGAAGAGAACGGGTGGAGGGAAAAGCGAGTCAGTGGGTGGCATGTTTGGAGCTGCCTGAACTCAGGAACAGTTAGTTTGAGTCATAAGCAGATGCACAAAATGCAGCTTCATGTAACCATCGCACATGGCTGCACAGAAAGTCACTTTAGAGTCAACCTATCTGCATAATGAACAAAAACAGATCGTAAAGTTTTCTCTAAATGACCAGTGACAAAGAATGAGTCAAAAAAGAAAAAAAAAATACAAGTTTGTCTTTAGAACAGCAGCTCTCAGGCTTTTCGCCATGAAAATCTTTGCACTTAGAGACCAACTCAGCATGGTCTCTCCAGCGTTTGCACAGAAATGGGGAGCAACCATTTGAGGACCGCCTCTGTTCCCATTAAATTACTCTTATGGACTTGATGACAGGGGCATTCGCTAGTTCTGATGTGAAATGTGGTTTCACAAAAGTGCTGAAGTCCTTCACGGGAATTTAGTTAGAATTGCTGCTGTTTGAGTTCACCAGAGTGGAAACTGTGACTCAAAACTCAGAATCCTTTCTTTGGTCAAGCAGGTTCAATTTTCTGTTAAAAACATGCAACCAGATCAGAGAAAATATGTTCAGAAGGAATAAAAGAGGAATAAGCTTTTCTGTATTTTTTATTTCAGAATGAGGTTAAAATGTATCTGCTGTATTAAAATGATAAATTATTACTATCTTACCCTTTGAGCTATATACTGTAGCTTCCTGAACCAGCTCTGGAGACATAACTTATAAAATAGTACAACAAAACTTATTATCTAATTATTTCTAACATGCTCTGTATTATGAAAAAAGCTTTTCATGAAATGTTGCTGGTTTAAAACTGAACCAAGCTGAATAGAATGAAATGATTAAACATTGAAAAGAACAAAAAGTGTAACTTCTCTTAACAGAATCATGAATCAGTTTATTATAAGGAAGTAAAGCAGGGGAATTCATGCACAAGACTCGTAAGGCGAGAGCTACTTGGTGCGAAAGCTGTCAAAGTAAGTAGTTTGCCCTTTTTCTTACTCTGCAAGGTTGCAGTAATTATGGGTATTTTTCACCAAAAAGGCAGCAGCGTTATTAGTCCTATTGGAGCAGAAGAATCACCCGCAAGCACTTCACAACGTTATGCAGATTAGAAAGAGGACAGGGAGCAAAAGAGAGGCTTATCTGAATAAAAAGCTCTTATCATGTTGTTTCCGCCTCTCTAAACCGTTGCTGCATCCCCAAGGTCAACAGCTAAATAAATGTCTTAATGGGGTAAATTTTCCTGCTTTTTCCACGAGTCTTGTCCAATTATGCACTTTCTATCTCTGTCAAGTGACTTGCTAACCTTATCGCCTCGTACATTTGCATTGGTTCTTGTTTATTTCTCTGCTGTATTGACGTATGTGATGCACCCTTGCATTTTGCAGGTTATGTCTGAACTTGATGCAAGCTGCCATAAATAAGAAACTCCTTGCGGGTCATTTCTTCAGGTAAAGCTTGATATGGAAGAATAGACACGCTCAGCTGTCCTTGGAATTTTACATATGCAGCAAGTGAAACCAGAGGCTCAATTTAACGTTAAAGTTTAAACAAATTAAACTAGATTTAATGACCATAATGTGTTTATGGTAATCATCTAAAGTGGCACAATATTAGAAGAACAAACAATATTTAATATTTCAAAAATTGCAAGAAATGTCACATTTTGTTTGTCTTTATGTTTTACTTTTGTCATAAAATTACCTAAACACTCTTTGTATGTGTCAACCTCTTAAACATTGTAATCTAAATCAGGTGTGGGCAAATATGTCTGATCAAATTCTTTGGATGTATGACTCTTACTGCAGTCCTTCGTTATAATAATATGGAATATAGTATAGAATTGCAATAAGTTAAGCAATTAAAATAAGTTTGATCAATTTTCTTTTTTCCTCTTTTCTTGACAAGTTGTAGAAAGATTAATAAATAATTCGAAAATGTAATTGAGCCCTGAAATCAGTCTTTCTTCTTTTTTTGTGCTAAATTCTAAGGATAAAATGAAGAAACAGAAAAATATCACTTTAGAAAGCTTTTGTTTTACTACCAAAAAGGTTTTCTATCTGTTTAGAAAACATAAAAAAAAAGAAATGTTTGCGCAAAATAAAAGAATTGGGAAATGGGGGATAGTTTTCTGAATTTTTGTTCATTTACGAAAGAAGAAGAAAAAAAAAATTTTATTCAGCTACAAAACGTTTTTTTCCTAATACATTTATTTTGGGGAGAAAGTACTTGGAAGATTAAAGGCATATTATGCAGTTTTGCTTGTTTTTGGCACCCCCTAGTGTCTGTTTAAAGTCACTGCTGTTAAAACGTTAGCATTGTCTTTGCTCAGAAACACCTAAATCTAACTGTTGAAATGTCTCCTCAGCCTTTCTACTGGAGCGGTTCATCACTCATTCAAAGAAATCAGCTGTGTTCAAATAGGGAGAGATCGAAAAAAAGCAGGAATCATGAGCTAAAAACACTCCGGCGCTAGCATAACAGCTAGCCACATTGGGTTAGCCTCCTCGCGAAATACGTGACTTTGTGAGACTTCAGGGCACTGGACTGGAGACTCAGAAGTTGCATACGCTGTATTCTGGACACAAGCAGCAGATGGGGCTGAGTGACTTTTCATTAACCCTGTAAAGGGACATATTAGCACAGACTGGCTCAAGAAAAAGATTTTAAAATATGAAAAATGTATATAGAGTGCCTTTAAAAAAAAAAAGGCTTATTTTAGAGAACTTTTGTTTCACCTACAACTTTTATCTTTTGCTAAGAAGTTATAAAGTGAAGAGAAAATACAAGTTTGCTCAGCATTATAGAACAAATCCTACTTTTTTAAATTTACTTTTATTGTGTAAGCCCCAAGGAGTAACTTAAAAACTGTCCTAGCTTCTAACAAATATGTTTTAATAGAGTTCACATGTATTTTTTAACTTAAAAAAACATTTTTTTAAAAGAATTTGTTTAACTGACAGACATATTTGCCAGGAAACAGAACATGACGATGCATGCCGCAGTAAGCAGTTTGCTCCTGCAGCTCAGAGAAGAAAGACTTCATGTGAACTTTTGATGAAGAGTGTAAATCCTCGTCTTCCACAGCCTTGCTGTTTCACCCCTGTGGTTATTTTCATCAATCTGTCTTTTACTTCTCTCTCTTTTTTTCTTTTTTTACCACAGTTGAACAAAAAGACACACAGACAAAAAAAGAAAAAGTAGAAATATACAAACAAAACCTTCCCCACAATCCAACACAAAAACCTCACAGCTTTCCAAGGTTGGCTTAATCCTGCCTCCGTTCCCTGAGCGAAAACACACATTAACACACACACAATGTACACAATCATCCCTCCTCCTGGTAATCTCTCATTTTAGCGTCTCCTCTGTCCTATTATGTGGGGATTTTCCTTCTGATGGGAATTCCAGCAGGAGCCACGTAGAGAGGCCATCTAATTAGCCATAGATGGATGACTTCCAATACTAGTAAATGAGCAAAGGCCTGCCAGCAGACAAATCATTTTAACCTGGACACAAGAAAGAGGCCATCTAGCAGCGCTAATCACAAGGAGCTGTAGCCTCAAATAAAGACAACACATCTGTTAGGAGGCAGCGTTTGTGAGAGCGTTTCTTCCATCTCTTTGTGGCATTAATTTGGGATTTTCATGGCTGTCCAGCAGCTTGAAGACTGAAGACTTGGCTTCAGCTGCCACCACAGAGCTAAAATAGAAGACAGCATGACAGGATAATCAGCTAGAAAAAGTTCTAACAATTTCAACTAACTTGTCACGGACTTAAATTACATTGTTTCTAGTTGAACCCGAAGAGATGTGTTGTTTTTTACTTTGAGGCAATCACAAGCTGGTGGCAGTTTTTCAGCACGATTAACCTCTAAAGCATTTTCACACATGAACAGCAGACATGTTCAGAACAATTTAGTCTGATCTTTAACCACAGATGCTGTTCGCTTATGAACAATACAATATAAGATAAACAATAATATCACATGAAAAGGATTTTATTTTTTTTAAATAACTTAAACTTTGGGTTATTAGGAAAAAATGATTTGAAATCAATAAAGACTTGATGATTTTAAATGTGTATATGTTGGAAAATCTTAGTGAATCAGAAAATATTATAGTCAGGGTCTCAGTACAACTGCACTTTTATTTGTGAATGCATGATATTTTCATTGAATTTTTGGCAAATGTCTTATTTTTTTTGCAGTTTTAGTAAATGGAGAAATGTTGCATAATATTGCACTTTTTTATTTTTGCAATTTCGTGTCACTCATCGTCCCAGCCATGTGAGATACAACTTATTTAACAATATTTCTACTTTTATGAGTGTAGCGTGATCAATATACACTCTGACCTCTGACCTACGTGATCATCTAAAATAATAATCCATCTTCTTCCCAATAACTCAGATTATAATGACTCTTTTATTATGTTTTAACCTGAATCAACATTCCTCCAAGGTCACGGTCGTATCGGAAGAATTCACCGGACTTTATATAATAATAATAATAATAATAAAGACTCTTGGTGTCTCTTCCTAAAATGACACTTTAATCTGTTACAGAAATGTCTTAAATGATTAATGCACTTTCTCTTACAGCATTGTGAATGTTTGATCCAGCTTCAGTATTATTGTTACTTTGCTAAAAGGTTAAATCAGTATTATTACTTATTTCCACCTTGCTAAGGAAAAATAAGTAAACCTTCCACACTCCCACACGGAGGTGACGTATGACTTTAGAGCCTGAGTCACGTGTCTTGTTTAGAGTCTCCTGATTGGCCCACGTTTCACTGACAGCTCTCAGCTGTCTGCTCGACACAGAAGAATCCAGTTCTCCGCCAGCCTCGGAGAAGACGACAACCCCGCTGTCACTCGCTACACAGTGGGTTATTGATGCCGACTGTCCCGGTAACGGGTCCAGCCCCGTAGCAGTCGAAGAAGCTTCTTACCCCTGAGAGCAGGAAACATCCACCTGCCTCTCTATTCCAACCAGAATGGGTAAGACAGCCAGCTATCAACCGACTAGCCATGGGTCCCACTGATCTCCGCATCCACGGACGCTCTCCGCTTGGCCCGGCAGGTCCCCATACCTGTCAGGCCCCAGATCGACCGAGGGGGAATCTCCGCTTCCTCGTCGAACTCCACCAGCCGGACGTGATCCAGGAGCGAGGTGCAGTAACTACCCATGACCTGGTAAAGCAGGCTACTTGATAAAGCTAACCCTATACCACTAGGCTGCTCATCAAGGTAACCTCTCCACCTTCTCCCTGATAACTAAACCCTTAAGCTAACTCCCTAGTCTTCACCGCGAGACTCAGGTTCTAAACTCAGAAGATCAATTTAGAACATCTACCATTTAGTGAATGCTAACCAACTTGCTACCTCAAATGCTAATCTGTTTACAAATGTTCGTCAGCTTTTATAATAAATATTGAATATATTTATTCCTGACTCAGTTTCCATTCGTCAAATAACAGGTAAATAAATGCTCCCTGCAACTAATTGAATCTAGATAATCCTGCTTTTATCACAAACAGTTGTTTAAACCCAGGTCTCCAGAGTACACAGACTCTCGTCTAAATCCTCGGTAACTGTGATACATTAAAGCGAAAGGTGAGTAATAAAACATAGCTTTTATACACACTACAAGGTTTGACCACATAGTGCACGACACTACAGGTGGATAACCAGCCAGCTTTAATTGCAAACACTACATGTGGCGAGCTACGCCAGGTTTAACTACATAGTGTATAACACTACATGAGTAATTTCAAAAATGTAAGTCAAACTCTGACACACACACAGTTTACTCATCTAACAGAAAAGGATCAAAACCAGAGCAGCTGATGATATTTAACATTTTCACATACGAATCAAAACATAATGCTTTAGGAATCCTTTTCCATGTTACATAATCTAAACCAGCAGGCAGTATTATCACTTATGCTTTCGTATATGATGAAAATACTTCCATTAAAGCCGAATTAGCAGACTGTGAGCCATCAGAGTCAGAGAATCAGGATCTGTTAGTGGTCCTTTGGTTCCTATCCACTTCACTAAAGCGCTGTTTAATTCCCCTTCTCTGCCTCTATCCATCCGTCTTTCTCTTTATTTCCCATTCGCTCTGCCTGCCTTTACACCTCTTTCTTTATGATTCCATCGTTCTCGCTCTCCATCCATTACTTTATCCTTTATTCATTTGTCCTTTGGCCTCCTTCCATCCTCCTGCCCCTGCATCCAAGATGGACTGCACAAAGCCTTGCATCTTCAGGATTACCTCTGGAGATATCGCCTCCCCTCTCGTATACCGCATTCCTCCCTTCGCTGCCTTATTCACTCTCTATAGATCTTTTGATTCTTTTCTCCGTACCATTTGCACTCGATCTTTCCCTCTGCCAACATCTCATTTTCTCTCTCTCCACCTCTCTATCTGCCCCGCTGACTATCGCTCAGTAAGTAATCCCTCGGTTCTAGGTGGGATTGCAAGGGGCTGATGGAGAAGACGCAGAGCTTTTTGTTGACTCTTAGTGAGGTAATCTATGCTGTAATGTGAAGAGTTCTTTAGTGGCTAAAACGATTGGATCGAGAGCTTACTGACAGAAAAGTCTCATGTGAAAGGAAGGAAAAACGAACAGTAGGAAAACCATGAAGATGGAGACTTTTAGGATGCAGCTAATGCTGTGTTACCTCTTCATTGTAGCTGTAGGTTTAGAACTGAACACTTCCTGGAATTTGTTAAAAAAAAAAAAAACACAACTTTTAAGAATGTGAACTCACATTTACACATGCAACAAACATTTCTGTTGTACGTTTTACATAAATGTTGGAAGTGATGGATGTATTAGAGCATTAATACTTTAAAAATGCCTTAATTCTAAGACACATGCACAGGGACGTACGGTACATGAGTGCACTTCAGTGAGGAGCACACAGAGCCGTTTCTGTCGCCTCTAATTGTAATCCCGCTCAGAGGACGGTGAGTGATGCCCTCCATCCGATCCAATTTCCTTCTGAGTTATATTTCATTACTAAGTCATGATCTGCCGTGTTTACAGGCCCGTTGGCCAGGATTCCATCAGTTATAACACGAAATCTCATTAGTCAAAATAAGAAAAACGGATCATTTAAAAATTCCTATTTAAATGTGGCACTAGTTAAGATGCAGTTTGTAGTAAAGGTTAGTCTAGGAGGCAGAGGTGTATGCAAATTTCATAAATTAAATAAAAAAACTAACAGTTTGTAAGATATTCAGTATGCATGTACTACTCACAAAATATTAGGGATATTTGGCTTCCTGATGAAATTTCAGGATGAACCTAAAATGCACTTTGACCTTTACAGGTGACCTTAAACGCATACTATGCAGTTTTGGTGTGTTTTTAGCACCCCTTAGTGTTCGTTTTAAATCACTGTTGTAAAAACGTTAGCATTGTCTATCTATACTCAGAACACCTACAGGAAATCTGTCTGAAATGTCTCCTCAGCCTTCACTGCTTTCTACTGGAGCGGTTCATCACTCATTCAAAGAAATCAGCTGTGTTCAAGCAGGGAGAGATGAAAAAAAGCAGGAATCATGAGCTAAAAACACTCCGGTGTAGGTACCACATCTGCTCGGGCTGCCAGATCGGCTCGGGGTCCTTCTACTACCGACGACGTCACACTACGGCAAAGCCACTCGGACAAAATACATTGTAAATCTCTGTCAATACTGCTCTTCCACATGTTTTGGAAAGAGTTAAGCAGGTTTGTTCATAATGATTCTGACCTCCTACATGTTTAACTGTAATTTGTTAATAAAAACACAAAATTGTCGTTTAGTAAAAAATGTGAAACTACATCAAATTAACATCAGACTGTGCCAAATAAGTACAACAGTTTTTATATGTGAATTTGTTCCATGTGTTTATATATTTAGCAGGCCTGGCCGTCTGTATAAATGTAGGATTCTTCTGTATATTTCGTTAGTTCTGATGTAAATAAATCTAAAGATTCATTCAAAAATAAATTGTAGTTCTTATTCCAGTTAAGAAGGACAACAACCGTGAATTTGTCCGGACCAATCAAAAGCTTCAGCGTTAACGTGCTAACGTAACTTTCACGAACGGAACGTCACTCCGAGTAGTTGTACATTCAGCCAATCAGCTAGTGCTACGTAATCGGCAGGCGCAGGCCCCAAGCCGATCTGGGAGCCCGAGCAGATGTGGTACCTAGCATAACAGCTAGCCACATTGGGTTAGCGTAACCCTCGTGAGATACGTGACGTTGTGAGACTTCAGGTCACCAGACCGGAGACTCGGAAGTTGCAAACGTGGTTTTCTGGACACAAGCAGCAGATAGGGCTGCTGAGTGACGTTTCCGGGTCATATTAGCACATACTGGTTCAAGAAAAAGATTTACAATTATGAAAAAGTTACATATTGTGTCGTTAATGTGACCTTCTCTAAACCTCTGAATGCACATGTTCCAACTGTTCAATGTTTCTTGAAAACTTGCTGTTTTCTAACAAGAAGCTTAATTGCAAAACTCACAACAGGTGTTTGATCCCTGAATAAGCTAATACATTTAACTGTCAGTTAGAATTTAAACATCACGCTGTCCACATTTTGACATCATGAGACTCAGACCATACCTAACAACTGTCCTTGTTATTTTGTCGGGGTCTCCCCACAACTGTAGGTAGTTTAAATCGTTTTACTTTTTCCTTAAATGTCACCAATAAGCCAAATATTCCTAACATTTTGTGAGAAGTGTGCATACATAAAAAAAAGTTTAATAGCTAACAAGTAGCGATTTGCTCTAATCACCCTCCAAGCTTTTATCAACCAGGGAATTGATGAAAGAAAAAATATATACTTAAAATCCTGGACTGAAATATTAAATGCATTTATTTTTGTGGTGAACAAACGCGTCCCTTAAAATGAAATGTGTTTTTTTTATCTGATTTGCCAAGAAAACATTCTGCTCTGTAATTGAATCTGCCATCTTGGCTAATTCTACAGAGAACATAAACCGCACGTTATCAGCAGCTGCTGTTCAAAACACCAGCACACAAAAATAACAACATGCAAATAATAATGCGTGGAGCCGACTGAAGTCTGAATGGATGATTAATAACACCAGGTCATCTATTCATCAGCTGTAATCCATAAAACAGATTCCATTTTCCTCATAAATCCTACATTTTGAAATGAGAAGGAACAGTGCATCACTCAGAAGAAATACAAGTGTTTGTCTGCCCCGTAGCTCTTCTGTGACAAAGCTTAATTTTTAATATCAGACTTTTGTTTGCATGTGTAATGCCATCTAAGCTTATTGTGGAAACCTCAGATTAATTTCTGGGGCTAAAATGAGGCTGAAATTATACGAGAGAGCAGAGAAACGGAGATAAAGAGAAACAAAGCTGATTCAAACAAATAAAAAGACAAGACAGGCCACGGGACAGAGACGGGAGTTATCAGGGGAGAGCTACTGTACGTCAGCAGCTCGGTCGGCTCGCGTTATTGATAGAACAACAAGCTCAGCTCAGCGCCAAACAGAAAGGTCACAGCATTCAACTTATGGTTCAGGAGGAGACTGTGTCACATCCAAAAGAACTCTGGAAATGTGAACATATTCTCTCACTGCTAGCACAGTTTTAGAGTCTTATTTCCAAAGAAACTGGACATTTTGAGCTGTCCAAACATTAGCAACAACAGACATCTTCTTTTTCAGAAATCTGAGACAGATATTAAACGATGGAGCGAGGCATTATGGATCTTTTTCCACAGAAACAATATGCTGATAATGCACACACTCATCTCTGCTTTTAACCATGATTTAGCTGGTGTTCATGATGATAACAGTGTCTCCAAACAGCTGATTTACAAACCTTTACATTACACGGTTTTTAACATAACTATATGATTTGCAGCATAAACGGCAGCAGCTGTCACCAGTGCAGCCTGGGGAACTACCAGCTGGATAATCATAATATTTCTAACTGTTAAATAAATGATTATATAAAGGCAGCATTCACACGAACTGCTGTAATATTTTGAGATCAGAGGAAATATGACCCTGCTTTACCCACCTTATTCCTATGGCGATTCGCGGGAAATCAAAAAGGCGTTCCTACCAGTAAACAGATGAAGTATTCCAGAGCGATTAAGGATCAAAACATGTTGGATTATGCTTCAGACAAGATCGTTTAATAATGCCTGATCCTTCAACTATGGAGGACTGTGCAGACACCTTAAAGAAATGCTAAAGATAGCTAAACTCCAGTGCTGCAGATTGATAAAAAGCTCAAAGTATTAGTAGTTCCTTCTCAGTTTCATCAAAATAAGCAAATATGCAAGAGGGCTCATGATGTGTGAGCTAACAACAGATGTTTAACTTATTTTAATGTCATATCATATTATCACAGTATATTTTAAATGTATTTTTGGTCCAGGTCATTTCTGGAGCTGCACACTGATCTGGACCTCCTGTTTGACAAGAACCAAATTAAAACACATATAAGAGGTTTTTATTTGCACAGGTGATGTAAATTAGGACAAACGACTCTACTGTGAATGATTCTGGAAATAATCATAAAACAGATGATTATTTAGGCAAAAAAAATGCTAATTACACTGTTTAACAATTTAAAACAAGAACAGCTATCAGACGTTTCTTTCTGTTTTAGTTTCAATCAAAACTGAAAACTTTATTACTTTTTACATATTTTATACTTTGACTTTTGGGATCTTAATGCAGATGATTTGTTTAGCTAGTTCAGCAGAGTTGAGCGCCAACAACAGAAGCTCTTCTTGGGCAGAACTGACATCAAACCTAAACTCTGTGATCAAGATGTCAATCATTTCCTAAGTAGCCAATGGGCTCTAAGCCCGCTCCCCACATAAAAATCAGGCTCAGCATCGAAAATGAAAAGGCTGAAGTGTAAAGGTGAGCTGAGAGTGACGGAGGAAGAGAAACGTAAAAAACTGCCAACAATCTGAAACTACAAAACCAAGTTTTTACAAATAAAGCATAAATGAGTTCATGAATGCTGCTTAGGCTGCAAGTTACAGCACAATTTATTTGAAATGTGATCGAGGCTCTGTTTTATTTTGGAAAGAATGGTCCTTTTATTAGAAACTTTATTTGTTTTGGAAAAAAAATCCAGGCAAAAAAGCATGAACCTCGCTTGTTCAACAGTCTTCAGGAACAAATTGTCTGCTTTTCTATCTTTCACATTGGCTGTATCCATATATATCTTAGTTGTGTCCATCAGAAATGAGTGCGAATGAAGACATGGGTGTTTTTGAGACTTTGCACTACAAACTTTCAGATTTTCTGTTGTGCAAGTTAGCACCTATATCCCCTATAGCTGCTATATCTGGAAGTTTCACCGTTGTTTCAGCTCAAGATAAAAAACTGAAGACGATAAAAAGTCTCTATAGGTTTAAAATACCCCAAAATCATGTTATTTAATTGATTTTAGTTATGCAACCAATTGGTGCAGAAGCAATGAAGGTATCTGCTAAATAGTCATTGTGAATCGCGTGCAATAAAATAAATTCTTGTGTGTTTTTAGGAATGTGTGTGAAAGGAAATGAAACTGTTTTCAAGCCTGTGACTTCAGACAGGCATGTGGTGTGTTTGTGTAAGAACACTGCTCTAATACATTATTGTTATAGAGATTGGGTTCTGTGCCAAAGGCATTAATAGTGTTTATTATAAAGCATTAAACATTAATCATGTTTAATATTACACAGACTCGGTTTCTGCGGATGCTATTAGTGAAGGTAATTAGGATTCCTGGAATCACAAACAAGTAGAAGGTCAGAGTGAAGCGAGGATAACTGCAGTGGAAAGGTGCATCTTTCAGGGTCCTTTTCTGCAAATTACACTGACATTATATCTTCAAAATATGCACGTCCTCATGTATTAATCACACGTGTGTAACGAAAGGTTACATGTGACAGTTTTCAATTGCACTTGTCTATGAATATACATCAATTTGTCATATAGGAACAGGAAGGCAGAGTCACAAACGTATGCATACTGAAAACTAAAAATATCAACCACATTCTGTTTGCTATTAATTTCTTTTTTTACTTCTTTCAAGGACAAATAACCAAATAAACACTTTAAAACATTTTTAATCATCACTTAGATCAAATTTTCTGTGAAGTTCTGTTTCTTTCCTGCAACAGGTTCTTTGGACTTGTTTATTGGGTAACAGGTGACAGGAAGGGAGTGTTAGGTGTCACTTAGATAGACGTTAATGGGAGGGAGCATAATTCATGTTCGCTAGGAATTAAAAAAGGAAAGACATGCAAGATCCAGCACGTTTCTCTGTTTTATTATGCTGCACCATGAAGTAGCTGTTAAACTCTACATGCTTTGAGGTTTTTAGCTGGTTGCTCAATGTAATTTACGTAAGTGGGAACCAGATTTTACTCAAGAGGGACAATTTGATGACGTTAAAGCAATCAAAGAGCCAGGTATTAGAAAAGAGCATGCAGCTAACTTTCATTTGTAGAAATTGTAGAAAATGTAGCTTGTATCTCATTATACTTCTACATGCTACTTTGAGATTAAGTATTAAGATGCTAGCTCCTAAAAAATTAGTTTTTGAAGCGTTAATTTCCTGTATGATTCTGTCAGATTTATCACCCTTAAGCCAGCAGCTCATTGGGCTGCATCCAATGGTACCGAGTTACAAAGAGCATTTCCAAAATGTCTCAAAACACTTGTGAGGTTCTCAGTTTCCTCGTGTGAGTTGCAGGGTCTTGTCCTCGTGCTGTGGAAATTTTGAACGCGGTAAACAAAGTTGCACAAGTTTCCTCCCAAAATAATTGCAGAGGTGTTGTGGGCATCAGAAAAACTTTATTTAGTTTCTGTGAGAGAGACGGTGCAATGAATGTGAGACAACTTTGCAAGGGGTTAAATGAGGTATAAACAAATGGAGGTGTGAATGACTCACTGTGCAAGTCAATATAATTCCAACAGAAAATTGATTATTCTTGGAACATTTGTGACATCCAATCAGCTCAGTTTAGTTTCTGTCATATTCAGGTTCCTCCTTTGTTCTTATAGTTTAGCTCATTCCTTGTTTAATTCTAGTAATTCCATTTTCCCCTTTCAGTTGAGTTTTTAGTAGCATTTTTCTGTTCTCTGCGATATCCCATCAGCTTTTGTTGCAAGTTAGTTTCCATCCCTAGATTTTCTCTTTGTCTTTTATCTCTGTGCACATACTGAGTTTATGATCACTGTTGTTTGCTGGCTTACCTTTACTACTAGACTGACCTGCTATGAAGTGAACTCAATGTAAAGGATTTTTAACCGGTTCCCTGCTTCTGAATCCGGCATTTAGAGTCCTGTTGAGCCTCGGCTTAATAATTTTATGTTTTCATAAAACACTTGCAGCCCACTAGCTTTAGTGTTTTCTAAAAAAAACAAGTATTTTCTAAAAAGTTAACGTTGTCTTTAGCTGCAAAGTTTCAATGCATACTTGACTAGCTCAGTGAGTCACAGCTTTGACTCTCGAACCTTTTATAACTTCTTATTTCTCTTTTCTTCCTCACACATTCTGCCTCCTCTGCAACTATCCAATCGAGGCAAGCCTCACACAAAAAGAATAGAACGTTATCTTTTGATTTTCTTCTCCAAACATGCAGAGAAATGAGCAGAGCAAAGGAAGACGGATTGCCCACTCAGAATTGTACACACATTCTTGTGTCTCTGAATGCTTCACTTATATCAAATAAAACATACAAAGGTTTGAGCTCAGCTAAATTGAGTCATTTGAGGAGTTCCAATGTGACTGCAGAGCTCTTCATCGCACTGAGACAGCTTCCCTTAAAGTGATGGATGACTCTGCTGTTTAAGCTATAGATCTTAATACAGCTGTTGACAGTGTTGATCATTCCCTCCTGCTCATCTCGAACAAACGTCAAATGTTTCCAAGTCTGACTCAACGTTCCTCTCGTATGGCTTTAAAACTTCCCCTCATCGACTTCATTACCTCGTCGATTAAACACTATTATGCAGTGATGAAGGTAAGACATGTATGCACATTACAATTTCACATTGCAATGGTCAAGTTGATGATCAGTAATTGGTTGTCATTAAGATTATAAATCCTTGGAATATCACTATTTTTCCTCCCGATAATAATTTCGGAGAATTTTTGTAATATAATAAAAAATATGGACAAACAAATGAATGAAGTTGAATTATTTAATAGTTTCCTTAATGTAGACTGGAATTTAAACAGTAAAAACGGCCTATGTATTATTAAAATGAACAAAAAACAACAAATTACTGTCATTAACTAGTTTTATCAGTTTAACATTCAACGCTGTGGGAAAGTTTCCCCCCTCTCTAAAGATTTCCTATGTTTGTGCTTTTTTTTGTCACCTAAATTTTTCAGATCAGCAACGTATGAGACAAAGATAACCTGAGAAAATACAGAATGTCTTCCTCCTCCTAAAACCACCAAAATCCTCTTCGTCAGCGTCAGAAACAAACAGGCCCAGAATCGCTTCGTCAGCCACTCTCTCTCCTTTGTTGTTGCTCTAAAAACCAATAAACTCCTCTTCCTCTTCATCAGTGTCGGAGTAAAACAGCCTCCGAACGGCTTCATCAGCTCTTGCGCAATCCTTTTAATATGGCCGCACATCGCGCACGTAATGAACGTGACCTCGCAGCGTGAAGAATTGGTCAAAATCTGCCTAATTATCTTTCATGAACCAGGTTTCAGTTTCTCTCCAGGTGCAACGGGACACACACCTTCCTATAAGCTCTACTTTTGTTCTGTCAGTTCACGGAACAATTTCCCAAAAGTCTTGGGAATCATTGAGATGTTTTTTGGTAAATATGAGACGGGCCTTTGTGTTCTTTCTGGTCAGCAGATGTTTTGGCCTTAATCCACAGAGCCCCCCCACCACCACCATGTCTCTTACCTATTGTTGAATCATGACCTCTGACCTTAACTTTAACCCAGTGAGCTCTGCAGTGCTTTAGATGTTCTTCTGGGTTCTTTTGTCTATGATTTTCTTAAGAACAGGGCTCGATGTGTTGCTTTTTGAGATCTTCTAGCCTGCTTTATGTTTTCAAACCGGTTCTATTAAAGTGATTTCTTATTTCTACAGGTCTGGCAGTAACCAGTCCTGGATGTGGCTAACGAAACTAAACTCAGCTTTATAAATAATGAGGCTAATCACAATTAATTGATTATTTAACAATATATTGAAACTATTTTGCTGATCGGAAGCATTTAAGTTACAAAAATAGAGAAAACGGAAGAAATCTGTAATGTTGTTGGTCATTTCCATGCAGCGTGGGATTGTGCAGTCGTACAAAACAACTTTTTTATTTCTGCAGCTCCACATCTTTTGATGGAACAGATTTCCTCTTAATAAACAATGACCCTGTCTCATGTAACAGAGCAACAATCCCAGCCGGCTTGATTTCACACACAGCTGCCCTCTGTACTGTATATACTGTAGGGAAAAAGGGGGATTAATAATACAAAATTAATCTGCTTCATGGTCTGACGTCAAGGGTGGATGCAGCAGCCCTGCAGTGATGGACCCAGCGAGGCTTTTCTGTCATGACTGCCTTGGATTTCGTGCTCTAAGATTTACAGCTCATTTCATGGTTTATAAGAATATTCCACATTGAGAAAGTTAGATCAGAGTTTATTTAGGTAATGCCTTCGATTTTAATGTACACTAACTTTTAGAGAAACTCATAGGTTTTGTTGACAGACTGATAATCTTGCAGGGTTTCTGGAGCTTGTAAACAAAAAGAAAATCACTGATTACTTGTTGCTGCTTTTACTTTTTCAAAATATGCAAGCATACTGGCAATAGATATACAGAGCTGACAATGTAATTTCCCTTTTCTCTGCAATTTATTCCAAACAGGGAATGCAGAGAAGACCTATGGTTTCATGACGTCACATAAAACTGAATGAGACACGTTAAATACGTGCAAAAGATGCCTCATTTTACAATGTCTGTGTTAAAAGGCTTCATTATCGCTAATAAACCAAATTAGACTTGATGAAGAAAGACTGCAGAGACACAGATTTGTGTTGATGGCAGCCTGTCTAACGTTACCTTCCTTCCTCAGGAAACTGGAGGAAACTCCAGCTGTGAATCAGCAGAAATCACTCCGTGTTCTGAACAACATGTATTTGGATCAGCCTGAACATGCAGCTGGCACACTCTCATCCTCTCACAGCAAGCCCCCAACAGACGACAGCTAGCAGGAGGCGGCAAAGTTCAGGATCGATTCAGTCTACTTCATGCTGGCGCGATGACGGCAATAATGATATAAATTCATCCTGTGTCACATTCAGATATCATCACTCTGATGTCAGAACCTTTAAGGGGTTTGCATGAAGAGAGAGATCCGTTTTTACTGTACCTCCTTTGTGGTATAATTTACTTTATACATTTATGAGTTTATTCTCATCCTTTGTTCAAAAAAGTTTGAAATAACCCTTCAACTTCCACACAAAGAAAACATTATTTGCTCATTTTATTCATGTAGGACAATTGGGTCATAACAGGATAAACTTAATTATATGGAGGAAAGGTTATTGCATGGTACAAATGTTTAACTTTTTAAATATTTTTTAGTTAGTTTTAAGATTTAGGGACTAAAGTGTGCTCTACCAGAGGGTGGCTCTGCAGGTCAGCATACCGCCCTTCTCCTTTCACTTTGAAGTTTCAAACTATAGGATCTTATGCTGCAAAATGATGAAGATGTAGCCACTTTGGTCAAATGTTAAAAATAGTTAGAAGTAATCCCAAGCAGTAGATCTCACTCAAACATTCAGAATATGTGTTAAAGACTCTCAGCTATATTGTGTCTTCTAATTTTAGGTCAATATCTGTAAAAATGGTTGTATTTTAACAGTTTGTTTGTTGGGTAAGATCAGATGAGAGACATTTTTAGTTGGATGTTCATCCCTGTAGGGAAATTGTTTCTCAGCTTTTGACCCATCCTCATGTTTTTGAGGAGCAGTGGGATGCCAGTACAGATGGTGGGCAATTGGGGTTTCAGAATCTTACTCAGGAAAACTTTGACAAACATGGGTTTAAACCCAGGTCTCCTGTTCAGTAGCCAGCTGCTTTAAGATATTACTGCATCAAATTCTAAGTAAAGTAAGTCCTTGCTTCGCCTTCTTCAGCTTATCCACGTTCAGGTCGAAGGGGTCAGCATCCCAAGTAGGGAATCCCAGACTGTCCTCCAGCAGGACCAAGGTGTTCCCGGGCTAGATTGGAGATGTACTTTCTCCAACATGTCCTTGATCGACCCGGGGACCTCCTGCTGGCAGGACATGCCCCAAACACCTCCCATCCATCCCATCTGTAAATCTGTTATTTTGTGTTTTCTAAGGTCAGTTTGCTTTAGCAGCAGTCTTGAATCAGGTTGCCTCCAAATGATGATCAACTGTAGATATTTACATGTAAAAAATATGTTCTGAAAGTTTCATTAAAATTCACCCAGTGGTTCATGGAGTATTTTGATATCAATCACACATGCACACACAGAGACATCTGCAACTACCTGGCTTTTACCTTTTGATGGCTGGTGATAATCAGCCCTGCCACTAGACACCTGCTAGATTCATTCATGCAGGCGGTGTGATGTCTTAACATAAAATGCAACTTCACAATAAAATGCACCAGAATCCACAATAAAACCAGCCTCATGTTGCAGACCTGTAACTGAATGATCATTGTGTGTCATTTATTTGGCAGCCACTTTGACTTTCAAACATATAAACATCAAAACATAATCAGCCAAACTAATTGAATTCATTAAATGCATCGAAGGTGTCGTGGTGCTAAAACAATCAAAAGGGAAACAACAAGTGTGGGATCCAGATCGACGAATTAGAATGATTTGCTGCTTTTCTTTGTGTGCGTGTCGATTTAAATTTAGTACGCCGGGATTCTGGATAAAGGCGGTGAAAACAACCTGCAGAACGAATGTGTTGCTCTTTGAAACTGAAGATTCAAGGTTCAGAACCCAATTTGGTACAAAGCCTGCTGTGTGATCGCTTCATGACAACACACCCTAAACAGACGAGAAAATCCCAGGTACTCTGCTAAAACCGCACGAGTTATTTCTGTTTTCTCCACTTTGCCAATCAAAGTAACTTTTAATAATTATAATTTATCTGACAGAAATGTTGATTTTTCTAATATATAGAGATGTTTTTTGTCTCTGCCTTTCTAAACGCTGTCTCCTGCTGGTATATATTCCCAAATAACAATAAAACGTCAACTGAGAGCATTCAAATAAGTCAGAAAAAACACAATAACAGAGTCACAAAACCACCTTCTTTTGAGAAACGCAGCAATAACTGGGCTGTTTGTTTTTCACTGCTGGCAATAACTTTGAAAAGCCACAACAGAGAGCCTGACGCTGACAGTGGGAGGGAGCTTAAATTCAACCGTGCTCGTGACAGAAATATTTCATTTGCATGTATTTGAACCCGAGCTAAGAAAAGAAAGGTGAGGGGGCAGATGGAGAGAAAAAAAAACACTGAGGTGGAAAAACAAGAACTGGATGTCTGCTTTTTAGCTAATGTGTGTTTGAGGAGAGAATAAAATGGACTTCTTTTAAATTAAAACCATAGATGTGCAGTTGTGTAACTATCTCATAAAATAAAAACAGAAGTCAGGAGAGAAAGTAAAGAGCAAAAAGCAGGATATTGATAGTTGTTTTATTGTTTGCAGCTGTTTGTCATTGTAAAAAGATCCTGCATGAATCACTGTCTCGTTGTTTTCCTTCTTTTCAGTTTTTACAGCCAGAGCAACTTTAAGGAAGCGCCATGTTGCACTCATTAAAGCTGCATGACTTGCATTTTCTTCCATATTCAAATGTACAGAAACGCAAACACTGATTCATCATAGATTTGTGTGCACGACACAAAATGCTCAGGAGTCACACACGCAAAGGAAATGAGCAAATTAATTCATGAGAAAACACATGGCGCTCCAGTGACAGGAAGTTATAAAAACATAAATCCTAAATCCAAACAGAGAGAAGCTTTACAAGAAAGACTCTGAAAAACCTACGATGATCCGACAAAGGACAAAAGAATCCTGGCACTTTATAAACTGAGCGAGACGGAGACAAAAAGTAATGCAGAAGTGGGAATCAGATCCAGATGTGTGGAAAGAACAAAAAGAGCAACTAACTCAGGGAACTAAACTTTTAGTTTTGGGAGATGTGGCCAAGAGTTGTTGCTGGGAGTCAGAATTGGCTTTGCGTTTCCTGATGCATCACAGAAAATATAGAGTGAGCTGCTGAGGAGGCAGCAGGTTGAGCAGAAGATAAAGAAAGTGATGAACCAGGGGAAAGAAATGGGGCGTTAAAATAGTTAGACAGGCTCTGCCTAAAGCTAACTTCCACAGACGGACTAAAACATCACTTTTTCTTAATATTTGTCCCTTAAATGAAATGGATTAATGACAACTGCAATGACACATTAAATATGGATTTGTGTTTATGTGTCTCACTGCAGATCCAATTAGAATTGAGCCAGTTTTAAGCAAAAATCATCTTAATTTCAGAAATGATGGTTGTAAAATGTTGTTACCAGTTGTAGCCATTTTTGTGTTTTCTAACATTTATTAGCTATAGCTGCCTTCTTGGTTTTGATTCACTCCAAACATGAACTAGTTGTAGATAAGCAAGTATTATTATTTCCTGAGAATTTCATTAAAATATTTTAAGTTGATGAAAATATATTTGGCTAACAAACAGGGTTGACTCCAACGGTAACTGGTAAAATTTTAGGCAAATGTTTTACATAATGTGTAGTGGTTGGAGTTTGTGTTTAAGATGAATTCCAGCAACTATGTCACCAAATTTTAGCTCAATATTTGTAAAACTGGCAGAGTTATAGCCATTTTTTTGTTTGCTAAGATCCATTAGCTGTGGCAGCCATCTTTATAATAATAATAATAATAATAATACATTTTATTTCAGGCGCCTTTCAAAACACCCAAGGTCACCGTACAATTAAAATCCACAGGAAAAAACTTCAACAAATAAAACCACTAATTTAAACAACCAGCATAAAATAATCAGAATAAAACAGCCAAAATTAATAAGGTTCACAGTAAAAACACAATAAGACAGAAAAACTGACAAATTCAACCGTCATAAAATCATCAACCAGGATAAAACAACCAAAATCACAGCAATCGTTACACCGATTTAAAGGCACACTATGCCGTTTTGGCTTGTTTTTAGCACCCCCTAGTGTCCGTTTTAAATCACTGTTGTAAAAACGTTAGCATTGTCTTTGCTCAGAAACATCTAACTGTTGAAACGTCTCCACAGCCTTCATTGCTTTTACTGGAAGCGGTTCATCACTCATTCAAAGAAATCAGCTGTTCAAGCAGGGAGAGACTAAAAGCAGGAATCATGAGCTAAAAACACTCCGGTGCTAGCATAACAGCTAGCCACATTGGGTTAGCCTAATCCTCGCGAAAAGGTGTTTTTCTTTTTGGGACTCTGGTATTTTTTCCAAAAATGGAAGCGCTAACAGAGGCACAAAAACCGTTTTTGCTACAACGTTTACCAAATTTGCTATAGCACCTTTAACACTAGCAAAAACATTATCTCCCATCTTTGGCTTTTTTTTTTTTTATCAGTGGTGAAAAATAACAATAATGATGAGGAAATCTCAGCTAACCCTGACTTTACCCACAACCCATCAGGACCACAGAGGCCATGGATGCAGGCAGGTTGGTGTAAAAACTTCACAGATCAATGCGCCTATTTTAAGAACTTCAAACAAAAACACCTTTTTAAAATGCATCATAGAGCAAAACCGTGGAACAGTTCTAATGTGGAAGCATTGCAATGCCCCAACCTCAACTGGTTTAAATAAAAAAGGTTAATGAACCTAACCTCTACTCATGCATGTTGACATTTTAGTAAAAGTTTCATTTGCATATTTATGAAAACCTGTCAGTAAGTGAGAGAGACAGTCTGCTTTTAGAAACATGAAGGCCATGTGTTCTTGCAGGTTCTGCTACCTTTTTTATTGAGTGTAAAGTTTAAACATCACCTATGAATTACTTCTCGTACACACATCCTGGTTCCTGTGTGTGTCTGTGTCCAATCTGTGCACTGACAATGGGATAAATTTAATCTGTGCAACAATAAATCATCCCTGATTTAGCAGCGACAGAACACGCAGTCACACGCTGCAGACGCCGACATGACAAGGCCAAATATTTCTGCTTGTTTCATGTTTCATGGTTTTTGTCCAGATGGGACGACTCTGGAAATGATCAAATGGAGAAATGATCAATGGGTGAGATAAGATGAGAAATAGGGGCTTTGTTATAGGAGGAAACTATCTGAGTGGAGTCATAAAGGAGGGGAAAAATCAAGTGAGAGGAGAGAGGAAAGAAAGCTGCAATAATCATCTGTCTGTGATTTATTGCACATGTGAACAACTTCTTTCTCTCTCTGTGTGTGTGTGTGTGTGTGTGTGCGCGTGTGTATACAAAGAAGATAATAAAAAGTTGAGAGAAGTATCATGGGGGCATACAAAACATATGGAAGACAAATGTGTGTGTGGAAGCAAATCAACATGGTGGGCGTGATGGAAAATCTCCTGCGCTGGCTGCTGGTAGGTAGATGCATTCAGTGCTTGCAAAGAAAACCCACGAAACCCAAAGTATTTATTAAAAACAGAAGTGCTGACGTTAAAAAAAGGGAAATATTGATCCGATTCTTCAAAGTTTTTCTAGCTTGACGGTGGATTTTAAAACAGAGGAGCCACAAATTAGTTTTACACTTTCCTAGCACCTCTCTGCAACTTCTTTCTGTTTTGGATCATGGTTCAAATCTTCTGTTGGATTAAACCTATTTGTTTAGACAAAAATAAATAAAAAAAAATCTGGTTATGCCAAATCCTGGACAATGAGGCTGGGTTATTTATTAGGATTTCCTTCCTGGGAGTTTTTCTCTTGTGGAAGTTTCAGAGGTGCCCGTAATTCTGCAGAAACTGCAGAATCCTAAACTGAATATGCATGAACTAAACTCATCACTTTGACAGGTTTAGAGTATAAACAAGTATTCTTATTAGGGGAAAAAGATTAAATTGTGTTCTCCTAAAGTATTTTTCAATGACATCAAAATTTACCATTTCAGCTATGCAGTTTCTCTGGAATTTATTAAATAAAAGTCGATTTTATTTAGTGTTTCTGGTGATTTTTCACATCTTGTGCAATAATCTATAAAGTCTATCTCTTCTAAGCTGAGTCACAGCTGCAAACACTGCATTGTTTTACCTTTTCCTTGCAGAAATATGTGATAAAAACAATAAGGCTGGCCCTGCTTTGACTTTCTGTTGTAGGATTGACTGATTTCTCAAAGTGATGCCATCAGTTAGTGCCAGCTTCATTTTGTGATGCTGCTGCAAATTTGAAACTCATCCCAACCATGTAATGGTTGAATGTAACAATAAACCAAAGTGACAGCAGTGAGGGAAACAAATAGCTGTGACACTGATCTCTGTGTATGGCAAATGTTGTTGCTAAGAGAGCAGCAACAACTTGTTTTAACTTGTTTTTTGGGGAAAACACTGAGACGTTTATTAATTTCTCTTAAAAAATATACTTGAAACTTGCTGACAATTCTAAAATCTGCATACATTTTTATTATTGTCACAAATTGGGTTATATTTGGTTATTTGTTGTCATTTAATTTTCCTCCTTTTGTTCAGATTCACACCTGCGTCTCATCTGCTAATCACCTCCAGCTGTTTGTCATCCAGTAATCACCCTCTCAGTATAAAGAGTCCTTGATTTTACTCACTCCTGTCTTAGATTCTGTGGCTGTCCATGATGTTGATACTCTTTGTTGATTCATTTATAATGATAACCTTTATCTTATATAATTATAAAATCACTTTTATTTTGAACTGCCTCTAAATCTGCTCTTCTGGATCCAAATGAACAGCAGTATTTTGTTCTGTCGTTCAGACCTTATCTACATATGAGTTGTATCTCTGTAATCTTCCCCAGATTAGATGTCATATTAAATTTTGATATTAAATAATTTGTAGTCTCACTGTTTGGGCAGTGTTGACATATTTCATTTCAAACCAAGAGACACTTCAGTGAGTTAATAAAACATGTTCAGTGGAAGGGAAAATGTTGGTAAATGATCAAATAAATCATGCAAAGAGACAGTTTGATACATGCTGATGGAAGCATGATTTATGCAAGCATCAGATCTTCAATTTTTTAAAAAGTGAAATCCATAAACTCAAAATAAATTCAGTAAAACTGAGGTTACTGGCAGCAGAGATTACTATCACAGGTGAAAGGAGGGCAATAATGTTTTTGTCTGTGTTTTTAATTCAATTCAAGATGGCTGCCATGGCTAGTCGACCTCAGTCAACACAAAAATGGCTTTAATTTAGTTAAAGATGTTAAACTGATTTAATGTGGTAGTAGCACAGTTTGTAATGAATGTATCTTAGTTGTGTTTTTTTTTTTTTGCTTGACCAAAATGAATATATTTCTGTTCCACAGCTTAAGATGACTTTAGTTTAAATTCTAGCAGGAAAGGCAATGGTCATATGAATTGTTTCAAGGCATGCTGGGTCTTTAACTTGTTCCTAATTAATGCCGATAACAGCCTCAAGCTGAAGTGTTGCTAATGCTAATTCTTGGTATGTTCAATATAAACTCTGTTTAATCAAAATAACCCATGCATATTTTATTTGTTAGAAATAAAACCACATTTATTTCACAATATTCTTTGTTTTGAGTGTTTTGACAGTGGTACTTACATTATTTTCAGTTTTTTCTCTTAATGGCAGGGGTTAAAGTTCTTTGTCATGGAGACAGATTTTTGTCAACTGGGGAAAGATAAAAAAGTTCCGTCAAATAGTGAAGATCATGGTCGTAGATTTAACATAGACGGAGGTGACATGTTCCCACCAATAACTCGATCCAAGGTTGCAGAAGCGCTGCATCCCCACGTGGACCGAGGTGCAGAGCGAGGACCTATATGTCCAGGGGAAGGAGGTGAGTCTGGATCGACCGGCGCGAGCCCCTCACTCCAGGAAGTACGCTAGCGGTCTGTGCTCCCTCCACCTGGACAGAAGTCTGCGCTGAGCTGCTCGCCAACAGAACTTGCCCTGGGTCTGAAAGTGAACCAGGCTGGACTGGCCCATATTGTAACTTTGGTTCGGTCACAAACTGAACTGAGCTGCGCTAACACTTGCCATTACTTGGTAACCCAGACCCTGTGAAGGACGTGGTCCCGATATGATTCCACACAAACTCCAACATGGATTGTTTATAGTGTGAACATAAGTCGACTTCAATCCAACACAACGGCCACCTGTACACTGCTAGTTTGAGTCAAACGCCTCCTGTAGCCAGGGTTTTTGGGATGTAGAATGGCACACAAATGTCTGTAGCTACCGAATAGCTCCTAGCTAGCTGAAAATGAATCGAGGGCTCACCTGGCCAAACATAAAAAAAAGTTGCCTCGCTGATAATTAGGCATGTGACAAAATTTCTCAGCTTTGACAAACAACTTATAAAAACACTGAAGAGTTTAAAGTGTTTAGTATCTCAGGGAGAGGGAGTTAGATATTTCCTGTAACCAGCTAAGGCCGAGAGCACAGTCTTCCTGTACTTAGTCCCGCCCCCAGACACACCTGACCAATAATCAGACTGAAAGTTCTCACAAGGTTTCTAGTGACACATTGTGTTTTTTCTTTTTTTTCAGCTTTCCAGGTGTGAAAGGAAAGCAAATTATTGGAAAATCTACAAGTTGCAAGTTTATCAACTGATTTGGATCAAAAGAAACAAGCTGTAGTTGTGAAAACACCTTCTGTGTGGCTCTGAAATACTCAAGGATAAGGTGCTTGTTGAACATTGGCTTCTGTTTTTCCAGCTGTAACAGAAAGACTTTGCGGCTGTTCTTTCAAAATATATTTTTTGCAGAAACTAGACTCCAGTATGTTGATTCAGTTCATATATTTGTTAGTTTGACACAGATTTTATTGTTTCTCATGGCTAAAGTTGTGATAAGTTTTCTTGTGTGAATATATTATTTTATGATTGGGGCTGATGGTTTCTCCTTGACCTGCTGCTGCCTGCAACATTAAAGCACTGGTTTTAAATGAACCCATACTGATAGCTGTGAAATGAGTCTCCAGCTTTTTCTAAAAGCCTTATTAGCATGACCTTTAGCTAAGGTATATTGTACCACCTATAGTGAAAATCTCTCCTATTTTAGCCTTAATACCCCCTTTTTTTGTTCTTTTACCTCATTAGTGCCAATTACTAAAGAGGGATTTTGTAAACTGTTTGGAAAATGACTTTTCAGATATGTATGTGATAATTACCAGCATTTATATGGTGTTTTTAGAAAGGCATTCATTCCTAGTTTATTTCAATTAACCTCAATAAATGGGTTAGGGTCATAATTTAAGAAATAGTTCCCATTCCAAGGAAAGAGTTCAGCTGCTATTAGGATTTTACACTTCAGAGAGAGAGTGACTTCTGTGGAGGTGAATTCATCTGGCTTGGGACCCATATTACATTAAAGCACAGACCTCTTTCTGTCTGCACAACAATAGTTCTACTTTAATGAGTCCGGCTCCCAAAGGTGTCTCTGGAAAGATATTGAGGTGTGCAACATATATCTGGAATACAGAATGAGTAATTGATTTAATGATTCAGTCACAGCTTACATTAAGCTATTAACTCTTGTTGATGTAAATGGGACCTGATGCTCTTTCTTTCGACCTTTTGAAATTGTTCATTGGAGAGTGAGTTTCTTTACTGGAGGCAAAATTCACCAAAATGATGCCGAATTGCTGCCTTGTAGTTTTTTTTTTTTAAATCTTGTAAATGTGAAGTTGTAAAAGGTCATAAACAGATCCTACTTGTCTCAAGATTGTATTGTCCTCTATTGACATACACAAACATAAAGGCATTTCTAGAACCATTGATGTTTCTAAAGGTGTATTTTTAGATGTTTTAACACATTAAAAATGTATATTAGTTTTGGTGAACACATGTACTGTATTGACTCAAATATAAGATGAGGATTTTTTTCATTGAAAATAATGTGAAAAAGGGGAGGGTCGTCTTTTATTCGAGGCCTAGTACACGACCCCACCAGCAGAGGGCGCATGCTTTTCGGTCAAAGCTGCAGCAGAAGGAAGCAGCTCAGACCGCGAGCGGTCCCGGCGGTCCGGTCCAGCTCAAAGTTACAGTCCCACTGAGGATTAAAATAACCGATGGCCAGTCCAGCGGTAGCCAGGTTTACTTCTGGCGTTTTCAGACTAGTGTGGGTTTGGCTCGGCTCTGTATTGGTTTTTCTTTTCAGAGTAGGGTCTGGGTTTCTCGTAGCCTACGTACCGAGCCAACACCTCCTGTTGGAACTACTCCTCGGTGATCAGACTGGGACTACTGGACCTGCTGCAGGTGCTTTCAGCATGAGTGGACTCTGTACAGGTGAGGGCATTGCTCGATTCACACGCGCATTCTTTCCAGAACCTTGTCCGTCTCACAAATTTTTATTTGCCTGCCACACACACACACACAGTCTCAGAGTAGGAGAGAGAAAGAGAGAAGGAGGAGGGAGCGGGATTGAGCCCAGAGACAGCGCAAGAGAGAGAAAGAGATTTACTGGAACTTTTTTTTCCCTTTTATTCTAATTGACTGAAATATGTTGCCATGGAGAACTTTAACCCCCAATTATGAGCAAATATTAAAGCAGTCTGTAATTACGGTATTATTTAAATGATTTTCTCAAAATTTCAATAAAATTAGTTTCTTTAAAATCTGAATTTATTCTGTTCTGAGGACAGTCTTTAAAAAAAGGGGGGTCGTCTTATAATCGGAGTCGTCCTATATTCCGGTCAATACGATAATTCTGACAGTTTTAATCACACATCTCACTAATTCCATACCAACAACACCTCAAAATACAGAGAACACTTTTGGCTCTACTAAAGATTCTCCCCCAAATGTTTTATTGGTGGCAGGATCTGGATATAGTGGGACAAATCCCAAAAAACTCATAAAAATAGCTCAATTGATCAAACATACTGAGTACTTTCAGTGGTAACCATAGAAACCACATCCATGTAATTTTGTTGAAGGTGGAAACACACTACTGTCAGTCAACAAATGTCACATGTTTACCATTTCAACTAAGAGGCAGTTTTTAAATAGTCAGAATTCGCTCAAAGTGGTTTTTTCTCACGGTCTAATCATTGTTTTGGTTTCTAGGGCACAGAGGAACAGTGGACATGTGAAAAAAAGGCTCGTACATCATCATCTAAATATAAAAATAAACAAAACATGTATTTCATGTCCAAACAGATGCAGCAAAGACACTTAATAAAAAAATAAATTTAAAAAAAACTTTTTTTCCCAACAAAAACATTGTTTGGAATGGAGGAGCAAAGGAAGCAGAAAATGTCAAAGTACAAAAAAATTAATTACTGCTCAAATCGGTGTGTAAAGGTACACACACAACCATCTTAATATTTATCTGTTAATGGGAATATCAACATGTTTAATGATGAGAGAATCAGAGCGTTCCTCGTTTCCTAAATGAGGATTTTAAATTGTTTGGTACCTTTCCATTTTTTCCCCTTCCAGCATGTGATGCTTGATTCAAAACATCGCCTGCAGGTCAGATTAATGGGAATAAATTTGTCTGCAAAATGGGACATTTTAATCACAAATGTACCTGTTAGCATTTAGTTACAGATTGTAAATTAGTTGTTTTTTAGCATTAAAACTACCCCACACACATTGTTTCTGTTTATCTGCTGATTTCATGAATGTATTGCTCATTTTTATTGTATTTAAAACAAAATATTTGTTCAATTCACTTTTATTTTCTTTAAGGCACAAAGATGTTCCAAAATCTGATTTTGTGCGCTAAGAAAAATCCTCTTTCTTTTCGGGGGTTGCATCCCAATATTCCTCACTTTGATGCTGCTTAATCGCTTTCCCCCCTTCCTGATAAACCATGTTTATGTTGGTGTTTGCAGTTTTAATAAATGAACTGTTCTGGTGTTGTGTAAACCCTGGTATAGCTTGATGAATCCTCAAATCAGAGACTACCAAGGGCATTAGAGCCTCTGGATAAACGCTGCTCCTCAATTTTTCATGAGGATGCTGTTGGTATTAGAATGAATGGCTGCGAGTTACAGGCCGTGATTAGCTGATGAACGGGGAGCACCGTAGCAGAACTAAAAGCCCTCCAGCTAACTGGAAGAGTTGAGATAATCGCATATGCTCTGCAGTTTAATATCGATAGAGTGAATGGGACTTTTACCATCCTGGAAAACAAACAGAAATGATGAATCAAGGCCAGAATTTCCATTACAGGCATTAAATGAAAGAATCTGCTGAATAATTCAAGGTGTCCCAGGAAATCAGTGTCTCAATAATTGATCGAATCATACATTTAGTCACATTAGCTTTAATTTATATGTATGTAAATTACATTTGGATGTGTACACTGTCAGGTGAACCTTGTTGCACAACTTTCTCTTTCAACTTATTTGGATTGTTATTTTTGTATGGGGTGCCATTCTTTTTCATAATTGTAAACATTTCTGAGTCAATTTCTGAGTATGTAATTGTATGTATGTAATTTCTGAGGCAGTTAACTTAATACTGGCTATTTTTTATTATTTATATAAAGTGTGTAACTTTTTTAATACATGAAATATATTACCTTTCAGTTTAGGCTTTCTAATGGTGATTCAAAGTTTTTTTCTTTAAGCTTTGGCTGTTAAATTAAAATATCACTTGAGATAATTCTGGCTCATCCCTTGTGTTTAGGTGTGTTTAACATCCACAGGCACTGCCGCCGAAAAGAAGGGAAAGTTGGGATGATTCTGAGGACTCACGACTGTCAGGGGGCTCAAAAAAGTTACTAATTTTAAATCATCAAGTACTTTAAGACTCAATATTTTGCTCAAAATTAAGACAAGCTCTGCACCTGGCATGCCTTTCCCTATTAAATCTCTTAATTGTTATTTAAAAAAACAACACAATAACCTTTTGACACAATAAAATATGAAATCTAGTGTTGATGATGCACAACAACAGCCAATATCTCGTCCAAAAACATGTCTCTCTCTACATCATGGAGGGCGAGCTCCAGCGCCCCCTATGTACGAGCTGCCACTCAGGACAATTTGATATTTTTTCATGGGGCCCAAACTCCTTGGTGGCCCCCCTGTCCACAGGAAACATATATCGGACCTAACTGACTGCATAAGATAAAGAAAAGCAGAAAATGGTCAGGGACTAGACCAAAGAAGGGGTAAAAAAAGCAGCCAAAATTCAAGGAATGTCGTTAAAGGATCTTCAGAAAACCTAAAAACTGGTGAGCAAGAAAGGAATTCTTGAACATTTGTCTCCTCAGAAGCAAAATTTTGAGAAATTAAGTATAAATTGGCAAATTTGTCCACTTATTTTGGTTATGCCTTTTCTATAAATAAGAATCATATCAGAGAATAAAAGGTTCAGAGCCTCTGAGACAAAAAAACATTAGTATTCTATAGAAACACCCAAAATATAAAGAACAGAGGTATTTTTTTTAATTAGCCAGCAACGATGACTGAAGGTATTATGAGCTAATTAGGCAGCAACCAACACACAAAGTATTATATGATTAAATTAGTCATTTCTGATGATTGAAGGTGCCATATGTTTTAATTAGCAGGCAATAAAAGGTTGAGGATATATGTTTTAATTAGCGCCGTCTCCTGTGGCCTCGGGCCTCTGGGCTTAAACATTAGGTACAGTGTTAATCAAACCTGCAAAAATGAGACTAATTGTTTTTATTCAGCAGTTCTCCTGTGGCATGACAGAAATAATCTTTTCATATCGTACCTTTTTCTTTCTCTCTGTTCGGTATAGTCAGAGTTAGCTACAACTAGAGCTGGTTGCCCTACTTTTATCTGCTCCCAAGTGGGTTTGAGCAGGTACAACTACACCCCGTATAAATTTAAAAACTGTTGCATCCTGTTTTGGTTTCTTCTCTCTGAGAGAAAGTATGATTCTGAAAGATTGCGGAGTGTGAAAGTTTGCTAAAACACTGAGTTACTGTTCCAGCTCTTCAGTAATTCATTACTTTTTTGGTTTTCCTCAGAAAACTATCCACAAACTTCAGTTGGTCCAGAACTCGGCTGCCCATATCAACCCCGTCCACCAAAAACATCACCCCTGTCTTGCAGGAGCTGCACTGGCTTCCTTTAAAGTTCTGGATCAGCTTTAAAATCCTTGCGTTCAATGCATCCATAACCTGACTCCTCTATATCTCAGTTGCAGATTCACATCCCCACCTGTTCTCTCAGATCCTCCTCCATCCATTTCTCTGTGCCCCCGATCCGTCTGTCCACCATGGGGTATAGAGCGTTAGTCGCTCTGCCCCTCACCTCTGAATTTCTCTCCCTCCCAACATCTGCATCATTCACTCTTCTGCATTTTTCAAATCTCGTCTCAAAGCCCATTTTTTCAAAATTGCTTTTCATTTGTGAATCTCATTTTATTTGTTGTTACCCATTTAGATTTAGGTGAGTTTATAATATTGTTTTTAGGTTGCTGTTATTTTGTTGACCTTGAGTGTCAAAAAAGGTGCCATAAATAAAATGTATTATTATGAATCCCTGAGAACACACTTATGTTCCAAAATAAAGAAAAAATAATGGAAATAAATTAAACTAATACCAGAAAATAATAACATATATCTTGTTTCTTTTCACTGTTATATAACCCTCATATTATTTTTCCTGTATGTGCAAAAAATTCTAAAACCAGACATGCCACATATTAAGGAGCTATAGCGACCATTATTTATGAAATTTTTCATCGATTTTTATTCTGCTGTATTTGAGCAGGCCTATTTAATGGATCCTCTTGGAGTCTTAATCAGTCCTGTTCTCTGTTTGGACTGCAAAGTGTCCCCTGACAGTGAAAAATGACACAGGGTCCACATCCAGAATCATAATGTGGTTTTTCTCTGCTCCATTTCTCCTTTCCAAAATCCGATTCATGAATCATCATAATCATCACCGTCATTATCATCACCAGTGACTCAGGTACATCTTCATTTACCACTTTCAAAGAAAATGCTTCTCTGAGCTGCACCTGCAAAACCAGCTGCAGCCTCATGTGTGCTGCAAAGATGAAACATTAACTTAATTATGGCACTGTTAATAAATGTTTTTTTAAACTACAGTCGGAGAAATAAGGTGATGATCAATTGGAGACGGTCAAAAAAAAAGTCATGCAAACTCCAGCTTTACAGGTTCTTTTTTAATTGATTTAACCCTCAGACATTTTAAAAATTAATGCTTGTTGACCTACAGGTACTTTTATAAATCAACAGTCTTAGAAAGTGCTGCATTATAAAGAGTGGCTTCAGCTAAAACTGCTTAAAAAATGTGAAAAAGAAACTAAATTATTTAATCTCTGATCTGTCTTGCCTGATCATTATCCCTAAAAAAAACCTTTTTTTTTGTCTAAAGTTTTATATTGACAAAGCAGCCAAAGCTAACCTCTAATTCATTGCTTTCAATTCTGCAGCTCAGAGGAAAGAAATAGTCCTTTGTTGCTGCATATTGGAAATCAACTTGTGCTGTGCTTCGACGGAGCCTCGTCCTGAGCTCCCTGCTAATCTGCCAGCTGATTAAACTTAACTGAGTTTTGATTATAGCTCTTTTAAAACCACCTCACAAGCTCTAATCACAAACACGTCACTGTTTTTATAATATTTCCACATCCTACTGTAACTTACGTTTATTGCAGTGACTTTCATAGCCACAATTCAAATCAACTTGTCAATAAAAATATTCAGAATCTGGTGTTAAAAGACTTTTTATTATAGTTTTTTTGCTTAGAAATTAGGTGTTTTTTTTTTTTTTTTGCAAAGGACAAACACATACATGAGCACACAAATAAAAAAAAGTTGTTAAATGTTAAAATAATAATAAAAAAATAACAAATCCAAAGAGTTTATTTTACCTATTTAAAACTGCAAATATAAAATCCAAACCTGGAAGCCTTTATCCAGTCAGATGCACCACCCAGTGTTTTATTCCCTATCTTATTCTCTTTTTCTGCAGGAAGAGATCCAACATTTCCAACAGTGTCCTGTGGGATCAGGATTCTAAAATATTACTGATGATGTAAATACATGATTCTCATGATTTCTAGCAGATAATTAATTGATGTAACTTCTGGTAAATTTGAACCCCTTAAAGTATTTTCCTTTTCAAACCTTTTTTGTGCGTAAACCATAATGGAAAGGTATTAAAAGGGTCTGGAGGAGAATTTAGTAGGGTAGTATGTCAAAGTTTCTAACTCATAAATGTCCAGAAGAAAATTTTTTTTCCAAGAAACTAACTCTGCCTCTCTCTGTTGTTTATTTTGTATCCACAGTGTGTCCAGAACTACTGCAGAGGTTGTCAAACATTTCAGCGTCTGACCCACAAAAGAACAAAGGCAAAAACTTGTTACATTAAATCACCGGCTGATCAAGTCAAGTGTTATTAAAAAATGTAAATAAAATCAGAAATAGTAAAGACAAAGCTTTAATTTGTATTTTTTTAAATAAACCCATTTAAAGACTCCTCTTAAAAAAAATCATTTTTTTTACAACAATTATAATTAAAATTTGCTATTAGGAAGTAGTATTTACCCTTTATTTGTTTTCCAGAGATTTATAAGACCCCTAACTTATTGTTTTGTGACCCAAAACCACTGTAACCATGATGGAAAATGTTGCTTTATTTCCCAGTCTTTGCTCTGCTTAAACAGACATTTGCATCAGGCACTTTAAAAGGTCTGTGTTTTTGTTTTGTTCAGGTGGTCACCACTAGACTATTCTTATCAAAGTCACTCAAAATTATTTTTTACTTGTTTCTTCTTCATCCCTAGACTCAGGAATGTAATGCAGATGTAGAAGCGCCCCCTAGTGGCCCTGCCCCCTATATGTGAATGATTTCTCCGTATTAAAAGTTATAATATGCTTCAGACAATCATTCCTAGTTGCTGACTCCTGTTGATTCACATAGTTTTACTGCTTCATGTCTAATTGATGCTTTAAGAACTCCATTATTTTAGTAGCATTTGTGTATTTGTAGTCAGGACTTTCAGACTCCGGTTGCATAATATGCAACATAACACACAGAAGACAACAGACGGCTTTGTCTAGCTCTAACTTGTCTATCACTCATCAAGAACTGTTTACTTTCCGCTGAATGCATCTGCCCCTTAGCTAAAGCCACTGTGATAATGTTATTGTTTTGTCAGTTTAAATCACTGGTTCCAGTCTTTCTATTCATGTTTACTTTCTTTTATTTTATTCTTCTCATATTATTTCACTTTGCAAACGGCCAAATGCAGACAGACTACCAGAAGTACTCTGAATGCCATCACTTGTTAGATAATGATTCCAAATTAAAAGTTTTTTTTTGCTGGTGAAAAACTTGTGACCAATTCTGGAATTAGACATTACAAATGCATTTAGAAATCACATCAATAATAGCATATTTAATTTAGAGTAAAACAACAGCAACAGACCAAAAACGATTTCACTTCCTGTGCCAGAATTACCAGCGCAGCTAATGGTGATAATCTGAATAAAAGAAAACATATGCCCACTTATTCATTAACCGCAGACTAAAATGATGACAGATGATCTTGGTTGTGGTATTATTCATCTCAGCCATCCCTGTTGCTCTGTTCGGGGTTTAATAGCAGGGGATAATAGCTCCTCAATTATTCATATTGCCCCTCTATGCTCTACGGAGAATACTGTCACACAGACACTATACGTCTTGATCTAATTAGCTTCAGGAGAGATGGAGGAAACGGAAGAGGAAAGGGAGAAGCAAGTGATGAAAAAGCTGCTTGTTGCTCATTTTTGTATCAAAATGAAGTCTCTCCTATAACAGCTGAATATGTCACTGAGATGAAAACTTCCAGCTTTATGAAGCATTATTGCAACCATTTGGAGGAAGGTTTGGATAAATGTTCACAGCTGGGTGGAAAAAATGCAAAAAAATAAAATAAAATAAGTAACACACTATTTATGGCCATGGTTCTCAAACTGTAATCAGATGTATCACTTGTGGCCTGTTTAATAGAAATAGTGATATCAGCTGTTTACTAGTTAAATAACTAGCTAATTAACTATCATTATCTGAACTGTAACATAAAGCTACGAAATGGATACCCAGTGGTTCAAAATGACAGACTTGATTAAAAATGGAAACGACTGGAGGTTATCTGAGAACAGTAGACAATCCAACATGTAAATTTGAGTAAAAGAACCTGTCAGCCATGGGTGTAGATTTGGCATGGTGACGTGTCCCCACCAATAACTCGATCCAAAATAGCGCTGCATCCCCTCCAATAATACGTGCAGCCCAGTGCAGCAGGTGCTGTGCGTGGATGGACCTGTGTCCAGGGTAAGGAGGTGTACGTGTCTGGATCAATGGCGCAAGCCCCTCGCTGTGGCACCTGCTCTGGGTCTGGATGTGGACTTGACTGAGCTGGCAATCCGGCATTTTCCCGGTGATGGTAACTTTGGGCCAGTCCGGACCAACGTTACAGGATGGATCTCTTTATGCACTTCCCATTTCGGTGCACACTCCCCTCCCCCGTTCTGTCCAGTCCAGTCCTGTCCTGTCCTGTCCTGTCCTGGTCCCCACCGATGTCAAGTGCAAATCTAAGCCATTGCTGTCAGCAACAAAAGTTACAAAACAAAAAGTTTAAAAAAATAATAAAAAGTTATGACAAAAACTAAGTATTCATAAATACTCAACTCCTTTCAAGGAGTAGGAAAACATTTTGAAGTATAAATAAAGTGATCATTGCAAAATATTTTTTAAATCATATGAAATAGTGAGCTGCTTGCATATTGTTAGCATTGTTGCCCTACAGTAAGGAGGTCATGGGTTCGCTTCCCAGCCCTGTGGCCAGCTTGCATGTTCTTCCCATGCATGTGTGAGTTTTCTCTGGCACCCCAGTCTCTTTTAAGTTCGAAGTCATTGATAATGTGCTTTTTGATCATTCAGTTTTTCATTTGGAAAAACCTAAAGATTTTAGTTGAATCTACATAAATTTAGGTCAGAAGGATTTTAATTTTGAATTTGTAAAACTAAATGATTTGAGTGAGCTTGACTTAAATTCGTCAAGTTAAACAAACTTAATAATTTAAGTTGGATAAACTTAATTGAATCGCTTGTTACCAATTGAAGCTATTCAATTAAGTTGGTTCAACTATTCTCTTTTTTCAGTGTACAAAACATTGTTGACATTTGGGTGAAGATAATGATTTAGATTTGTTGTGCAACAGAAGAAAAGATCAAAACCTCAGTGTAGGTTGTCAGCAGTACGAATCATCACATCTTAATCTGCACCTTTTTAACAAGGGTTAGCATTGGGGATTTGAACACTTTGCTCATTTACATCAAATATGAATGCAAGATGCCCCCCTTCCCCCCAACGCTAGACCCAGAAAGCTTAAACAAGCCAGACTGTTTCACAGATGTTGATATTTGTGCTTTTGAGAACGCCTTCAATACTTGGAAAGCTGAGGTAGTACTCAGACACTACCTGATGCCTAATGCTGCCACAGTTCACAGCTGAGTTAAAGTTCACTTGGGTTTTACAGAATCAAAACCCTGAAAATACTCCGGTCACACACTGTTCATCCATCCATTTTCTGGTCAGGAGCCAGACGCTTTCTGCTTGATGCAGGATAGATTGACAAAGAGACACACGAGACCAACAACTACACACATACACACACACAGTCACCACTAATGGCAGTTTGAAATCACCAATTAACCTGAAACACGTGTTTTAAACTATAAAAGGAAGCCATAGTACACAAAGAAGCAGCTTGGACACCCAGCAGCTAAAATCTATTATTTACCCTGTTTAACTTTCGGAGTCCTGAGGTTTTCTGTGCATTTTTTATTTCACCTCGCTATTTTGGATATAGGACCAATACAAAATGCATATCTAATTTGACAAAGCTGACACCAGACCTGCCAGATTTATGGTGTTGATTCAGTGTAACTGAAGCTGACAGGTAGAACACAGCCTGCTGTCAGTTATTGAAAATGATTAAAAACATTGTAAACTAAAATGAGAACCTCCTGCTGTGTATATGAGCTGATTGGCAGTCACTTAATGTAAAAACATAAAGGATATAAGGGCTAAAAATGAAAAGAAATGAAACAATAACATGTTTGTGAAGGGTTTGATGTTTAGAACTAATACTTATGAAAAAACAAAGGAAAAAAGATGCAGATAAACTTTTAAACCACCTGCAGAGATGTGCTGCGATGTGCGATGCAAAGATTTATTTTATTCTATTCCGTTTTATTCTGTTCCACCCAAAAGCCCCACCCCCGTCCCCTCTGATAAATGAAGTGGCCAGTCAGGTTATGTTAATTGATGTCTCCTCCTTTTGCTTCCTTCCTCTTTTCTCCAAAGTTCAATTACATTCATCCACTGCCATCCATCACTGGAATGAAGCTGGCTGTAGGGCAAAATTAAATGTGTCAATTTCAATTAGCCACTGTGAGGCAGTGCAGAGGACAGAGGTGACTGTGGTGGAAATTGGTTAGTAGAGGGGGGGGATTAAAGAAATACAGGGAGGGGGAGGGAGGGGGCATCTGCAGCACTGAGAAGCAGAAAAGCTCTAAAAAGTTTTTCTCTGTGAATTTATGCTGCGCTAACAGTTTTACTTAAAACATGACTTTTTGCATTTTGGGATGCAGTAATTAACAAATTATATGTGAACCCATGTTATTAATCAATTTAAAGATTAATACTCAGTTTCAAATAAACTATAATGTATTTCATTAGTTAAAGCTGCTCTCTGGAGCATTTTTCTCTGTATCAAAGTTTTCTAAATGTTCTAAATGATATTTCAGGTCTAAACTATGATCTATGGGTTGAGTTCCACAACATCTGTCATTCTGATGAAGACCCTCCTTCCTCCTAGAGACCCCTTTCCATTATTTCTTGCCGCCGACATTTTTCAGCCAATGAAATTCAAATTTCTGCATTCTCTCAACATGCACGCGCATCGACCAAACCTGTACCAGTAGGGGGCGCTGTCATACAGGACGCTCCGTGTGTTTCTCTGCCGTCTCAGCCGTTCACTGAGGACTCACAGCTCATTTATACTAAAAACCTACCCATTCCCCAGCTAAAGACGGATTTATTTTTATTTTTAAACCTTTCACCTCACAGAATGGCAAGGCTTGACAGGATTATGTGTTTATTTTGGTCAGAAAGTTCATCCAGGGCCGAGTCAAGTTCAGCTTCAGAGTCCAGCAGCAGCTCTCTGCTAACAGAGCTAATATCAGAAGCAGCAGGGACAGAGAGGGCTCATCAGACCCTCGTAGTGTTGTTGGAATAAGATTGTGAACTGTGAGTGATTAAACCCTACACATTGAGCGGTACAGTTCATGTCCGAAGTATATGCGCCGCGTGCACGCGCGCACACGCGAGATGTTTTGAGGAGGAGCCTTTGGACGCTAGAGTCAAAAACTGCTCTCCTGATGAAATCCTCCGGAGTGCTGCTTTAAGGGAGCAGAAGCTATCCAACCCAACTGGACCCCATGTGAAAAAGTAATGACCCCTCTAACCTGAAACTGTAGTTTTAACAACCTTAGGCAATCTAGTGTGTGATAATGAGTCACTTATGCCACTGTGGAGGAATTTTGTCCCACTCTTCACCTGTTTAAGGTCAAAGTTCATTCTGTTGTTTTTTCATCACACAGAATATTTTCCGAAAGGCCTTTGGGGATCTTCAAAATGAAGCCTGTTGTTCTTTAGATGTTGATTTTGGTTCTTAAAAAAATTTTTTTTTGGAACATGGTGTGGTGTTTTGCTTTTTGAGATCGTTTAGCCTACTTCAAAATGTTTGAAAGGTTCTAGTGAAGTGATTTTTTAAAGTGATACTATGCAGTTTTGCTTGTTTTGGCTCACCCTGGTGTCCTTTTTAAATCACTGCCGTAACAACATTAGCACCATTGTTTCTGCTCAGAAACACCTAAATCTAACTGTTGAAATGTCTCCTCAGCCTTCATTGCTTTCTACTGGAGGTGTTATTTACTTCTTCAAAGAAATCAGCTGTGTTCAAGCAGGGAGAGACTGGGGGAAAAAAGCAGGAATCATGAGCTAAAAACACTCTGGAGCTAGCATAACAGCTAGCCACATTGGGTTAGCCTAACCCTCGTGAGATACGATGCTTTGTGAGACTTCCGGGGCACCGGACCGGAGAATGAGATCTTGCAATCGTGGTATTCTGGATCTAAGCAGCAGATGGGGCTGAGTGACTTTTCATTAACCCTGCAAAAAGTCATATTAGCACATACTGGCTCAAGGAAAAGATTAAAAAATATGAAAAAGTAGCAAAGTATGCCTTTAAATCTACAGCTCTGGCAGTAATCAGGTCTGCGTGTTTTCTTTAATGTAGACAAATAACTATTTGAACGTCACCTCAAAATGACCAAAATATCCCTCCAAGAAAGCCAGAAAGGCAAAAACAGAATAATTTTTGTGAGGGGTCAAATACTTTTTTACAGCACTGTGCAAGATAAAGACTTTGAATGGTGACGTTAAGGAAAAACGTCCAACACAGCCATCTCAGTAAATCACTTACAGATACATGAATGGATACAAGGAGCCATAAGAAACATCTGGGGGTAAGTGAACTGATGGAAGAAGACAGGAAATATAAAAAATAAAAAAAGGACAACAAAAGAAAACTGAGGAATGGAATGATCACTCACTTTACACGAGTTTTCCATTTTGCTACTGCAGCCAAACCAACATTAAATCCCACATCTGTGAATTCTTCCCAAAAACGCTCAACATTTGGAACTGGAACACATTTCCTGTCACAGAATAAATAAATAAATTAAAAAAAAGGAAAACTTGCAGGCCAGCAACAGTTTTATTTTCCTACATCTCGTATATTTGCCTGCATGTTGAAAGGTGTAACGCAGATCATATCCCAAAGAAAATGAAAGTGCCTTCATCTCAGTTTTATGTGTATTATCAAAGCAGCTTGTTTAATAAGCAGCGTGCCAAAGATGTTTCTTTGTTATGAGCCTGTTATTAAATCCGCAGCAGCATGACGACAATCAGAGCTGCTTCTTTGTGTTGCTGTTTCAACGTGTAAACTGGAACCCTCTGGGCAGCAGACAGGAACAGCTGATAAATAATCTCCTCTTTACTGAGGACTAGTGGACAACAGGCTGGTGGAGAAATAATAATGCACCCCCCCTCCCTTCTGCATACTCTGCAGCCTGTTTTCAGTTTGGCCATTACCTCCACCCCCCCCTCCCCTCAGACTGAAACAGGCCAATACTTCACAGAGAAGTGATTTCAAACTTTTAAACGGTTTCTCTGTGACTTGTATATCCTCTAATTGTTATTCATAGCTCTGTCAAGAGAGGAGGAGGAGGAAAAGGGGGAGAATGTGGAGGACAGACGACGGAGGAGAGGAGACGAGAAAAGAGAGGAGAAGAACGGAGGGCAGATGGGCAGACAGGACAGATGGAATGAAGGAGAAAATTAGGGGGCTAGAAAAAAAAGTGACAATCTCAGACAGGATGAAAGCAAAAAAAAAGGAACAACCATGAAGACATGAAATGATCGAAAAATGATATCATCTTGGGTCCTCATATTTTAAAAGTCTCCACGCTACATGTGTGCACACAGGAAGGTACTTTTACTTTGCTACAAAATGTGCTGATTCAAAGCAACATTAAGTTCCTGGATGTATTTCAAGGATTCGGTACAAAGATAATTACTACGCTCTAAAGCAATGATTAGCACTGTCTTATGTAGCATCAATGCTGATTCTTAATGCATAGTTTGTTGTTGAGGTTGAGCATCAACGTGATATTTGTTGAACTTCTTTCCACTGGTTTCAACTATTTGCAAAGCATTTTTCCTCTTTATTCAATAAAAGTAAAATAAATCATGACCATTTTTTTCCAGTGATCTTCATCATTTTTCACCTGGGGCTTCTCAGAATTGATATCTGTATCATCAAATCCAATTTTTTTTGTTCTGCTTAATAAAGAAAACAATTAAAATGAGTATTAGTTAAAAAAAATTGAGATACAAGTCAAGTAATTTGAAGACACTTCATCTTTTAAGCCAGAGTTTAACATTTGTTTTTGAGTTTAACAATTCAGATATGATTCTGAGGGGAAAAAGCCATAAGATCAGATCATTTATTTGTCATATAGTCATATTGTACAGTGGCCCCTAGAGACAAAACACATGCACAACAGAAAAAACATGCAAAATAACAAAAAACACATGCAAATCAGAAAACATGCAAAACCCAAAGCACATTCAAAACAAACCTTGCACATTTTTGGGCTGCATGGTGGTGCAGTGGTTAGCACTGTTGCCTAGCAGTAAGAAGGTTGCAGGTTCAATTCCCAGTTGCAGCCTTTCTGCGTGGAGTTGCATGTTCTCCCCATGCATGTGTGGGTTTCCTCCGGGTACTCTGGTTTCCCCCACAGATCACAACATGCCCTATAAGTGGTAACCCAGGACTCCCTCATAAAAGAGTTTCTGTAACTCAATGGGACTTTCCTGGCTAAATAAAGGTTAATAATATTATTTTTTAAATTCTTTTTTAAACCTTTAAAATGGTATTGTCTTCCAGATGGCAGAAGGTTAAACAGCTTATAGGGCGAGGAAAATTTTCACAATGCTTTCAGCTCCCCCCTTGCATCTCTTCCTAAAAATGCACTCTAAAGGCTGTGTCACACTGCGTTTATTGGCCATCGCAGGCAAAGTCTTTGAACATTGAGGAAAAATCAGTAGGAAAAATGGTTAAATTGGCTGTGGTCGTGCAGTATGACCATGTCACCCACACAAGATCTCACAGCCTCATGACCAAAGATGAGCTGCAACCAATATAGACACTGGGATTTACACCAAACCTATAGGAGCACACATAGAGAGTGAGCATGAGCCTAAGAGGTTCAAAACAAATAGAGTGCACACTGAGGTAGACGTGGAATAACAAAGAAGCAGAATTAATCAAACTGGTAACATTAGAGTCAGAATCCAACAATTATGGTATGAAAGCATGTTTTGCGCCCATTGTTCTGTTTTTATGTCACATATTTTTGGTGCAACTCTGCAACACAGTATCACCTAATAATGTTTGAATGAACTTTATTGCATTCAGTATGTTGACAATGACACGGCAAGGTGTCGTACAGTGTGGCATGTAATAAATCTCCCATCGTATAGAGTGATACGGTGAGTACGGTCACACAGAGTGACAGGTCTGGATCCTTTACGACGGCAGACAATCACACAGTGTGAGTCTGCCCTAAGGAGGGGAGTGAGCCCCAATGACTTTAACAGGTATTTTCAGCACATTTCAAAACACCGCTGGGACTTCCTGCCATTGACGTAACAGGAAGTGGTTTTGTTTACAGAAGTAGAACCCATCAGATTGTGCAAGACATCGCCATGTTCTTTATTTCTTTCTTCAAAACTGATAATATTGTAGAGAAGAAAAAAATTAATTAAAAAAAACCCTTGAATATTTTACATTTGGGCATTAGCCAACCTTTGAAGTTTTTCTTTTTAAATCATAAAAATGATCAAAGTAGCCATATGCTGAATAACATCTAATAAACAACATAAAATATATCTGAATTTGTATTCAGTTGGTTTTAACTATAATAAAAGGAACTAAGAAAAAGGTACTTGACATTGATAGAGAAGTTACATAAAACACTCTAATATTCAATAGTTTGTGCTTTGGATGAGGAAAATGTGCTGAAGAGTGAGGAATTATTTTATCTTTCTAATATTCTCACTTTACAACCTCTGCATTTGCACCATTTTGTCAAAGTTCATTATCTCAAATTTTCCTCCTAAAAATTTAAATATAAAAATGATTTAAACTAAATCTAAACAAAGAAGACAAGCTGATACTTTTAGTTTTGCATATTATTTTATGGGTACACGAATCAAATAATTTTTAAATACACCAACATGTTTTGTTCAATTTATCATGTTGGTTATTCTTGTATTTTGTAGCCTCACCAAATAGGCTACATCCTCTGACCTTTGACCTCTGTTGACCATCACAACAATAATCCATCTTTTTCCAAATAACTTGGAATACAATCACTCTTGGATTATGTTTTAACCTGAATCAAGATCCCTACAGGTGTCCTACTGTCCACTTTCAAGTGTCCATCTCCCAGATGACCTTAACTGGACACTAGCTGGTCTAATAAAACACTCTCTGTAAAGAAGTCTCTTCTTTAACACCAAATGACTGGTGTTCCAACTGTAATCTCTTGTTTACAGAACATTCTCTGGTTGTTCCTGTTCAGGGTCACCTACACACTCACACCCAAAGTGTTATAATGCTTCTCTGCTATTTTCATGCATTTTCTACATTATAATGTGAGTGTTAACGGGCGGAAGTCATGTGACTTGGTAACTCCCTCACAGTCCCTTGTCCAATCAGAACCATTCACAACTCCACTAACTCAGTTCTGATTAGTACACTTAATATCTTCTGATTGGTTAAATTTAAGATAACTCATCTCAAAACTAATACTCAGTTCCGGTACAAGTCAGTCTTGTCTTGACAGTCTTGTCGAGTCTTCATACAGTCTCAGTCTTGGTCTGAGCTACAGCCTGAAGCAGTTGGAGCTGCTATGCTGCTATCTTAGCTGAACCTTCATCAGCTTTGAACAAGGCCTTGAGAGACCTGCCTCTCGTCTCTCCCTCTCAGTCTCTCCCTCACCACGGGAGAGATCAGAAATGACTTCAGCATGCCTGCTGAAATGCCTCCCTTGCTGACCGGGACGTATCCACGGACTGTCCGGCGAGGTCCTCGGCGGCCACGCCTTCCAGGACCACCACTCCGAGTCTGGGGACTCCAGCCTCAGCTCGTGGAGAAACCAACGCCTGCCAGATCTAGGAGCGTCCACCTTTCAGTGAGCGAACACCACTTTCTGATCGAGAGGTTTGCTTTGATAAAGCTTAATTCTTCCA